>OY728143.1:571853633-572453633 GCA_963277665.1 Viscum album
ATCTCCTGACTGTGCTGGGCGGATCTTTTTCTTAGATGCCTTCTTACTCGCTTTAGAAACCACTTGATGACGAAAGTGATTTCTCTGAGCAGGTGTATGTGCCTGATCAGGAAAGATAGTCAGGTTAGGCTGACAATCATCGCTCAAATCAGGTGTATGTGCCTGACTTGGTTGTCCGTATGATATGGGGGAGTATGCCCCATAACCATCTTGGACTGGAACAGATGTGTGTGTCTGTTCCAGAGTGAATTGTTGATGTGTCACTCCACTGCTAGGGATAGATTTATGTGTCTGTCCCTGAGATGATGCTGAAGCTGTTATGATATCCTGGCAAGCATCCAGAATATGAGCAGGAATTTGCTTCTGCTCTTTCACCATTGACAAAATATGTTTGGTGACTTCAGCCGCCGGAACAGGGATATACGTCCATTCCGGGCTTGGAGTAGGTGTATGTGCCTGCTCCTGTCCTCCTTTTCCTGTCAGTGAATTCTGACAGTACTCAAGTGTGGAGGCAGAGATTTTAGTCTGCCTCCTGTTTGTTGTCGGGGCTTTCCGACTGACTTCTCCGTGCGCTACCAAGCGAGACTGTTGGTAGGCTTGATTAGTATTAGCAGGTGTATGTGCCTGCTGATTACACTTCGCCAAACGCGGTTGACGAGATCCATCATATGTAGTCAAACGAGCCTGCTGACTAACTGGTGATGTATAAGCAGGTGTATGTTCCTGCCTATGGTACTCCGCCGGAATTGCCTGGCGGGATCGGCTTGATGCTACCAGACGAGTCTGCTGGACATCTGAATTAAAACGGGCAGGTGTGTGTGCCAGTTCGTTGTTTGCCACCAAGTTAGGTTGGTGGACTTCTCCGGAGATGGCAGGGATGACAACCTGCCTATTGTTAACCGGATTCCGTCTCTGGCGGTTCATCTTGCCTGCTCGGGTTCGAGGAACCTGAGCTGAATGCCTGGAGTCGGTACCCTCATCATGTTGAGGGCGCACTACCGCACGAGTCTGGCGGCGATTGTTGATGGGAGCCCTTGAGAAGGACTCCTGTCTTTTTGAATTAAGGCCCTGAGGGACCTGCTCATTCACTTCCTCGGAATAAGGGAGTGAATGGAAATTGTGTTCCGGGGATAACGACCCGAAACGGTTGGAGACGGTAGTCAGCACCGCCTGCTTCTTGATTGCTGGTCGCCGTTGTCCGGACGACCAGGTAGAATTGTTAACTTGGAGGGCTTGACGAGCGGCCTCCAGAGTTGGGATAGTACCGTTGCGACGGTACTCCTTAACCAGTGCATTAGAAACATAGCGTTGAAGACGCTGAGTTGGTGATGTCATCCTCAGAGCGGATGACGTTCCAGCAGGAGTAGCAGCATTGGTTTTCACAGCAGCAGACCTCACAGTAGAGGTGTTCCCAGCAGCAGTATTCACAGGGGTGAATTTAAGGAAAGCCATTTTTGTAGAAGATCTTGAAAAAAGAGTGCATGTTCCATGTAACAGGCATAATCAAGATGAATCCGGCTACTGCATCTTTTGGATGATCATATGTCAATGATTGCCTTGTTGGCCCAAAGGGCCTAACAGATAAGAAGAACATCACTTTAACTTGGTTAAGGATTCACGTAGGGTTCACCATTTTTGTTTCGCGCGGAATCCGGGGATGACCTCCTCGACGGGAGATTCAAACGTTCCGATCGGTTTCTAACGGGTTTGTTCGTAGAACCGGAAACATCCAATGATTCCACATCCATTTAGACCTACTTTCCAAATATAGGCGCTCATCAGCTTATAGACTAATGAGGCTTAGGAATTTGCATTGGTCGAGAGGATGGGAGGTCGGACTCATCACACCTTTTTGAGGGGAATTATTGTCTACTCCGGGACTCTCTTTATAGATTTAAGTTATGTTCGTGAATCCTTATTACATTACCAAGTATAAAATGTGCTTTCCTTTAGTTTTAACAATCAATGATTAAATATGCAAGAAATTTAGAGAATCTTTTATATGTATTCAAGGTTTTTCATCAATAGAGAATCATCTATATCTGTTTAGAGATTCTTTGGTCAATGGTATCCTTCAAAACATTTATATAAAAGTCTCTTGGTCATTATGATGACCAGGCTGGTTTTAAAGCCACTCAGTGGGGCACTTGAAGTTTATCGTCATTCAGAAGGACAGATATTATTTCAAAGTTGGGATCGAACCCATAAATGGGCTACCTACGTATCCTTTGTTTTGGAAAAGGAATCAGAGCCCACGTAGTTCGAGTTATGGATTATGATGTTTATGATTGATGGCTCAAAGATGAATGTTATAATTACTTTTACACTCTAAGATCACGTGAGTCATGCTCGGTGTGAGAAACAAGAGGTATTGGTAAAAAATTTAGACAATTGTGCCATAAAAGATGCAATCATAAGAATTTGTTTGGGGCTTATGTATGGATGACTGCCCAGATAGATGAAGGTTTAGGATTTACTTTTAGGGAGAAAATCCATGAACAGGGTCCATAAAGTTATATGTGCTTCATGGAGATTTGAATACTCTAATCTTGGGGCTTACTCCTAAGGAGGATTCCCAAGTTAGGAGGGGACTTATGATTGGGTTTTTTACTCCTGAAAAGGAAAACCCAAATCAAAGGTAAATTATGACTGGTTAAGAGAAATTTTAAGAGACTTGGGGCTTACTCCTAAGAAGGATGCCCAAGATTTATGACTAGGACTTATTCCTGAGAAGGAAGCCTAGGTTAGGGGACTTGGGGCTTACTCCTAAAAAGGAAGCCCAAGGTTATGACTGAGTCTTATTCTTGAAAAGGAGACCCAGGTTAGGGATTAAGGTTTGGGGCTTACTCGTGAGGAGGATGACCAAGATTAAAGGACTTGATTGGGGCTTATTCTTAAGAAAGATGCCCAGATCAAAGGTTTTTATAACTGGGGATTATTCCTGAAAAGGAGACCCAGGTTAGGATTCTCTCATCTTAAAGGATGAGGTTGAATGAATGAACTCTCAATCTTTGGTGACATAAAGATGTTTAAATCACTAGGTTTTGAGAGGTATTTCACAGAATTCCTTTCAGATAAGGATGTCAAATCAAGAAATCATGCCATAAATGGCTTTGAAGAGTATCTTGAAGACTGAATCTTGAATAGGAAGGGTGAAATGGCTTAAGAGGGGTAAAAATGGGCAAGATGGGCACCCAAAAAGATAGGGGCGCGCAAGTCCTGCGGCGGCGTGCAAGTATTGGTCACGCAAGTATACTTGCGCGACATTAGGAGTACTTGCGTGATTTTCAACCAGTATTGAAATGCTTGAGCGACTCTTTATTAAACCCTTTACCATCCTCTTGAGGTTCTTCCAGAAGAGGGACGCGCAAGTTATATTGAAGGAATTAAGTAGGCGCGCAAGTGTTTGATAAGTTTCAACACTTAGGCCTTCCTTTTTCTCTTTAGATCTTCCGTTCTAGGTAAGAAATTACCTTAGAAGTGTTCCGGAAGCTTTGAGAAGAGACTTGGGCGTCGGGAGCTTCAATCCGAGTTTCTGAAAAAAGATCCTCTCGAATGGGGGGCCCACAGGGTCTATTTATAGGCAAAAGAAGACCCTGGGCGGTTACCGGGCGGTTACCGGGCGGTTATCACTTACGTCGCGCAAGTCACTTGCACGACCATGAGGCGTCGCGCAAGTACTTGCATGACCACTAGGCGGCGCGCAAGTGTACTTGCGCGACCATGAGGGAACTTGCGCGACCTATGGGAAATGTTCTCCTTGTGTATCCCTTTGTCGATTTTTGATGTTTCATCAAAGGATGAATCACATTGGACTCAGATATTCCCTTTTCCGATCTTTAGATTCTGTGACGAAAGGAGCGTCAACAGATGCTTTGTATGATATTCCTTAGAAGGATAACCCTTATGTTGGTTTTGGTGTGGCATGAGAGTTTCTTTGAGGTATGTTATGTTCTATCCTCTACACTGACCAATTTACTTATTGAATTAATTCTATGATATGGGGATTGATTCTAGGACCTATGTTGTTGTATTTTCATTCTTCCTTATCAGTGGACACTATTGTGGGTTTGTAAAACCCATGTTGAGGTAGGTGGTTCCATATCTAACCAATATTGGATGAACTATATTTCTTTGGTTTTGATAAATTATTTAATAAAATGAAAAGGAATGATTGATTGACTTATTTATGTGTGTGTAAATTGGTTTTTCAAAAAAGATGGTTTTCCCCTTTTTTGGTAAAAGAAGAGGTTTTTTCAAAGAATTGTTAAATGTAATTTGGAAATAGTTTTCAAAGGATGGTTTTGTCTATATTTTTTTTAGAAAATAGAGAACATAAGAAGCCATGGGTACTTAGGTGAAAGGTGTAGAAATATTCCTCATACATTTTTACTATCAGGGTGTCCACTCATGGGGTGTTCCTCTGTTCCCTAGGCCCATTATTCTAGGTACATGATAAAATTTTTGGGAGGCTCAGTTTCATTGATGTTCCTCTCCTCTTTAAGTTCAATGCATATATCTAGGGGATTAATGTGTGTGATTTTCTATGTTGAGGGTAAAAGTGTACAAGATAGCTTAACCTGTAGTGATCCTATGTGTGATTCTACACATGATTTTGGATTTCATAGTTTTATCTTGTATTTCCATGGATTTGATATGATATGTGATGAATGATTTAGTTTGTTTTGAATTCTTTGATGTATATGAATTTCATTGAAACTGTTTTACCTAGATTGCTTTAGAAATGTGTAAAAAGGGGAAATAAAATGTTTTTTAATGATTTTGATATAAAAACTATATAAAAATTCATCATTAGTTTCTTTTCTTTTATGTTGAGTATGCTCAAATTATTGTATAGAGACTTGTAATGGATCTCCCAGGTGGGATCCTGTTGATCCCATTTAACACAAACCCTGCACACCCATTCAGTGGTGCATATACCTTTTTATTCCATTCAATGAATGAAAAGTCAAGTGCCAAAGTGTGGTGGTGAGGTTTCTATCAATTAGGTTTGGGTAGCTGGTTTTGAGTAGGTGGGAGTTTTCCCAAAATGTCACATAGAGTAGTCACATTTCAATTTTTGTTATCCTTTGATGTTGGAATTGTACTTTGGGATGTTCAAACTTCTTTTTATTTGTATCAAATCTATTTTATTCTTTTAGTTATGTCATATGATTCTCTTTCACTATTTTTCTCTATTATATATATATATTCCATACTGTTGATTCAATATGGGAGAAATCATTCCCTATAGTTGTTATTGATTCCTTGGTTCTAGTCACTGACCCCTAAGAATTGGGCACGCCATTCAGGTATGTGAAGATTCAGTTCGGGCACCAGTTTAAGAGGGTATTTGGGTCGAGTTCGTCAACAACAGATATGTAGTCCCATTGAGTAATGGAGGTTTCTTATGCATAAAGCGGTCTAACATTGTTACAATGCACAGTACATTAGTAGGTTTCTCCATAAAATCATGTTTATTACTAAAAACCTGAGTCAGACACCCCAATATGGATATAATTTGATCATTTACAGCTATATATCTTGTTTTATCTTCAATATCTTTCATAGTAAGGAAATCCCTATATAGATTACGTTCATTGATACAGTTTCCATTACTTCTTCTTGGCACCATTTCTAAATAATGAAGTGCACTATATTAGTTCATAACATTATGAAACTTAATATATAATCCATAAACTAGTGAACTACTTAACATAAATTAAAAAAATTATTCATAGCTAATCTCAAAATCATAAACATGGTTTCTTTGGGAAAATTTTCAAATCATAAAAATATTTTCAAATCCTTTATAATGGCTTGCAAAGAAAATGTGAATTACCCAAATCATATACCCTTAGAGTGTCAAAACAGGTACGTAATAAGGCATGTTGTCATACACCAGGTGATGATCGATTCAAATCCAAATGTACCCTTTTAAAAGTAATTACCCCTAGGTACAACTGTTCCAGAACCATGTCCACTTGTAGCATCTATATAGGGATGTATTCCTAAGAAATACTATATAATCTCTTCCTCATAAAAAATTTAGGATGTTCTTCTATACTTATACTCAAATTATATCATTGGATTATATTTCCGAATATATATTTCCCTAAATATAGTTCCTAATGTTTTTAATAACTATAACTTTATACCAACTAAAAAGACCAATAAACTAGTGCCCTAGAGTTGGTGGTTACTTATTACATTGGTTCTAGATACAAGAGATCACATCCCAAAAACTGAGTAGTTTAGTAATATTGTTAAACTAGAAAAATAAATTAATTTCACATTAAAAATAAAAATATATATAAAAATAGTATTTTATTTGAGTACACTATTATATCCATTAGAATATCGCTGTATATAAATTATAATACACTTCTTGGCATCCTGAGGAAAGTAAACATATGAAATGGGTGAGCTCTAATGCTCAATAAGGGTATGCGTACAACACAATATTTCATGAATAAATAAGGAATAATCAATATGGAAAGGTAATTAATTGAACATTTTCCATTTAATCAATAACTTGAACATAAAGAATAATATGGAGAAAAAAAGATGATCAAATAGTGGAATATAAATAATCAAATGATCTTGAAACTTATCCGTGGACATTCTAAGTAATCAAATAATCACATGGATATTAATAACTAATCTCATAATTCGGTAATTCATAATTCCATGCATAATAACCATACCATAAAGGCCTCATACCAATACATCTTACATAAATTGGTAAGGCCACATCTAAATACCCAAGCTAGTTTTTATTGACAAAACCTACTGATGCATTGGGGGGATATAACGAACCTCATATATCACTTACTAAATCCATTGAATTCCTCATATTAAAGGTGTGAAATTTAATGAAAAAAACATTTTTATTGATAAACTATCATATTAAATGTTAAGAATTACCCTAATCAATAAACATAATCATAAACTATCAAGAGTAATATGAAGAATGGTATCAAAATAGTACATCCCAATTCCAAATAATCATAATCCATCTGAATAAATAATAATGATTGTATTTTTACAATATATTCCCAATATATCATAAGTTAAATAAGTATTTTTTGTCATTTATGGATATAAATACCCTAAAATGACATAAAATATTATTCTGAAAATAACCTTTTCACTTTTGAAAAATACATTTAAAAAAAAATTCCTGAATATTATGAATAAAATTTATTTAAATATATACTTGTAAAATTTAAATGAATATTAAAATAAATTATTGGTCATGATGGGGGTTAATTCCATACATAGTGTATAAGTTAAAAAAATTTCTTTCACACTATTCTAAAAAGGTTATAAGTGCATTGTTGGGAAAATGAAAAGAAGATTAGTTTCAAACCATTTTTTTGAAAGGTAAAATGTGGGTAAAAATTTCATTAATATATAATTTGTGTGATTCTAAAACATTTTTAGAAAACATGGATATGGGTGAAAAAGGTTCTTCGACTGAAGAGTGAAATGAAGTAGGTTTTATTTAAAAACATTATTTTGTTTTCTTTGGTTTTTAAAGTAAGGAAAATGAGAGGAAAACATAAATTATCTATAAATAACCTTAGGATAATAACATTCATGAGTTTATTGGAATAGAGATTATAAAATTTCATCCTTATAAACTTAATCCTGAACAATATCAATAAATAATGAGAATGCATCACAAGCCTTTCCAGCTTTGGTAACTTATGAATCGAAAGTCCCGGGAATGGTATAAATTCAAATAAAAATATAAATAAAATTAATATAAATGTATTCATAATATAACATATCAAATGTTAATTATATACATCACATAAAATAACTATGTGGTGAATATGGAATACATCTCACAAAATTAAAAGTGAGACGAGAGACCATTACCTCAGGTCTGCTTTCTTTCATGCATGTTTGTAACTCTTATATAATAAATTTATATTTATTATAAATATATTATATTATAATAATAATATATTTCATACAATATATTATTTACTTGTATTATTTTATGACATGTTTATGAACAATTGTTTGTTAAAATCACTATTTCTGGTGATAATTACTTCATTTTTCATGTATGTTTTGGTTCAATAATTTCAGTCTATTTACATTGATCAGGGTTGTATAATATAATTTTTTTAACCATGATATAAATATCATATACAATCATTATTTAAGTGTTTATAATATTCTATAAAAGTCAAATATAGGAAAATGAGTTATATCGTTCATGGTGATGGTAGGTCGTACGTATGCATGAATGCTGTTTTTATTTTTGCAAAAGATAAAATGAAATAAAGGTATATAATATTTAGATATTAAATAAAAATTATTATATCAAATATATAATTTATATTCATTAAATATACCCTTATTACAATCAATGTTAAAAATAAAATGAAAAATATTTCACATCGCTATGTGGATGTGGTAGTCCACACATGCACAATCAATATTTTTTTGTTTTCCAATGGGTTGGAAGGTAATAATTTATATGTGATATTATAATTAAATAAGTATATTTATTTCATAAATATCATATATAAATATTTAATCTATCATTACATCCATTTGTAGGAGGTGGTGATGGAAAATGAATTACATCGGCTTGTGAGACGGTAGTTCTCTGTACCAACGATAGATGGTTTCATTTCCCATTAGATAGAATTGTAGATCTATATATGTAATTAAATTAAAATAATTATGTATTATTATATAATATACACCATTGTTAATATTTTATCATATTTTTATAATATTTTAATGAGTTATAAGAGGTAGTAAAATGAAAATGCATGGTTAAGAACCCTATAACATCTTCAAAAAACCTCTTTAGGTTTATACCAAAAGCCTTTATAGGTTTTATTTTTCATAAAATAAAGGTCTATTGGATTTGGTTTGGGATTTAAGAAATATATTTGGGCTTGGAGTTTCTTAAAAAAAGGCTTTGGGAGTGTGACAGGAGAAGAGAGGAGGTGGCCTTTTATAAGAGGGTGAGAGGACACACTCGAAATGTTTGAGAATGAAATGTGATACCAACGTTTTTTCATGTCCAAAGGTTAAAAAATGGATAATTATAGAATAATTAGTGATATAATATAGAAATATGGCCATAAAATAAGAATAAAAAACGTTTATAAGTAATTTTAACCCTTATTTATTTAGTTTGACACCCTGGTAAACATATTTGAACCTCAACCACGGTAATTAAGATTTACTATTTTTATTATTAATTATGAAACAATTAAGTTTACATTGTTATCTAATATTAATTATTCTGATTAAAAATATTTAATCCATTTTTTCCAAATTAAATTCTCAAAATTTTTAATTTTTAATTTAAAATTAATCTCAGAGACGCAACAAATAAATTGTTTTCCAAAGAAAACATTTCGTAAGAATATAAAGTTTTAATATAAAAATTCAATATTAAATTGATTATAATGAACTAAAATTTATTTATTATAATATAATTGATCAAATTTTACTTTTAAAATAATTTCAAATCAAAATTGTAATTTTAAATGTTTTAAATTAAAAGACAATTTTCAGTAAAAACTAGTATTTTTCAATCTTAGTCAGAAAATAAATCTTTTCATAAAAATTTCAAAAATACACTCTAAGATAATTTTTACATTATAATGTAATATAATTATTTAATTTTATAAAATATATTTTCTTAAATTGGTAAACATTAATTTTAAATTTTGTACGCAAAGCACAATGAAACCACCATTTAGAAAAATACAGTTTTTTTAAAAAGGATTTTTTTATTTAAAATAAATATTATTTTATTTATATCCAATAGATATCCATTGAATTTATTTTATATATGTGTAAACCATATAATTTTCATAATTTAGTTAGTCGTATTCATACACACCAGTTTAATTGCTAGTTTATAACGGTATACAGTATTATGGTTCATTTGAACATGAGGCTGCATGTACCAAAAGATTTTGAAGAGAATGAATTTATTTAAGAGGAAATATATCATAAATACTTAGGGTGTTACATTATTACCTAATATAAAAAGTTTTGATATCAAAATTTCCAAAAATTCATTCCCGTGAAGTGATTTGGGTAGGTCTTCATCATAATATCTTTATGTTCCCATGCCATCTCTTCTATATTATGATTTCTCTAAAGTACCTTTACCAGTTGAGTCGTATGATTCATGAACACTTGTTACCTAGTTTCTAGAATCTATATAAGATCTTCACAAAAATACAGATATGTTTTTAATGCTATTTATTCCTACATCATCACATGTGTTGGGTTTGGAATGTACTTCTTTAACAAGGTCACATGGAACACATCATGTAATTTAGAGAGAGTTGGTGGAATTTTAAAATATTAGGACACAACTACAATTATTTCTTAGATTTGAAAAGGTTTTATATAGCTAGGGCTTAGTTTCTATTTCATTCTTAACCTTATAACACCCTTCCATAGAGATACATTCAAGAAAACATGATCTACAACTTAACGTTCCAAATATTTCCCTCGGTTACCAACTTAGCTCTTTTTCCTTCTTTGAGATGATTTTAAATGGTTCTAATTAGCCTTTACGTTGTCTATTGTCTCTTCCATATGTTTTGGGCCAACAATATTTTTTTCACCAACATTATTTCGATAGGTTGGAGTATGAGATATCTTTCTATATTATTCTTCACACAACACCATTTCAATACTTGAATGGAAGCTATTATTATAGGCGAACTCAACTAATGGTAAATAATGATCCCACATACCATCAAATTCAAGAGACCACAACCTCAACATTTCTTATAATGTTTCAATAGTCATTTTATACTATCCATCAATTTGAGGGTGATAAGTGGTGCTCAAATGAAGCTCAGTATCAAGATACATATAAAGACCCCTACAAAATTTTGATGTAAAACATGGATCATGATCAAACAAAATTAAAAGTGGTTCTCCATGAATTAGCATAACTTCATTAATATATAGTCATTCAAGGTGCTCAAGAGATAAATAATCTCTTATAGAAATGAAATACACATATTTAGTAAGTAATTCAACAATAAACAAATTGCATTATTATTTCTAGGAGTCATAAATAATCTAGTGAAAAAGTCCATAATGTCATCCCATTTCCATGTAAGAATAGGTATAGGTTTCATGAATCATTTAGGGTGATATATTTTAGCCTTCACCTATTGTAAAACCAAACATATTGACACATATTTATCAATTTATCACTTCATATTAATCCACTTAAATTTTCCTTGAAATCTATATACATCTTGGTGCTACTAGGGTGTATAAATAAATTCAAGCTATGAGCATCATCCAATAATTTTATCTTTAGCTCGGGTATAGATGGCAGACATAGTATCTTTCAAAATTTCAAAACACTATCTTCACAAATTATATTTATAAATTTTCCATCATTCATAGATTTGATTTTCTTTTTGAAAATTCTTATCATTAGGCTGAGAACTTTTTATCTTTTCCAATAAAGATAGTTTGAAAATAATTAAAAAAAGGAATCGTGTCTCTTCTTAATGACTTTGATACTCATCCTCACTAAATTGATTAATATATGACCCATTTAGATCCTTATTTTGGCCAGTACTCCATGATATTTTTATCTCAATGTATCCACTAACATATTTTACTTCCGTGGGGGGTAGTGTATTAAGATATCATAGTATTTGGGTATCTCAAGTAATATCCATTTCTCATGTCGAGAAATTTCTATGAAAATATATTTTTCAAGATATTATGACCCATATATATCTCACACTTTTAATCATTGAGTTAATTTATTCATATATTCAAAGAAAATATTACAACCACCAACTCAATATCATGATTTTTATAGTATTGTTCATGAATCATTAACTGACTTGATGAATAGGCAATAACTTTATCTTTCTGCTCAACTAAACAACAAAGTCCCTTATTTTACACATCACTATATTTTAAAAAACCTATAATTTCGTAATGGTAGAAACAAAATCATAGTATTCATCAATATCCTATTCAATTGTTGAAAAAATTCTTCACATTCCTTTTTTCCATATGAAGTTAACCCCTTTACATGTACGTTTGGTTAATGGGATACCCAATCAAGATTTTTTTGGATAAATATACAATAGTCACCCTCCAAACCAATGAAACTACATACCTCAGTTATATTTGATAGTGTAGGACATTCATGGATGGTGTTTTTCTTCATAAGATCAACTGAGCTTTCATCCATAGATATAATATATCTCAGAAAAGGAATATTCTAAAGCCATAATTCACACTTAATAAATTTCGCATATAACTCTTTTATTTTATGTGTCTTAAGAATGATCCTCACATGATTCTCATAGTCCTCCTAGGTCTTAGAGTGCACTATGATGTCTTTAATTAATACCACAACAATTTTATCAATATATTCCTTAAGTACTCTAATAATTAGATCCATGAAAATGGAGGGTGAATTAGTTAATCCAAATGGAATTAAAATGGACTTATAATGTTTATACCTCATAAGAAATGTTTTGTTCAAAATATATTCCTTCATTACTCATAATTGATTATACCCATAATCGATGTCAATATTTGAAACAATATTGACCTCCATGAAGTTGATTGAATAATTCATCAATGCAAGGAATAGTATACGTGTACTTTATCATAATAAAATTGATTTTCCAATAATCAAGGAATATCCTCATAGATCTGTATTTATTCAGGATGAAAAGAACTGGGGCTCCCAATGGTGAAATAATAGGGTTAATAAATCTCTAATCACACAAATCATTAGTTTTTTATTCAACTCCACAAATTCCACAATGGTCCTTCTCTAGGGAGTCTTTGATATTGTCCTTAAATCAGGTATTAAATAAATGGAAATCTTTAATTTATTATATGGTGGATGTCTAGATAATTATTCATGAAACACATAAAGGTATTTTTATACAATAGGTATATCCTAAATTTGAATATTATAATTTCTATCCATAGATGGTGTCTTCTCTTCTTCCCCAAGGATCTAATTCTGAAGAACTTCTGGGGGTCAGTCTAGACATGGCTCAGATAATGAAGTCTCCCCTATAAATATAAGTAATTAAAAATCATCTTCATGAAATTATAACTTCATTATCTTTGAAATAAAATTTTCCCCAAATTTTGAAAGAAATTATATACTGAAGATTATATCAAAATCAACCATAGGTATAATAATGAAGTTAAAAAAGGGCATTCTTATGTGTGATGATTGGAACTGATCAAAAAATCCTTGTTGTGGCGAACTTAAACTAGAATTATTGAATGATAACTCTCTTATTATGTTTATTGGAAAATGTATATTTTTTTAAAAACAAATGGAAGATATAAATAAGTGAGAAGTTCCAAAATAAAATAAAGAATTAGATAAATTTGAGGATATGATTAACGTACCTACCACCACATCATCAAGGACTTCAACCAATGTTGTAGTGATCTTATAAGCTAGGATTTCTCCCTTGGCCTTTTTTGGTAAAATTCCATTAACTCTTGGAAAAATAATTTTCATAGTGTCTTGTATCCTTACATTTTAATAATTGCACATTGGAATCTTCTTTATTTTCATTGAAATCATGATAATGGTTTCCTTTCTCTTTACACTTAAATAAAACTACCATTCCCCACAAGTATGTTCTTTGGTGTTTCTCACCACATTTATTACAAGATGGAAATTCCACCCTTCCCTTATTCTATTTCTCTGTATTTCCTTTTATAACATAATCTTCACCCCTCTACTTATATTTATTTCCATGTAATCCATAAGACTTGAATAATTAATTATATATCTTGATAACACAAGATATTATTCCCTCATATCATGAGAAAATTTGGGATAATAGTATCCTTATATTTTTTTTTGAAAAATACTAGTATCCTTATATTTTTTGTCTCAATCCCATCAAATAAATATCCAATATTGATCTTTGGATTATATACATAGTCTATATCATTCCTTTATAACCTTGTTATGTTAGCTTCATAGTTAGTAAAATTTTTATCTTCCTTTAGTCTTAGACCAAGGAATTGTCTATCCATATCCACTCATTGCTCAAGAGGAAAATATTTTTCCAAGAATAGAACCTTTAAATCATTCTACATCATGCTCATTATTTCCTCCTCATCCTTATAATTTTGAATTAATGACCACCACTAATATTCATCCCTTAAGAGATAATAAACATCCATAACAAAATTCCCCCTTTAATTACTTACCTGAGTAATAAGTATATTCTCTAAGTAAATTATCCATTTCTCAACTAAAAATGTATTTTTTTCCCAATTAATGACAGATTATTTGTAACGCCCCGACCCCAGCTACCCAGAGCCGGTGCATTACTTCGTAACATTGGCATGATCACAAAAGATCAAGTCTCGAAAGACCGATTAGTTTAGTAGCCTTGGAAACACTAGATACATTCATAAGTCTTTCATTACATCAAAAGGTGAAAAACTACAAAAAAACATGGTCTTCATAGTCCACACTCATATCTTCACTGATTATTCTTGCAAGTCAGTCATAAAATACTTCTTCACAACCTGGAAAATTTTTAAACATTGAAAGGGGTGAGCTCAAATGCTCAGTAAGGATAACAATAATGCGGAAGCTTTCATAAATAAACATTAACATTTAAGGCAATGTATAACTAAAACAAAAGCCTTTTAAACATGAACTTCAACATAATATGGCAAAAGTAAAATGAGATAATGCCATTTACTTCATTACATGGATATTCTACTGGTCGAATAATCACATGCAATAACAATAACCACTTTCATAATGATGGAATGTATAATGCCGGACATTCTGAAACATTTTGTCAAGGCCTCGGCCAAGACATCTAAAATGATTAAGGCCTCGGCCAAAACCATAAATCAAATTGGGAAAGGGCCTCGGCCAATTCCATGTCTAGTTGTCTCATGAGACCTACCGATGCATCGAGGAGCTATAGCGGGCTCCACCCGTCACTTATTACGTCCAATACATTCCTCATATGAATAGGTTTAAACATATCATAAACCATAACATAATCGTATCACATAAAACATGCACAAAGGAAACATAACATTTCAACATTTCAATCACAAGATATCAATACAGAACATTGATATAATAAAAACGCTTTCAAAACCATTTTCAATACCAAAATAAAAGAAAGTTAAAACTTTGGATTTATTTTTCATTAAAAAAAATGATGGCTTGTAGAGGAAGCCGAAACTCAAATAATAGTCACGGCGGCGGAGAAGTCGTTGTCGCCGCATAAGTACGGAAAGAAAAACATCCCCTTTTTGTCGTTTAGTAAAATGCTTCGTATAAAAAAGATTCCTTTTGAATAAACGTAAAAGTCAAAGGGGTTTATACACCGTATAAAAGAAAGTTGTGTATAAAACCAAATATGCCTCAATGAAAGGAAATTGAGACGAAGTCCTTAAAAAGATCATTTTTAAAATAAAATAGATCTATTATGTGTATTCACTATAGGTACACATAAAGAAAGTAAAAATGCAAAATACGACATAATAACATCATGACATAATTTGAAAGTAGGAGATTAACCCATAGAATGGAAGTTGGGTTAAGAAGTTCCCTTACAAAGAGCATTTTTAAAATAAAATAGATCTATTATGTGTATTCACTACAAGTACACATAAATAATGTACAAATACAGGATATGACATAATAATATCATGACATAATTTGAAAGTAGGATATTAACCCAAAGAATGAAAATTGGGTTAAGAAGTTCCCTTACCTTGTGTCCGACTTGACTCAACCGTTCTTTAACCTCCTGAATAATAAACTAGAGTTAATATCTACCTTATTAAGAACCATTTTCAATTTCATTATCCTTTTTATATCACCTATTACAATGTTATGAACGTTATGTAATTATTTAAGTCAATAACGGTCGTTTTGTCGATCTTTGGTACTTGTGTCAACAATATCCTTCTTATAATTACAAGTTGTTCATGTGGTGAAATATCCATTATATCCAGAATTATATTCATGATTTAGATGTCATATATATCTTATATATCCAGTATATACATTCATTTATAATATTACGTAACATTTAGAGGTAAGAAATGAAATGCACCGTTCATGGAGACGGTAAGCCGTACGTACGCATGAACGCTACTTTCATTTGAATTTCATATTTAATGGAACTAAATCATAATGATATAAATGTATAATATAATTCCAGTATAATATAGTGTATAATACCATTTACTCCATCCTTTATACATCCCACATATGGCATTAACGATTCAAATCACTTTGAGGGGGCGGTAGTCCGCACTTCCTAAAATGAAATTATCGCGTTTTACCCATAATGGAAATCATAAAGTATGCCATAAATGAGAAATACAGAAGCATAAGTAAAACATAAAAATATTATATATCATATATAAAAATAGTGACATCTTAATGGCCACCTTTGAAGGTGTTATATGAGTGTTGAACAATCATCGTTTCGTGAGGCAGAAATTCGCCATCCACAGAAACCGTATGTTCTTTAACCATTAGATGTAGGTGTGTGTAAGTGTAGCTCGAATCCTTCTTATAACAACATCCTAGTATATTGAGGATACTGGTGTTGTTACAAAAGAAATGAATAAAAAGAGTTTAGGGGGTTGGAGAAGAAAAATAAAACAAAACAACATTATAAAAGACATTACCTCAAAATCGGGTAACTCTTTTTGATTTGAGCTAAAGGCTTCCTTGGGAAGAGTTCTGCCCAAAGTGAGGCTTCTATGAGTAAGGGAGGAATGTTGGGAGAGTATTTGGGCAGAGGTTGGCCGAGCAAAATGGCTTGAAAGTGTAATTGAAGTGGGAGAGGTGGGGGCCTTTTATAAGTGGAGAGGATGGGAACTTTTGGAAAGATTGAAATGTTACATTATTTCACAATGCTTTTCGGATTCTAAAGGTCCCACACTTATATAATTCTAGGATAAGGTGATAAGGTTTCGAAATATCTTCATCCAATAGGCTTTGGACAAGTGTAAGCCTTGGATATTTCATTATCTTCTCATTTTATTTAAATCGTTAAATAATGAGGTCATCGCCACATCATAATGATGTCATAAATACTTTAATTTATTTAATGTCTAAAAATTATAAAAAAAATACTATGATGTAGGAAATCTTTTTAGCTTTCCAATGACTATTTATAATCAAAATTTGGACTTGTATAACCCCACTTAAAAATTGTTTTAGTAAAACATTTTATGTTTGTGTCATTTTTTACTTTAACATTAAATAAAAGGTATTTATGTCATTTTCTAACTAAAGTGGCTCCATGGGGTCCCCAAGTTGACCCATGGGTTGTCTTGGTCGGCCATGACACAACCAATGAGGTTGGGACATGTGTCTAGGTCATTTCATATTATTAATGTATTATTTATACCTTAAACTACACTAATTACCACTAATCGCGATTAAGAACTTAAAAGTTACTATTCACCAAAAAATTATTTTGATCTCATTGAACCACATTTTACATCTTAATGACAACCATGTATGTCGGATTTTTGAAAATCAAATCACAGAAGTTGTAATATTTCATTTAAACGAAAAATCAGTTATTTAACTACCACTTAGTGGTTTCACTATTCATCAAAAATTGAAGTTTTTCAGAATAAGGCCAAAATTTCACCCTAAGCTATAATTGATATTCCGAATTCAAAAATGATGTCTATTTTACAAAATTCCAAACATATAAGTTGCATTAATTAATTTTATAATTAATTCCCGCTGTTACGACAAATAGCGTGTTTTCAAGAAACAATTTATATCAAAAGATTGGCAATTGTTTATGTCCAATTTCAATGTTAAATTATTTCTAATGACCACCATTGGATAAAATGGTAAAAATATATTCTAATTATACCTTAAAACCACTAAATATTATAACTTATCACTATAAATTATTTTGATTAAAAAAGTTGTTTTAAGTATTTTTCACTATTCATAAAAATTTGGAAGTTCTCAGAAAATTACAAAAAATTCAACATAGGCTAATTTCAATATTAGGAATACAAAAATGAAGTCCATTTTGACATATAAAATTTATAATATTTCAAAAAGAAGGTATTACTATTCATAACGGCTACTTTGATTAGTCGCGGTGTTTTAGAACTCGAAGTTGCGTACAATGCAAGCTATTGTATTACTGAATGAGAAGCGTATCGTGGAAGCTCGGGGTGTTACATTCTCCCCTCCTTCAATAAATTGCGTCCTCGCAATTTGAAATTTTTCTTGGAAAATAAAAGGTTGAAAATAGAAAATACCTTTGTGGAAAACCCACATCGGAAATAAGGTTAATAGAATTTAGTCTTAATAAGAGGGAAAGGGAAATGAACAAGTCACCACCCAATTATGATCTCGATTAGGAGAACATTGGTGGCAATTAGAGACATATAATTGGAGGAAAAACGCAAATATTTGTAGGGAGTGATTGAGGTCATCAATCACAATCAACTGTCAAATTGAGGGCCTCAAAGCCTTCAATCTATGTTGATTTAAAATATCATCAGTTCAACAAGACATAAGGTATTAGGATAACACATTTTTTTTATTTTAATATCCCTTTACTAAAGTTTAAGAATTAATTTATTCATTGAATAAGAGATAGGTATATATATATTTATGTTTGACAATTAGAGTTTCAACCTTCAACTCATCTTTCACTCAAAAGATAATAGAACTCAAAAATATTATACTTATCCTAATCGTATAAGGTTCCAAATGTTAACACATACCATTTAGATTAGTAAAATTATTTTGTAATAACCGGGGACTTCCTGTAGGCTAGTGGTAGGAAATAAAGGCCTGTCGCACTATGATTGTGGGTTCGATTCCTGCAGCTTTGTCTGACGCGACGGTTTATGCCCCACCCTGCAGGTTGTCCTTTTCCTAAAACTATAGTATTATAATACTCCAAAAATAATCTTCATAAATTTTTTAACCTTAAACCATACTATCCAAAAATCAACTTAATCCACTCCAACCTTTATAGTTATCCAAAATACCTCTGTCCAGACTTTCTCTAAAAGGTCTCTTAATTCCAAAATCAATTTATCAGATTCCCCAAACAAAGAAATGTTTCTCTTATTGTCACATACCAAAAATATGATTACCTTAATCATATTAAAACCTTACTGAAATCAAAAAGTAATGCAGTACAATCCATATATATATATTACATTATTCTTATAACCAGAATATAATCCTTGAGTCCAAAAGCACCAATACATTAGTTATTCTGCTTCAACTGTAGTAATAGCATAAGATTGTCCTTGATCCCTTGTCCTTTTCTGAGGTAAGTTTCCTTGACGCTTAGGACATTCATTTGCATAATGACCCATTTCTCTACAATTGTAGCATTCAACTTTGACAGCCTCTTTCTTTCCCTTGCAATCACGAGCCTGGTGACCCTTTTCTCCACATTTATAACAAACTCCCATTCCTTTTAGGCAAGTACCAGGGTGATTCTTCCCACAATTATCACATAATGGAAAATCCTTCTTTCCCTTTTTCCCTTTATCTGTCTCTTGTTCCACCGATCTCTTCTTCTCTTGCTTTACTTTGTTGTCATAAGACTTAGAGAATTCCTTTTCTGTCTTGATAGCACATGAGACTATATCCTCGTATGTTGAGAAAGATTGTGACACTAGAGCTTGACGGAGAAATGGTTTTAACCCATCAAAGAAACGATCAATCTTACTTCTTGGGTTACGTATATAATCTGCAGCATGCCTCGCTAACCTTGTAAAGTTAGCCTCATACTTTGCGACATTCTCATCCTCCTTCTGCCTCAGACTCAGAAATTGCCTTTCCATATCTGCTCGATGGTCACGAGGAAAGTATTTTTCTAAGAAAAGCTCTTTGAACTCCTGCCATTCCATGTTTGTTAATTCATCATCTTCCTTTGTGTTTTGAATTAGTGACCACCATTGATCGGCATCTCCAGTGAGGCGGTAAACTGCCATGACAACCTTCTCCCTTTCACTACTCCCCAAGGCATGGAATATTTTCTCTAAGGAATTTATCCATTGCTCAGCTACTGTAGGATTTGTACTCCCATTGAAGGTTGGCGGTTGTTGCCTCATGAAACGGTCTAGCATTGATCCTCCACGTTGCGGATCAGGGTGCTCCATACGAGTAAGGTTGTTATTCATAACCTGCGTGAGTTGTCCCAGTATGGTAATAAGTTGATCAGCACCAGTTGTATCTTCAGGTCCACAATAATTATCTTGAGCAGGAGGGCAATCCCTACACGGAGTTCGTGCATTGATACAGTTTCCATTCCTTCTACTAGGCGCCATTTCTAAACAATGGCATAAACTAGATTAGTTTATGAATCAAAATACATAATTCCATACTTGTAAAATACTTAACATAAATTGAACTATTTATGGATATAATCCATAATCATAAAAAGGTTTTATTTGAGGAAGTATATACTCATAACCGTTCATAGTGGTTTGTAAAGAAAATGAGAATTATCCTAAGCATATCCCCCGGGAGTGTCGTAACCAAGAGTGCAGCAAGGCCCGTTGTCGTGCACCAGTTCCCGTTCGAGTCTAGCTCAAAGCGGTGTTTTCGGGTTTTACCCCTAGGTACATCTGTGCCAGAGCCGCCTCTACCTGCTCGTATCCAGACAGGGATGTATTGCTCGGAAAACTCATAACATCTCTATAATACCAAAATTCTAGGAAGTTCTTCTATACTAATCCTCAAAGTCTATCTTTGGGCTATGTGCTCTAATCAGAGTTTATCTAAATCTAGCTTCCAAGGTTAGTACTAAACTGCCTCTGATACCAACTGTAACGCCCCGACCCCAGCTACCCAGAGCCGGTGCATTACTTCGTAACATTGGCATGATCACAAAAGATCAAGTCTCGAAAGACCGATTAGTTTAGTAGCCTTGGAAACACTAGATACATTCATAAGTCTTTCATTACATCAAAAGGTGAAAAACTACAAAAAAACATGGTCTTCATAGTCCACACTCATATCTTCACTGATTATTCTTGCAAGTCAGTCATAAAATACTTCTTCACAACCTGGAAAATTTTTAAACATTGAAAGGGGTGAGCTCAAATGCTCAGTAAGGATAACAATAATGCGGAAGCTTTCATAAATAAACATTAACATTTAAGGCAATGTATAACTAAAACAAAAGCCTTTTAAACATGAACTTCAACATAATATGGCAAAAGTAAAATGAGATAATGCCATTTACTTCATTACATGGATATTCTACTGGTCGAATAATCACATGCAATAACAATAACCACTTTCATAATGATGGAATGTATAATGCCGGACATTCTGAAACATTTTGTCAAGGCCTCGGCCAAGACATCTAAAATGATTAAGGCCTCGGCCAAAACCATAAATCAAATTGGGAAAGGGCCTCGGCCAATTCCATGTCTAGTTGTCTCATGAGACCTACCGATGCATCGAGGAGCTATAGCGGGCTCCACCCGTCACTTATTACGTCCAATACATTCCTCATATGAATAGGTTTAAACATATCATAAACCATAACATAATCGTATCACATAAAACATGCACAAAGGAAACATAACATTTCAACATTTCAATCACAAGATATCAATACAGAACATTGATATAATAAAAACGCTTTCAAAACCATTTTCAATACCAAAATAAAAGAAAGTTAAAACGTTGGATTTATTTTTCATTAAAAAAATGATGGCTTGTAGAGGAAGCCGAAACTCAAATAATAGTCACGGCGGCGGAGAAGTCGTTGTCGCCGCATAAGTACGGAAAGAAAAACATCCCCTTTTTGTCGTTTAGTAAAACGCTTCGTATAAAAAAGATTCCTTTTGAATAAACGTAAAAGTCAAAGGGGTTTATACACCGTATAAAAGAAAGTTGTGTATAAAACCAAATATGCCTCAATGAAAGGAAATTGAGACGAAGTCCTTAAAAAGATCATTTTTAAAATAAAATAGATCTATTATGTGTATTCACTATAGGTACACATAAAGAAAGTAAAAATGCAAAATACGACATAATAACATCATGACATAATTTGAAAGTAGGAGATTAACCCATAGAATGGAAGTTGGGTTAAGAAGTTCCCTTACAAAGAGCATTTTTAAAATAAAATAGATCTATTATGTGTATTCACTACAAGTACACATAAATAATGTACAAATACAGGATATGACATAATAATATCATGACATAATTTGAAAGTAGGATATTAACCCAAAGAATGAAAATTGGGTTAAGAAGTTCCCTTACCTTGTGTCCGACTTGACTCAACCGTTCTTTAACCTCCTGAATAATAAACTAGAGTTAATATCTACCTTATTAAGAACCATTTTCAATTTCATTATCCTTTTTATATCACCTATTACAATGTTATGAACGTTATGTAATTATTTAAGTCAATAACGGTCGTTTTGTCGATCTTTGGTACTTGTGTCAACAATATCCTTCTTATAATTACAAGTTGTTCATGTGGTGAAATATCCATTATATCCAGAATTATATTCATGATTTAGATGTCATATATATCTTATATATCCAGTATATACATTCATTTATAATATTACGTAACATTTAGAGGTAAGAAATGAAATGCACCGTTCATGGAGACGGTAAGCCGTACGTACGCATGAACGCTACTTTCATTTGAATTTCATATTTAATGGAACTAAATCATAATGATATAAATGTATAATATAATTCCAGTATAATATAGTGTATAATACCATTTACTCCATCCTTTATACATCCCACATATGGCATTAACGATTCAAATCACTTTGAGGGGGCGGTAGTCCGCACTTCCTAAAATGAAATTATCGCGTTTTACCCATAATGGAAATCATAAAGTATGCCATAAATGAGAAATACAGAAGCATAAGTAAAACATAAAAATATTATATATCATATATAAAAATAGTGACATCTTAATGGCCACCTTTGAAGGTGTTATATGAGTGTTGAACAATCATCGTTTCGTGAGGCAGAAATTCGCCATCCACAGAAACCGTATGTTCTTTAACCATTAGATGTAGGTGTGTGTAAGTGTAGCTCGAATCCTTCTTATAACAACATCCTAGTATATTGAGGATACTGGTGTTGTTACAAAAGAAATGAATAAAAAGAGTTTAGGGGGTTGGAGAAGAAAAATAAAACAAAACAACATTATAAAAGACATTACCTCAAAATCGGGTAACTCTTTTTGATTTGAGCTAAAGGCTTCCTTGGGAAGAGTTCTGCCCAAAGTGAGGCTTCTATGAGTAAGGGAGGAATGTTGGGAGAGTATTTGGGCAGAGGTTGGCCGAGCAAAATGGCTTGAAAGTGTAATTGAAGTGGGAGAGGTGGGGGCCTTTTATAAGTGGAGAGGATGGGAACTTTTGGAAAGATTGAAATGTTACATTATTTCACAATGCTTTTCGGATTCTAAAGGTCCCACACTTATATAATTCGAGGATAAGGTGATAAGGTTTCGAAATATCTTCATCCAATAGGCTTTGGACAAGTGTAAGCCTTGGATTTTTCATTATCTTCTCATTTTATTTAAATCGTTAAATAATGAGGTCATCGCCACATCATAATGATGTCATAAATACTTTAATTTATTTAATGTCTAAAAATTATAAAAAAAATACTATGATGTACGAACTCTTTTTAGCTTTCCAATGACTATTTATAATCAAAATTTGGACTTGTATAACCCCACTTAGAAATTGTTTTAGTAAAACATTTTATGTTTGTGTCATTTTTTACTTTAACATTAAATAAAAGGTATTTATGTCATTTTCTAACTAAAGTGGCTCCATGGGGTCCCCAAGTTGACCCATGGGTTGTCTTGGTCGGCCATGACACAACCAATGAGGTTGGGACATGTGTCTAGGTCATTTCATATTATTAATGTATTATTTATACCTTAAACTACACTAATTACCACTAATCGCGATTAAGAACTTAAAAGTTACTATTCACCAAAAAATTATTTTGATCTCATTGAACCACATTTTACATCTTAATGACAACCATGTATGTCGGATTTTTGAAAATCAAATCACAGAAGTTGTAATATTTCATTTAAACGAAAAATCAGTTATTTAACTACCACTTAGTGGTTTCACTATTCATCAAAAATTGAAGTTTTTCAGAATAAGGCCAAAATTTCACCCTAAGCTATAATTGATATTCCGAATTCAAAAATGATGTCTATTTTACAAAATTCCAAACATATAAGTTGCATTAATTAATTTTATAATTAATTCCCGCTGTTACGACAAATAGCGTGTTTTCAAGAAACAATTTATATCAAAAGATTGGCAATTGTTTATGTCCAATTTCAATGTTAAATTATTTCTAATGACCACCATTGGATAAAATGGTAAAAATATATTCTAATTATACCTTAAAACCACTAAATATTATAACTTATCACTATAAATTATTTTGATTAAAAAAGTTGTTTTAAGTATTTTTCACTATTCATAAAAATTTGGAAGTTCTCAGAAAATTACAAAAAAATCAACATAGGCTAATTTCAATATTAGGAATACAAAAATGAAGTCCATTTTGACATATAAAATTTATAATATTTCAAAAAGAAGGTATTACTATTCATAACGGCTACTTTGATTAGTCGCGGTGTTTTAGAACTCGAAGTTGCGTACAATGCAAGCTATTGTATTACTGAATGAGAAGCGTATCGTGGAAGCTCGGGGTGTTACATTATTTTGACACATGATGCAATCTAACATTGTTACACCATGTTTTGTATCAAAAATCTACTCTATATGGGAAAATTTATTACTTAAAACCTATGTTAAATTCCATAATATGGTTATAATTTGATCATTTCCATCTACAGTTCCATCACTATCTTTATTATCTTACCCATGAGGGAAATACATTCATGGAGTACATACATTGTTATGATTTAAATTACATCATAAAAGTGTAATTTATAAATAAATACTTACACATGCTTATATCATAACATTATTAAACATAATTCATAATCCCAAAACTAGTAAATAATTAATATAAATTGAAAAAATTAAGCACAAATAATATCATGATCATAAACATGGTTTCTTTGTGAATGTTTTCAAATAATAAAAATATTTTCAAATCCTTCCTAATGGTTTGTACAGAAAATGTGAAATATCCTAACCATATCATCTAGGAGTGTCAAACTAGGTGGGTAGAAAGGCATGTTTTTATGCAACATGCGATTATTGAGTCAAATTCCAATGAATCCATTTTAGATTTATTACTCCTAGGTAAGAATATGTTTAAACCAAGTCCACTTTTCATATACATAAATGGTTGTATTCCTTGTAAATTCCACATAATCTATTCCTCATCAAAAAATTATTATGTTCTTCTATACTTATCCCCAATTTCTACCAGAGGGTTATGTTCCATAATCCATGTTTTCCGAAATATAGTTCCTAAGTTTTCAATTAAAATTTATCTAAAACCAACTGAAAAGACCCAAACCCTAGTGGCCCAGATTTGTTGGTTACTTTATTACATTGGTACTAGATACAAGCGATCACATCTTAATGGATCAATTATTTTAATAGTATTGGAAAACTAGACACATACTTGAATTTAAAATTAAAAATAAAACTTTAAAAAAAATTCAGTATTTTCTTTGATTACACTTGAATTAATTTTTGAATATCCCTGTATACCAATCATAATACACCTCTTGGCATCCTGAAAAAAGTAAACAAAAGAAAGAGGTGGGATCTAATGCTTAATAAGGGTATGTGTAAAATAGAAGACTTCATGAATAAATAATGTATAATCAATATGATAAGGTAAATAAATGAACACATTCCATTTAATCAATTACAATAACATGAAGAATAATATGGAAGGAATACACGATTATCCAATAATTCCATATAAATAATCACAAGATCTTGAAACTTATACATGGATATTATAACTGCCCAAATAATCACTTGGACATCAATAACTAATATCATAATGAGGGAATTAATAATTCTAGAAATCACAATTATACAATCAAGGCCTTGTTCCAAGACATTTTACATATATGGGTAAGGCCTCATCCAAATACAAAAGGAAGTTTGTCTCATGATACATACCGATGAATTAATGGGATATAACAGTCCCATCCCATCACTTAATAAGTCCAATTCATTCTTCATATGAAAGGGGTGATACATAATCAACATAAACATTCATATTGAGAAACTACCATGTGAAATATTAATAATTAACCCAAATCCATAAACATAATCACAACCCATCTAGAGTAATATGGACACTACTAGAAATATAGGCAAAGAAGCCCCCTGGTAGGGGAAACCTCCTTTGGCGGTCGTTCGACATAAAAAACCCAAACAAATCCACCTATCTATCGCGCCCCCACCTGCCACATTGTCGCTCACACACCCCCCGCAATCCCTACCTTCCTCCGCTGCCGTCCCGCACAAGCCCTACCCTCCCTCTGTCGTTGTCTGCCTCCTCTTCCAGCTCTGCAAACTCACCTGTCACCGCACAAGCCCTCTCCCTAGTGCCTCACCCGTCACCGCAAATTCCCTCCCCCACCGCCGGCCCGCACAAGCCGGTGCTCGTCGCCACTGTCGCACCAGGAGTCCCTGTCAGTGCCCATCCGATCGCCGCTCCACATGCCTCACCCTGCCTCTACCTCTACGCCCACCTAGGTTTGTTCGTTTCAATCATTTTTTTCTTTTGATTCCTTCCCTTCCAGTCATTCATTTACAACTTCTTCTTAATCATTTTATTTTTGTTATCTCCCATGTGTTATTTTCATGTAGTGAATCTTAATCTTTTGTTATCTCTCATCTTTTGTTATTCAGAATCCATATTGGCATCTTAAAGTATTCAATGTTCCTTGTTCAATTCATTTTTTTATTCAATCAAGATTAAACAGAACATTGTTCTTGAACTGTTAAGAGTTGTATGCATCAACTTAGAGCCTCCAAGTTCGTAGTTTTAGTCATGTTCGATATCTTGGTTTCCAAGTATTTTTTGAAAATAGTGTTTTGCATTTTATATAAGATCTTGTTTCTCCCTCATATTCATCCATTCTATATAAATGGTGTATGATTGATCAGTCCCTTAATGTTATGATATCCAGGAAGCTATATCATCTTTTACCCCCTATTTTTTGTGTAGCATGTTTTGGAACTTATTTTCTTGGTAGTGGCTTCAATTTCTCTATTTATCATTGTGTATAAATACACATCAAATATATAAGATTTTTTTGTTTTAGGAAATAAACGGATTCCTTCCATCTGGATTCATCAATGAATGGGATAGTGGCGAGTCCCCCAATCATTCATGTGATAATGTTTTATCTTTTGGTTCTAGGGTGTTCTTCCACTCATATTGAATGAAACCTTCCATTTTCCCTAAATATGAAACTATAAAATCTTACAATGTATGTATGATCTAGCTTCAAAATTCTCTTTGATGTTAGGATTTTCATGTTCTTCTCATTGAGATGCACAAGTAAACAATTCCATAACTATGAACTTTTAATTTTATTCATTCTAATAGTTATCACTCCATATGATCGTCAAGTCAGATATAGGGTTCTGTTTATTATCCCTCTAGCCATAACCATGGATCCCTGATTGAGCTTATACACTTTTTTGGTGATGGTTGTTCCAAAACCTGCTTCATCTAGCTTTCCTATGAAAATTAATATTTTCACCAAACTTGGTATGTGTCGGACTAAGTCGAACTACTTTGAGATAAAGGTAACTTCCATTCATTATATATATCATAACATCACCCTTTACCATCATTTCAAGAGCTTCATAATCAACTATATATGCCTTTACAAACCTCTTAGACACATAATTTTCCATGAATCTGTTATTTCTCATGGAGTGGAATGATGATCCAAAATCATTGAGTCCACCAGAACATTCCCACTCAATTAAAAATTAGTTATACCTTTAGTTGTCATAGAATTAATAGAACTAGTACTTCCAAACAATGCCCAATATAATTTTACCCATAATTTGTTAAATACATTATTTATATTTCCTCTCATAACACATTGCCAATATGCTGGGTTGGGACTGACCAATTTACCTCAGATTCATTCACATGATTTATCATCTGATTTCCCATGACTTATTTAATGAGAAGGTTATACACATCTGTCTGATCTGAGTGTTCTTCCAAAAAGATGTTGAACTTACTTTCTTCTGAGTTCATAAATCAGGATAATCCTCTAAACATCATTGAGTACAAAATCAGATTTCCCACAAAAAAGTTTCATTAATATAGTCTTGTTACTATCAGTAAAGGATGATAACTATAATAGTACCCACACATGTTCCACAAAGTGTACATATAAATTATATCTAACTTCAAAACATGTAAAAATATTGCACATATTCAACAACTAAACTATATTTTAAAAATATAATGTTGAAAAATATCTATATCATAAAAACCTCATTCATCCCTGTTGGCTTGTCATACATATCCCCCAGAAACATCGTCAGTTTTACCATGGTCTTAACCTCCTAAATGTTAATGGAAACATTCCAGGATAATTAAATCCATATGATATTTAGTAGGTTTTTATCAATCCTCTCCCATTCTATATCTATGATCTTCTCTGGAATGACCCCAATTCACAAAAATTATTGGTTCTTTTGAATGTGGTAATATTCCATACTCATTTTCCAGAATCCAAATTCATTCCCATAAAATTTTTCAATATAAAACAATTATTCCCCAAAATCAATTTTTTTGATTCCAATAAACTACTACTAAATCAAAAAACTCTATTGTAATAGAATATTAACACAATATTTTACCGAGTGTGTGCTATACAAATCTGAATCAATAAGTGATACCACTTTTATTTAGAATCATGAGAAATATTCAATCACTAAATTTTATATTATTGAAACTTAGAAAAAGTGAAACCAAACAACAGGATGGATCCACTCCTATTATTAGTGTCCCACATGATAGAATGTATTTTCAACCAGTTTTGTCAAAGGCGTGTGGCGCAATAAGGTGCAAAGACTATTTGGGGATGCGGCGCGAGGTGCGGCGTGAGGCATAATTAAGGCGCAACCATGGGATTCCCACATAATTAATTATATACGGTTTTCAACAATATTTTAAATTAAAAAAACATCAAATTCAATAAAAAAATACAAATTAAAATACATACTGATAATTTTTCACCAAAGTCATAATAAATTCATGGTACAATGAGGCGCTGTTGTTGGTGATGTTTTTATAGTCTATTATGTTTTATTATTAATATATTAAATATTCTATTTAATTGAATTTATGACTAACCCAAACCACAGTTTTGGCCTCCTACTCCGATCTTCGTCCCGATATTTGTCGCAATCTCCACCCCGATCTTCGCGGATCGCCCTCACCCACCCGTCACCCCGAATTTCATCAGGGGCCACCTGACACCCCAACTTTCGTCACCCCCGATCTCCATCACCCCTGTTTGTACCGTCGATTTTTGTTTATACCCAAAATTTCCATCCTACACTGATTTCTGCCGCCACCCCCTATATTGTCATCCCCGATCTCCATCTCCCCACTCTGCTGTACCTGTAGGCAGTACCAATGATTTGTGTCTCCCTCGATCCCAGCCGCCACTAGTGCACCTTACGACACCTCACGCTTTTACTGCCACTGGGTTCGGTGCGCGAGGTGCGCGCCTTTGGCATGCCTCAATGAGGTTGCCTCGCCTCACCCATGTTGAGGAGCATATGGTGCGCCTCACCTCACCTCGCACCAAGGTGCACTAAGGAGCGCACCTTTGACAACATTGTTTTAAACTTACTCATCACACAAAGTCAATTAACTTTTACATAGACACCTAATGATAAAATGAATAAAAAACATTAAAAAAATAAAAAATCAATGAAAAAAGAACAGTTTTATTTTAATTGGTTTGGAATATTAATACCTATATCCATGGGTGAACAATGATGTAATTTTCATTGATATTGGAAAATGGAAATCATAAAAGCATATTCAATATTGAAAATAGGGTCTCTCAAGGGCATCTTGATTGTTTTTTTTTTGGTTTTTTCTTATGATAGATAAATTTTCATTCCTGAATCTATTAAATTTCGCATGGTTTTATTCTTTACTCTGTTTTATGATGCTATTATTCTATAATCCATATTAGTCTAAAATGGAGGTGTGGTGATAGATTGTCCAATAATAAATTTGGAAAGTGTGTGGTTGGTTTTGGTATGTTCATGTGATTTCACTTCCATTCCATTATATATTCTCTTGTTTATCATTCAGAGATATAAATTGTTTATTTTATCAATGGTATGTCCACATGCAATTAGTCAGTCTTTATTTTAAATATATTTTTTGATATGAATAATGCCTGTAATATGAAGTCTTGTGTAAATGTTACTACTTGTTATACATATATTAATATGGATAAGAGTTTTATTGATCTTCTAAATCGTATTTCTAAAGAATATTTTGAGGGCATTATGCATTTCATTGAGTTAAGTAGAGGATTTCAAAGTTACTATATTAGTTTTCCATGTAGAAAATGTGCGAATAGATATCAATTCACATGAGATACTGTGAGGGAGCACATATTCTTGAACAGATTACTAAAATATTAAAAGAGTTGGACACTTAATGTGGAATAATATATTCGTTGTCAAAATACATATGTAGTTAAAATGGATGTTGATGCGAGGATGAATGATCCAATGCATGAAATGCTTACTGAAATGGTATGTGGGTTGGCTCCTGAAGGCATTGACATTCAGAATGTTGAGACCCGTGAGATAAATTTGTGCTCTGGTGCAGATCGTGATTCGAGGAGGTTTTATGAAATACTTGATGGTGCAAAAACCGAATTATATTCTGGATGTATTGGTTTCAACAAATTGTCATTTATCGTAGAGTTGTTGAATTTGAAGATTTTGAATCAGTGGTTAGACACATCATTCGACATGTTGTTGGTGTTATTGAAAAACGTACTTCCTATCGATGCTAAGATTCCTGAGTCGTATTACCATGCTCGTAAGTTGACATAGAACTTTGGTTTTACATATGAGACCATAGATGCATGTGAAAACAACTGTATGTTTTTCAAAAATGAAACTAGCCATTTGGATATTTGTACGGTTTGTGGCGCTTCCAGGTAGAAAGATAATAGGGGAAATCAGACTCATCAAATTCAGACTGCAAACCCGGGAAAAATGATTGTCGTAAAGCAAATGCTTTACATTCCTCTGAAGCTGAGGTTGAAAAGATTATTTATGTCATCTAAAGTTTCTTATTTAATGAGAAGGCATGTAGAAAGAAATCAAGAAAGTGATATGCTAACCCACCTGGGAGACTCTCGTGCATGGAAGGATTTCGATCAGAGACACCCCGATTTTTTCAAAGATGGCCATAATGTTCGATTGGGGATGGAAATAGATGGTTTAAATCCATTCAAGTCTATTTTTGGTGAAAATCATAGCACATGGACTGGGGTGTTGGTTCCGTATAATCTTCCTTCATGGCTTTGTATGAAACAACAATTTATATTACATTCCACTCTTATTGATAGACCTAGAAGTCCAGGGGATAAGATTGATGTTAACCTTCATCCATTTATTGATGAGTTGAATGAATTTTGGGGAGAGTGTGTGATGACTTATGACTGTGAAATGAATGAAATGTTCAAACTATAGGATTCTTTATTGTAGAAAATCAATTACTTACCGGCTTATGAAAATTTATCAGGATGGAGTACGAAATGGGAAATTTCTTTCCCTTGTTGAAATAGAAGTAAAAATTATATATGGATTATACATTCCAAAAAATTGGTATACATGGGTCACATACGTTTTATCCCCCCTCAGAACAGGTTCAAAATGGACAAAGTGACATTTGATGGTTCTAGAGAGTTCAACCCAACACCAAAGATCATGACAGGAGTAGAAATATTATCACAGATTGAGGAAGAAAACATCCGCATGGTATATGAATTTCAGGATTTGGTGGATCATCCATTCCCTAATATTCGTGGTGCGAGTAGACAGCGCAGTCACAATTGGAAAACGAAAAGTATTTTTTACAGTCTACCCTATTGGAAAACTAACATGCTAAGGCATAATTTTGATGTCATGAACATTGAAAAAAATGTTTGTGATAATATATTGTGGCCCATTTTAGGTGCCAGTGGAAAATCAATGTACCATGTTAATGAACATCGTGATTTGGAAGAAATGGGTTTAAGGGAACGGTTTCCTTTACAGGTGGCTGAAGGAAACAAGGCATATATTCCTTCTATACAGTATACAATGGCTAGAAAGGAGAAAGATCCATTTCTTTCCATTTTGAAGATAATCAAGGTGCCTGATGGTTACTCTTCTAATATTTCAAAGTGTGTGAATCCAATGAGAAGAACATTTCAAGGGTTGAAAAGTCATGACAATCACATATTACTTCAGAAGTTGATTCCAATCACAATTTTTGATTTTTTATTCCCCAATGTTGTTCAACCGTTGATTGAGATGAGTAATTCTTTTAGAAAACATTGTTTAAGAAATAAAGGAATGAGTAATTTAAAAAGTTTGCAGGACCGAATCGTACCTACGCTTTTTCACTTTGAGAAACTATTTCCCACTTCATTTTTCAATGTTATGGTTCACCTGATAGTGCATCTAACAGATGAAGTAATGGATGCTGGTCTAGTGTAATTCAGGTGGATGTATCCTATTGAGCGGTATCTGAATACATTGAAACGATTTGTATGCAACAGAGATTGTCTGGAGGCATCAATAGCCAATGGTTATCTGATGGATGAGTGTACTACTTTTTCTGCAGAATATCTTATGGATGATGAAACAAAATTAGATAATCCCTCTCGAATTCATGATGGTTAAGTTGGAGAAGGAACCGTATTTGATATTGACAACATCGAGTGGATACAAGCACATCAATCTATTTTGTTCAATACCCCATCAGTAGCTCCATTAATGTAGTAAGTGTCTTATAACATTTATTGTTTAACTTTTACATGTTTTTTTGCATAAGTTGATCAATTAAACATCACATAATCATTTGCAAGAAACACATTAATGAGCTAAAAGAAGTGATGTATCGTGCGACTGAGTCTCAAATTCAAAAATCCCATTATGTGTCATTTCATGATTGGTTCAAGGATTTTGTACATATAAATTTATTTTCATTATGAGTGAAGTATAATATTAATTTATTTCTGTAGATATCATTATTTAATTCTGTGAATTATGTAGGTTCATAACCTGAGGGTGTTCGGTGACCCCACGCTAGCTGAATAATTTAACCAACTAGTTGATGTTCCATATATAACGACTCAATGTTATAAAGATATAGATGCTAAGGGATTTTGATTTCGCAGTAAAGATGTTGACAACAAACGAGCAACACAAAAAAGTGGTATCGGTTGTCCATTCGTCGATTATGGTTATTATTATGGTAAATGGATATACATCATTGAAGCTGTATATGCACACGGGTTGAAAAACATATTGTTAAAGTGTAATTGGGATGATACAGTGAATGGGTTTAAAGTCGATCAATATCAGTTTACATTGGTGAATTTTAACTATATGTTATACAAAAATGAACGAGTTGGTAATGAACCTTTAATTTTGACATCACTATCAGAACATGTATTCTTCGTTACATTGCCTTCGAATCCTATTTGGCAAGTTGTTATGAAAATGTCCCAACAAGGAGTGTTTTTATTTGAACAATATGAACCCAAGATTGTTTCCTTTGTTGGCCAACAACTTGATCAACATACCGTAGTTTAATGTGAAGAACTTATTTATTGGGTTAGAGTGGTCGTTGAAGGAGAAACGGTAGATTTTCATGTTTAATGAAAGGTATAATTTTTTTCCCACTCTTCATTTTAAAATCTTTTTTTTTTGAAATTGTTTAACCATTAATGAGTTGTTTAACATTTTTTTTAATTTTTTAACTTTGATTCCTTCAATCAATATTACCTAATCAAAAAAGTTGTTTGGATAATTTTCAATTAAACAACCCAACACTAATTTGGTTCATTAACTAAAAAGTTAGGATGTAAACTCAGAGTTACATATATTTTCTTGTTGTTTATGTATGTGTCACATAATACATAGAAAAATTATGAGATTCATGTATTTACATACAATCTAGTTGATGTTTCATGTATTTACATACACTCTAGTTGATTTAATTAAATAACTCTTATGATTTGTATATAGTTTGGTGGTATGTGTTCATGATGGTAAATTAGTCTAAGGTCTCAAATTTCTATGACATTGTTACTCATTTCAGATTTCATTCTCATGGACTATTGGATATGGGAATGTAGTGTCAATCTCAAATTACTACTATAACATGTGTGGCCCTAGTGGTATATGTCATGACAGTGTTGTATGGAACATTTCTTGCACTATATCATCTGAAGATTTCCATTTATGGAAAATGAAATTACACACTAAAAAAGTGTTCATTATTTCTATAGATATAGATCCATACCTGTGTTGATTTACTAATGTTTTCTACGACTACAAGCATGTCAGGGGAACAAGCAGCAGATCCACATCATCTAGCAGAGCCATCTACATCTCAGAGCTGAGTTATGTTTGAATGTAACTCAGTAGGATGGTTCATGTGTATTTGATGATGGAAAGGAAATGAAAAAATAAACAGTTGAGTAGGGGCCCCAAATATTAAAAAAACAATTCAAATATATGGTTGTTCAAAGACCCCATTAGAACAAAAATGGTGATCCAAGGATGAGAAGCCTTAGTTGTTAGTAAATTGACAAGACCAACCCACCTTAGTCTCCACTTCATCGACAAAAAACTATGTTTAGAATCTGAATTCCAAACATTCTTTCATTGTACATCTCCAAATACTAAGACCAGACACACTGACCCAGCATCAGAAGTAGTGGAAGCGGTAACTTCCATTAACTCATCACTAAACTGAAAACAAGAATATCCACTGCTAGCCTTCTTATGAGAATTGTTTTGAAACCATTTTCACTTCCATAGATTCTTGTAGTTTCCAACAAAGTGGCCAACAATTTTGAATCTTCAAAATTGATTATCTCGTGTCTAGAAGCAGCACACAAGGACCCTACTTCATTAAGTCCAACAAAATCCTACATATAAATGGGATCAATGTCCTCATTTTTGGCCTTTCCATAACCACCAGCATGCAACTTTACAAAATAATATGTCTTTGATTTTTCATCACATGAGGACTCTACATTAGCAAGACCAACATAATTTTGTGCAGGAAAATCAATCCTAGTAGAATTAAAAGGATCAAAATCACTAGAGTCGATAACATTTGTAAAGGGAGAAATAAATTCATCCCCCTGCCCAGGTTTCTCATCCCAACCAATTTTCTTTATTACCTACACAATAATAGGAGCAGTATCATAATTGTTGTCCTTATAATTTCAATAAATAGGAAACATTAAAATAGAAGCATCACCCAACCAACGGTAAGAAACGAGCATCCATCAGCCAACCAGCATCCTTGTAAACCAAAGCATCACTGAACCAACATCTCAACACTGCACAACCAAACCCCCACTACAACACCCATACTACCACACCTCTCATGCATAACCTGCTAGCATCCACCGGCCAACCAATATCCCTGTAAATCAATCCAAAAACCAGTAGTAGGACAACATAACCAAACCCCCACTGCAACACCCCTCCTGCCACACCATGCCTGAACAACCTGCTGACAGCCCAAACTCTAACAATAATCCAGAACCTTCCAAGCTCCCATCCCAGCTAAAACAACCAGAAACAACCCCAACCAGTAGTAAGAAATGGTCCCAATCTGCAACATACCAGCAACCTGCAACCAAGACACCCCATCTGTAGCCTCCAACATACAGTGCCCATCCTAACCATCATGATCCACCCAACCACCAGGACCCCTCCCAACCACAGCCTTCTCCAACCCATCTTGAATCAAAGGACCTCTAGAAATTCAAGCTCCAAACCATCTTCTAATTATCCATAATGTTAGGGAACTTCTTGAAAGAAAGGATTATGTCCCTTTATTTTTCAAAAAACCCTTTACCACCAATATTTTTTGTATCTCCTACGTCAATCAGTTTCCACTTTAAAATGAAAAAACCATTTTTCTATATCTCTTTTACCTTATAGTACTTCTTCCATTTATAGTTTATTATTGAGATTTAAGGAATTCATTTACTAGTCCATGGTGACTCCAAATAATTTGTATCTATAGGAGGAGCTTCCCATTCATGACATTATTCTTCCCCTACATTTATTAGAAGTAGAAAGATCATATAATCCTAATCCTAGATGACTTATTTCTTACTATTATCCTATAGTGATATCCAAAGATATCATAACCATATGTGATGAGGAAGTAATCCTTGGATTTCTCTTACAACTTATCTCTATATTTACCATTGATATGAATTTATTTGATACTTCCATATACTTTGATACGGTTCACCACTGGTCTCTTATAGGACCAAAGTTCATCTGGATGTTCTTTTCCCATATATATATATATATATATATATATGCACTTCTGTATAATTATTTATAAAATTGTTTTCTGTAGGATCATACTCGACTGCTTCTTCCTCTCGCAAGAGAGGCCCTGGTCATGGCATATCATCATGGAATTCCTACACGACCATAGATCTTTCATTTGATGAGAGACTTCATCATGTGGGATTGACTGTCCCTGCATTTATTCGCTAGCTGGGTCATATCATACTTGACCCACATATATTTCCATTGACCACATGTGACTTGGATTCTTTCCCTCATGATACATTAGACCGACTTTGGAGGGAAGTTCAGGTAGAAGACCATTTTTGATTCTTCCCTATGTTTAAAAAATACTAACATGTGTGATTTTTTTTCTTAAATAGAATTACCTAAAATGTTACCTGATGAGTTTCAGCTAGTTTTTATGGGAAAATGTCGCATGATATGGAATGATCATAAAGGAAAAGTCAAGAGGGAGCACCGAGTGCCAAATGTGGGTGCCCTAGACATTCTGAAAAAAGTCCCAAGAGGTATTCTCCCATCTCAGTGGCATGACATAGTTTCATATTGGTCTACTGAGGCTGATGCGGTTAGTATATTTATTATGGTATATATATTTTCAAGAATTTGTGACATTTTATTTGTTTGAAATTTGAATTAATTGAATGCAAGAGGTGTCAGCACGCCATTACGAGAATCGAGCGTTGCAGGGACCACCTCACAGGCTTGGGACTCGTCATGTGTCTCAGATCCGACATGATGTATTTATTATTCAATTTTTAATTTATTATTTAATATGGTTTTATGTTACATTTTTAAATTTTATTGGTATACAGTTACAAGAGAAAGGTTCACCGACTGATAAAATGTCGGTGTGGATGAGGACTCATGATCGAAATGATCTAGAGGCTACAGCTCTTATAGTAAGTTAGTGTACTCATTACCAATAGTTCCATGTCCCCAGTAAAATATTCATCTATAAAACCTTTCAAATGATCATAATACCCAAAATTTAAAGTTTTATCCCCTAACCCCTTTATGTATTATAAGATCCATTTCACATCTTCCCAATGTTTTCATTTAGGATTTGACATGAAACTGCTGAATATTACACAGGCTCAATTTGAATCTGAGTTAGAATAGCTTCCAGAGGACCAGCGAAAACTTCCCATGTGAAGGGATGAGATATTCCATCGTATTATTGGTCGTGACGGGCATGGATATAGTCTGACGTATATAACGGGAATTCCTCATTCTGTAGTATCACGTGATGAGGTTGTTAGTCCTGTTGTTGCTAGGAATACACAGCAGCTGTTAGATATCAAGGCACCATTGCGTGCTTTTGAGGAGGTAAATCTGCAACTGATCATTGTGGTTAGAACACTACGAGAATATGTGTGTCCGGGTGATGGTGCATGGGATAATACAACAAAGGTTTATAATGAATTTATTTATTTACATTCTATTATTTTCATTATTAAAACCTTTATAATTTTTATTTGTTGTAGGCCCCTGGAATACCAGATGGAGATTGCAGCCATGGCCCCTCATGACACATCATATTCACAAGGTGTGTTTCTTTTATATTTATTATTGAATTAATGTTATATATTGATTTAGAGTTTAAATGTAGAATTTTTTGAAGGTGATACTAGGATAGAATCTGAATTGATGTAGTAGTTTATTTATTTATTTTCTAGTGTCTTTTTTATACATGGGAGCGGAGGTGAGAGGGCAGGGGTGGCGGTGGCACAGAAGCTCTGTCTGGGCATAGTGGGGAAAAATGTGGAAGAGAGGAAAAAACATGGGTAGGGAAGGGTTTAGTTACACCTCCTCTAATACTATGAAGAAGCGTACTCTCTACCTCATTAAGAGGCAGAGTCCTTTATTTATAGATAGAGGAAAATTAATACAAGACAGAGAAAACCAATGTGAGATTCCAAAATAAAAATAACTGGATACAATAAAATCCATTAATGAAAATGTGGCGTGTAAGCTAACTTCTCATACTCGTTAAAGTTATTGCATGAAATTATATTACTTTTTAAAAAAAAATCATAACGTCTTAGGAAAATTGGTCCCTTGGTTGCAGTTGCTTTCAACTATTCTGTTTGATTATAGTGTAGTCATGGTTGGCTCTCAAGGCAATGGTTGGCTCTCAAGACCATGGTTGCACACTCCCTGTTTCAATTTCTCTTTCATTTTAGGCATTCAAATAGAAATATTGGAACATTTATTTCATCAAACATTGTTAATTCTTATCTAGGATTGATTTTTGGTTTTTTTTTCTTTTCTTGGTTTCCCAGCCACCTTCTCTAGTCTGGTTTTATGTGAAAAAATTCGAAAAAAGGACCAAAAACTGATGCCATCTTTTTTTATTCACTTGCTGGCATCAACCAGTGTTCCCTTTTTTGGAGTGTCATTAGTAATTTCATCCCTCACTATTGCCGTATTTTTTACATGTGTCCATACTAACGTAATTTTCAACACACAACTTATCTGCGATTCTTATGATTTAAGAAACTTCTTTACACATGATTGTGAATGCTTCACTATTTGAATTACAAAAAAGGAAACTATAGTTCCCTAGAATTCTAAATAATGATCTTTATATTAGATGCTTTCAGAGATGTTTTCTTTATAAGTACATAAGAATAGTGGTTATTGAAATGTTTAAAATTTTGCTGGGGTGTGTGAGGTTGATATTCATTTTTTTGTTTTTTAAAGTTTCTTATCTTCTGCTTAGAATATATTTTTCATTGAAGTCTAAGAACCACTTGTGGAAAGTAATCTACACACATGATGCATTAGTATCTTTACTATTTTACATCCTCATTTTCTGGTCATCAGTTTCTCATACTTTTTCACTTCCTGAAATGGAATATATTGTTACCACACAGCTCCATTTCCTTGATGATAGGTGGTTGGATGCCTATGACCGCAGTCCAACAAGTAGAGTTGGAAAATTTGATATTGTTTAGGTGAAATGGTTCTATTATGTGTTTTTTTTCTATATATTTCATTCCACTATTAATAATATATAATGATAATCTATGATAGTTGAAGATCACATCTCTGAATTACCTATTAAAACTATTTTGCTGCATTTCTTGATCCTTTGGAGGTAAATTAAAACACTGGTAGGGGGATTGAAACCACTACTCCAAGTAATATCCACCTGATAATAAGTGTGAGTAGGCCTTTTAAATACATTTGTGTATGTCTGTGTTATTTCTTTATCTATCATTCATTATCATCTTATCTCTATCATGACCCAATCACACTAATCAATTTGAATTTTCTTTGTTTAACTTTTGTATCTTCTTGTAGGTTTTTTGAAATAGAATATTGGAATGAATTGGAGCTGTTGGGATCAATGGACATTTGAGAATTGCATATTTTTCCTATTGTTCTAGAGCTATTTGCTGCTGTTTGCTATTTTTGGTGAGGCCACTCCAGATGTTTGGTGCTATTTGTTTATCTTTTCTTGCTTTTCTGGAGCTGTTTGGTGCTGTTTATTATTTTCTATTAGTTATTTTCTATGTGGTGCTGTTCTGGAGCTATTTATCTTTTCATATTATTTGCTATTTGGTTTTTTTGGAGTTGTGCAGTTCTGGAAGCAGAATTGCATGTATTTTTTAAAAACATTTCCAGGTTAGTGATCTCCGTAGGGGATCACTAATGCCTACCTCAAATGCTTCAGCTCCCACTAGATAATTCCCTCATAAATAAAAAAAATAAAAATTGTAGCAACCTCCAGAGGTGGTTTCCAAAAGGTGATGTACATTACCTATAGCGACTTCCAATGGAGGTCGCTGAAGCTCTTCACTGACGGGCCAACAGTGACCGCCATTGGCGGTCTCAAAGGGGTCTTTAAAGACCATTATCAACCGCCAATGGCGGTCCTTAAAGGGATAATTTAAGTGTCTATAATATTCTATAAAAGTTAAATATAGGAAAATGATTTATATCATTCATGGTGATGGTAGGTCGTACGTATGCATGAATGCTATTTTTACTTTTTCAAAAGATGGAATGAAATAAAGGTATATAATATTTAAATATTAAATAAAAATTATTATATCAAATATATAATTTATTTTGATTAAACATATCATTATTACAATCCATGTTAAAAATAAAATGAAAAGAATTTCACATCGCTATGTGGATGTGGTAGTCCACACATTCACAATCAATATTTTTTATTTTCCAATTTGTTGTAAGGTAATAATTTATATATGATATTATAATTAAATAAGTATATTTATTTTATAAATATCATATATAAATATTTAATCTATTATTACATCCATTTTTAAGAGGTGGTGATGGAAAATGAATTACATCGGCTCGTGAGAAGGTAGTTCGCGGTACAAACGATAGATGGTTTCACTTCCCATCAGATAGAAGTGTAGATCTATATATGTAATTAAATTAAAATAATTATATATTATTATATAATATATACTACTTTTATTATTTTATAATAGTTTTATAATATTTTAATGAGTTATAAGAGGAAGTAAAATGAAAATTCATGGTTAATAACTCTATATCTTCTTCAGAAAACCTCTTTAGGTTTATACCAAAATCCTTTATAGGTTTTATTCTTCATAAAATAAAGGTCTATAGGATGTGGCTTGGGATTTAAGAAATATATTTTTTCATGGATTTTCTTAAACAAAAGGCTTTGGGAGTGTGACAGGAAAGGAGATGGGGTGGCCTTTTATAAGAGGGTGAGAGGACACACTCGAAATGTTTGAAAAGGAAATGTGATACCAACATTTTTCATGAAAAAAGGTTACAAAATGGATAATTACAGAATAATTAGTGATATAATATAGAAATATGGCCATAAAATAAGAATAAAAAAGTTTATAGGTAATTTTAACCCTTATTTGTTTAGTTTGACACCCCGGTAAACCTATTTGAACCTCAACCACGGTAATTAAGTTTTACTATTTTTATTATTAATTATGAAAAAATTAAGTTTAAATTATTATATAATATTAATTATTCTGATTCAAAATATTTAATCTATTTTTTTCCAAATTTAATTCTTATAATTATTAAATTATAATTTAAAATTAATCTCATAGACGCAACAAATAAACGGTTTTCCAAAGAATACATTTCATAAGAATAGAAAGTTTTAATATAAAAATTCAAAAATAAATTTATTATAATGAACTAAAATTTATTTATTTTAATATAATTGAACCAAGTTTTCTTTTAAAATAATTTTAAATCAAAATTTTAATTTTAAATGTTTTAAATTAAAAGACAATTTTCAATAAAACTAGTATTTTTCACTCTTAGTCAGAAAATAAATCTGTTCATAAAAATTTCAAAAATCCACTCAAAGATAATTTTTACATGATAATGTAATATAATTATTTAATTTTATAAAATAAATTTTCTTAAATTGGTAAACATTAATTTTAAATTTTTTTCACAAAGCACAATGAAACCACCTTTATATATGTGTATATCATATAATTTTCATAATTTAGTTAGTCCTATTCATACCCACCAATTTAACTGCTAGTTTATAACGATATACAGTATTACGGTTCATTTGAACATGAGGCTGCATGTACCAAAAGCTATTGAATAGATTGAATTTATTAAGAGTAAATATATCATAAATACTTTGGGTGTTACATTATTACCTCATATAAAAAGTTTTGATATCAAAATTTCCAAAAATGTATTCCCGTGAAGTGATTTGGGTAGTTCTTAATCATAATATCTTTATGTTCTCATGTCATATCTTCTATCTTATTATTTCTCTAAAGTACCTTTACCCGTTGAGTCTTCTGATTCCTAAACACTTTTTCTCTAGTGTCTAGAATCTAGATAATATATTCAAAAAATACAGATAAGTTTATAATGCAATTTATTCCTACATCATCATATGTGTTGGGTTTGGAATGTACTTCTTTAACAAGGGCACGTGGAACACATCAAGTAATTTAGAGAGAGTTGGTGGAATTTTAAAATATTAGGACACAAATCCAATTATTTCTAGGATTTGAAAAGGTTATATATACCTCGGTCTTAGTTTCTGTTTCATTCTTAAACTTATAACACCCTTCCATAGAGATAATTTCAAGAAAACATGATCTACTACTTAACATTCCAAATATTTCCTTCAGTTACCAGCATATCTCTTTTTCCTTCTTTGAGATGCTTTTGAATGGGGCTGATTAGCCATTACATTGTCTGTTGTCTCTTCCATAAGTTCTGGGCCAACAATATTTTTTTTTCCAAATTCATTTCGATAGGTTTGAGTATGAAATCTCTTTCCATATTATTCTTCATGCAACAGTATTTCAATACTTGAATGGAAGCTATTATTATAGGTGAAGTCAACTAATGGTAAATAATGATCCCACATACCCTCAAATTCAAGAGAACACAACCTCAACATGTCTTCTAATGTTTTAATAGTCCTTTTATACTATCCATCAGTTTGAGGGTGATATGTGGTGCTCAAATGAAGCTCAATATCAAGACACTTATAAAGACCCCTACAAAATTTTGATGTAAAACATGGATCATGATCAAACAAAATTGAAAGTGGTTCTCCATGAAGTATCATAACTTCATTAATATATAGTCATTCAAGGTGATAAATAGATAAATCATCTCTTATAGAAATGAAATACACATATTTAGTAAGTAATAGAACAATAAACAAATTGTATTATTATTTCTAGGAGTCATAAATAATCTATGGACAAAGTCCATAATGTCATCCCATTTCCATGTAAGAATAGGTATAGGTTGCATGAATCTTTTATGGTGCTATATTATAGCCTTCACCTATTGTAAAACCAAACATATTGACTCATAATTATCAGTTTGTCACTTTATATTAATCCACTAAAATTTTCCCTTCAAATCTATATACATCTTGGTGCTACTAGGCTGTATAAATAAATTCAATCTATGAGCATCATCCAATAATTTTATCTTCAACTCAGGTATAGATGGGAGACATAGTCTCTTTCAAATTTTCAAAATGCTATCTTCATAAATTAAGTTTATAAATTTTACATCATTCATAGATTTGATTTTCTTTTTGAAAATTCTTGTCATTAGGCTGAGAACTTTTTATCCTTTCCAACAATGATAGTTTGAAAATAATTCAAAAAAGGAATGATGTCTCCCTTTAATGATTTTGAGACTCATCCTCACTAAATTGATTAATATAGGACCCCTTTAGATCCTTATTTTGGCTAGTACTCCATGATATTTTTATTTCAATGTATCTACTACCTTATTTTACATCCTTGGGTGGTAGTGTATTAAGATATCATAGTCATTGGGTAGCTCAAGTAATATCCATTTCTCATGTCGAGATCTTTCTATTAAAATATATTTTTAATGATATTATGATCCATATATATCTCACACTTTTAATCATAGAGTTAATTTTCTTCGTATCTTCAAAGAAAATATTAAAACCACCAACTCAATATCATGAGTTGTATAGTATTGTTCATGAATCATTAACTGACTTGATGAATAAGAAATAACTTTATCTTTCTGCACAACTAAACAACAAAGTCCCTTATTTGACACATCACTTTATTTCAAAAACCTATAATTTCCTAATGGTAGAATCAAAATAATAGCATTCATCAATATCCTCTTCAATTGTTGAAAAAATTATTCACATTCCTTTGTCCATATGAATTTAACCCCTTTACATGTAAGTTTGGTTAACGGGATACCCAATCAGGATTTTTTTGAATAAATCTCCAATAGTAACCCTCAAAACCAATGAAACTACATACCTCAGTTATATTTGTTAGTGTAGGACATTCTTGGATGGCATTTTTCTTCATAAGATCAACTGGGATTCCATCTTTAGATATAATATATCTCAGAAAATAAATATTCTAAAGCCATAATTCACACTTAATAAATTTTCCATACAAATCTTTTATTTTAAGTGTCTTATGAATGATCCTCACATGATTCTTGTGGTCCTCCTAGGTCTTAGAGTGCACTACGATATCTTTAATAAATACCACAAAAATTTTATCAATATATTCCTTAAGTACTCTATTAATTAGATCCATGAAAATGGAGGATGAATTAGTCAATCCAAATGGAATTAAAATGGACTTATAATGTCCATACCTCATATGAAATGTTTTGTTTAAAATATATTCATTCATTACTCGTAATTGATGATACCCATAATCGATGTCAATATTTGAAACAATATTGACCTCCATGATGTTGATTGAATAATTCACCAATGCGAGGAAGAGTATACGTGTACCTTATCATAATAGAATTGATTTTTCTATAATCAATGCATAGCCTCATAGATCTGTATTTAATCATGATGAAAAGAACTGGGGATCCCCAAGGTGAAATAAGAGGGTGAATAAATCTATAATCACACAAATAATTAGTTTTTTATTCAACTACACAAATTACACAATGGTCCTTCTATAGAGAGTCTTTGATATTTTCCTTACATCAGGGATTAAATCAATGGAAATATTTAATTTATTATATGGTGGATGTCTAGGTAATTATTCATGAAACGCATCGAGGTATTTAAATACAATAGGTATATCCTAAATTTGAATATTATAATTTCTATCCATAGATGGTGTCTTCTCTTCTTCCCAATGATCCAATTATGAAGAACTTCTGGGGGTCAGTCTAGAAATGACTCAGATAATGAAGTCTCCCCTATAAATATAAGTAATTAAAAATCTTATTCATGAATTATAACTTCATTATCTTTGAAATAAAATTTTCCCCAAATTTTTAAAGAAATTATATACTAAAGATTATATCAAAATCAAGAATAGGTATAATAATGATGTTAAAAAATAGGGCATTCTTATGTGTCATGATGGGAACTGATCAAAGCATCCTTTTTGTGGCGAACTTACACTAGAATTATTGAATAATAAATCCCTTATTGTGTCTATTTGAAAATATCTAATTTTTTAGAAAAAAAGGAAGATATAAATGAGTGAGAAGTTCCAAAATAAAATAAAGAATTATATAAATTTAAGGATATGATTAACGTACCTACCACCACATCATCAAGGACTTCAACCTATGTTGTAGTGATCTCATAAGATTAGCCTTTCTCCCTTGGCCTTTTTGGTTAAAATTCCATTAACTCTTGGGAAAATAATTTTAATAGTGTCTCATATCCTTACATTTTAATAATTGCACATTGGAATCTTATTTATTTTCATTGCAATCATGAGCATGGTGTCCTTTATATCTACACTTAAATAAAACTAACATTCCCAACAAGTACGTTCCCTGGTGTTTCTCTCCACATTTATTACAAGATGGAAATTCCCCCTTCCATTATTCTATTTTTCTTTATTTCCTTATATTACATAATCTTTACCCCTACACTTTTCTTTATTTCTTTCTAATCCATAATACTTGGATAATTCATTATATATCTTGATAACACATGATATTATTACCTCATATGATGAGAAAATTTTGGATACTAGTATCCTTATATGTATTATATCAATCCTATAAAATAAGTATCCAATATTGATATTTGGATTATATACATAGTCTATATCATTCCGTTATAAGCTTGTTATGTTAGCTTCATAGTTAGTAAAATTTTTATCTTCCTTTTGTCTTAGACCAAGGAATTGTCTATCCATATCCACTCATTGCTCATGAGGAAAGTATTTTTCCAAGAATAGAACCTTTAAATCATTCTACTTCGTGCTCATTATTTCCTCCTCATCCTTAAAATTTTGAATCAATGACCACCATTGATCTGTATCCCTTAAGCGATAATAAACATCCATAAAAACATTCACACTTTAATTACTTACGTGAGTAATAATTATATTCTCTAATGAAATTATCCATTTCTCAACTAAAAATGTAATTTTAGTCCCAATGAATGATAGAGTATTTTGACACATGATGCAATCTAACATTGTTACACCATGTGGTGAATCAAAAAGCTACTCCATATAGACAAAGTTATTACATAAAACCTAACTGAAATTCTAAAATATGGTTATAATTTGATCATTTCCAACTACTGTTCCATCTCCATCTTTAATATCTTACCCATGAGGGAAATCCCTACATATAGTACATACATTATTATGATTTAAATTACATCATACAAGTGTAATTTCTAAATAATTACTTACACATGATTAGATCATAACATTATTAAACATAATTCATAATCCCAAAACTAGTAAATAATTAATATAAATTGAAAAAACTAAGAACATATAATATCATTATCATAAACATGGTTTCTTTGTGAATCTTTTCAAATAATAAAACTATTTTCAAATCCTTCATAATGGTTTGTAATGAAAATTTTAAATATCCTAAGAATATCATCTGGGAGTGTCAAACCAGGTGCACAGAAATGTCTTTTGTTATGTAGGAGGTGATTCTTGAGTCAAATTCCAATGAATCCATTTTAGATTTATTACCCATAAGTAAAACTATATTAAAACCAAGTCCACTTTTCATATCCATAAATGGATGTATTCCTAGTAAATTCCACATAACCTATTCCTCATCAAAAAATAATTATGTTCTTCTATAAATATCCACAAATTCTACCATAGGGTTATGTTCCATAATCCATTTTTTCCTAAATATAGTTCCTAAGGTTTCTATTAAAATTTCTCTAAAACCAACTGAAAAGACCCAAACCCTAGTAGCCTAGATTTGATGGCTACTTTATTACATTGGATCTAGATACACGTGATCACATACTAATAGATCAAATATTTTAATAGTATTATAAACCTACATATATACTTGAATTTCAAATTACAAATAAAACCTTACAAATAATTCAGAATTTTCTTTGAGTACGCCAGTATTCCTTTTTGAATATCCCTCTACATCAATCATAATACACTTCCTGGCATCCTAATATAAGTAAAAAAAAGAAAGGGGTGGGATCTAATGCTTAATAAGGGTATGTGTAAAATAGAAGATTTCATGAATAAATAAGGTATAATCAATATGGTAAGTTAAATAAATGAACACATTCCCTTTAATCAATAATATTAACATGAAGAATAATATGGAAGGAATACATGATTATCCAAAAATTCTATATAAATAATCCCATGATCTGGAAACTTATACATGGATATTATAACTACTCAAATAATCAATTAGACATTAATAAGTAATAACATAATGAAGGAATTAATAATTCTAGAAATCATAATTATACAATAAAGGCCTTGTTCCAAGACATTTAGATATATGGGTAAGGCCTCAACCAAATTCAAAAGGAAGTTTGTCTCATGAGACATACTGATGAATTAATGGGATATAATAGTCCCATCCCATCACTTAATAAGTCCACTTCATTCCTCATATGAAAGGGGTGATACATAATCAACATCAACATTCATATTGAGAAACTATAATATGAAATATTAATAATTATCCCCAATCAGTAAACATAATCACAACCCATCTAGTGTAATATGGAGAATGGTATCAATATATACATCCCCATTAAAATAGATCCTAAACCATAAAGAGAAAATTAAGCATGAAATCATTAAAAAATATTCCTAATGGAGAATAATTAAAATAAGGGGTGTTTTCCTGTATGGATAAAAATACCATAACATTTTATTTATAAAATTATATGGAAAATAACCTTTTCACTTTAAAAAATTACTTTTAAAATCCAAAAAATTCCCAAATATTAAAAAAAAAAATCTTTAAAAATATCCTTGTAAAAATGAAATGAAGCTTCAAATAAATGAGTTTTCATGATGGTAGGGAATTCTGTACATGCTGTTTAAGTTAGAAAAACATTCCCTTCACACTATTACAAAATGGTTAAAGAGTGCCTTGTTCAGAAAATGATAAAAAGATTCCATTCAAACCAATTTTGTGAAAATTAAATCACAGATTTTTTTTTAATAAATCATCAGAATAACTTTAAAACAAGGTTTAAAACATTTTTATAAGACATGGATATGGAAGAAAAAGGGATTTTCATTAAAGAGAGAAATGAAGTCGGTTTTCTTGAAAAATATTATATTGGTATCTTTTGTTATTAAAGATATTAAAATGAGATGAAAACATGTATTCTATATAAATAAACTTCTTATAATAAAATTAATGAGTTTCTTGAAATATATATCATAATATTTCATCATTTTAAACTTAATCGTGAATAATTCTGATAAATAATGAGATTATAATATAAACCATTACCACTTTGGTAAATTATGAATCTTAACCCCCATGAAAAAATAAATTAAAATAAAACCTTAAATAACCTAAATATTATGTTTTTAATGATATAAAATATAAAATGGAAAGTATATGCACTTTATAAAAGAACTAATAAGTGAATATGGAATATTTCTCACAAAAATAAAAATGAGATGAGAAACCCTTATCTTGATTCCAATTTACTTATAATTATCCACTTAAAAAGGATAATACTATTTCTTTATTTTATAATATTCATGTTTTTCATTATTCAAAAACACCATTTTTAGTTCATTTTACAATTTGAACATTATTTCACATAATGATTGTAATTCTTTGTTAAATTGCACTATTACATGGTACATATTTGAACACATCCTAAAACAAAAAATGGTCTTGATTTTATTTTAATATTTTATTTTTAGGTATCTCATGCTATATGTATCAATTCCTGATTTTGGAGCACTTAAAGATTCACATTGGAAGATCATAAAAGTGGGCCTTGAACCAAAAACATTCTAGGAAAAGTAAACTGGACAACAACCTAATAAAGTGACTGTAGAGTCTAAGATAAAAGACCAATAATTATAATAATTTAACTAAATATAGAGGAAATAAAGGGGAAAATTTAATCTAATAGTGAAAAGAGCTAATTATGATGTTTTAATGGAGGTCCAGGTGGCCTAATGTGAAGATAAAATTATGGGCCAGATTATATGGCCCATAATTTCATCTAACCAATTTAATCATATCTATCATAACACAAACTATTTTGGGTTTAAATTTTACATGATGTTAGTAGAAATCTGGGGATCCATTTTCTTCTTCTATGGACTACTAAAATTTGTCCATGTAGAAAGACATTTAGGTGAATCTATTTGGTGGAAGCAAGTTGGCTTCCATTTCAGGTAAAAGGAGGAAAAGTCTCATCTCCATTAACTTTCCACCCACCTAAGCATACCAAAATTAATTAAGGAGACTTGGACAGATGTGGGATCGACCCAAGGCTTAAAAAATGTCTATTTAAGGTATTTTTTGTGGATAATTTGATCATATTTTGTGCTTTGTTACAATTTAATGTTATGATATAATTTTTTTTGTCTTGACTTTTTCTATCACATGTAAGTTGTTCTAATTCACCTTAGTTTCTTAATAAAAGTTATTATTCTCTTATTATTCTGTTCTTATTCAAATCAAGTTGATATTTTTTCTTCATGGTGTGAATTTATTCACACCAAACCTTGATAAATTATTACACAATGGTGGAGTGATCGTTATTTCATTATCTTTCACTTTTTCAATTCGGCCCTCATGAGTCTACTTCCCACTTCCACTGAGATCATAGAATCAATTGAGGGACAATCCTCTTATGGGTTGATCCAAGGGAGTATCAAGGGGATATATTTTATGTTATATCTCACTGTATTAATTTATAATCACTTATTTTAATTGATAATCTCATTTGATGATTTTAAAACATATTCACCATTTTTGAATTTTAAGGCCACACACTTCAAGAGCTAATCCGATTTACCTTGGAGTGATCAAAAATTTCATCCTCCAAGTGTATTGGTGATTATTATTAAGATGTTTAGGTATTAAACCATGAAGTGATGATGTTTTTTAATCTTATTAAATTAACCCATCTCAAATATAAGAAATTGAAATAGTCAAAAAAGGAATGCATCCAATCCACCCTAATTGATAACCTAGGTTCAACTCATTAGTTTAAATTGAATTCACTTAAGTATCTTAGTTTTCACTTAAACCCATATAAAATAAACCCAAATTTTTCCACTTAATATCCAAAAAAATTCCATATAATGTATGTTTCTATAGGTTTCTTCTTAGGTCTTTGAGCATTCGACAACCTGAGCTACATTACAAGCGACCGCTTAACCCTAAAACATGGATACATTTGTGTAATACCAACTTCATATGTGTATGTAACTCCTATATAATAAATATATATTTATTATTAATTTATAAAATAACTATAACAATGTATTTAATACCATATATGATTTATTTATACAATTTTATGACATGTTTGTTAACAATTCTTTGTTAAAATCACTGCTTTGGGTGATAATTGCTTCAGTTTTCATATAGGTTTTGGTTCAGTAATTTCATTCCTTTTACATTGATCATGTTTTTATATTATCTAGAATTTTAAACATAATATAAATATCATATATAATCATTATATAAGTATTTATAATAGTCCATAAAATATAAATATGGGGAAATGAGTTACACCCTTCATGGAGACGGTAGACCGTACATACGCATGAATGTTATTTCAATTTTTCCAAAAAATTGAACGAAAGAAATTTAAATAATATTTTACCTTTAAAGATCCATTATTATATAAAATTTCTAATTTATACTCATTAAATATATCATTATTACCATCCATGTCAAAATAAAATGAAAAACATTTCACATCGCTATGTTGAGGCAGTAGTCCCCACATAAGCACATGAGGCGTTATTATTTTCTAATGGGTCAGAAGGTAAGAATTTATATGTGATAATATAAATAAAGAAGTATATTTATTTCATAAATGCCATATATAAAAATTAAATATGTCATTACATCCATATAGGAGAGATGGCGATGGAAATAAATTACATTAGTTCGTGAGGTGGTAGTCCGTTGTATACATGATTCAATGTTTCATTTTCCATATGACGGAAGTAGAGATGAATACATGTTATTAAATTAAACCAATAAAATATTAGTATATAAATTAAAATATTTTTATTATTTTATCACATTTTGATAATTTTTTAAAGATATATAATAAGAATAAAATGAAAACTCATGGTTATGAACCTTGCCTCTTCTTCAAAAAACCTCTTTAGGTTTATAACTAATGAATTCCAAGATTTTATTTATAATAAAATAATGGAAAAAATTATGTGGTGAGGGAATTAATTAATATATTTTTTCAAGGATTTTCTGAACCAAAATGTTTTTTGAGTGTGAAGAGGATAGGAGACTGGGTGTCCTTTTATAAGTGGGCGAGAGGGCACTCTTGAAATTTTTGAAATGAAAAAGTGATACCCAGATTTTCCACATGTAAATAGGATAAATAATGGGTAATTATATAATAATCGGTGATATAGGGTCTAAATATTTATATAAAATATAAATTTGACAATTTTATATGTAATTTTAACCATTCTCTTTTTAATTTAATACCTCGATAAACCTATTTTAACTTTAAATCCTCAAATTAAATTTTATGATTTTTACTATTAATTATGAACAAAAAATAAGTTGAAATTATTATATAATAATTATTATTATTATTTAAATGATTAATATATTTTTTTAAATTAAATTCACATAAGTGGTAAAATTCAATTTATAATTAATCCCGTAAACACGATGAAAAATCAATTTTCCAAAGAATAGTTTACATAGGCATAGAAAGTTTTAATTTCAAAATTTATTATGAAATTGATTAAAATGAAATGAATTTTATTTATGATAATATAATTGAACTAATTTTACATTTAGAAAAATTATAAATCTAAATTTTACTTTTAAATGTTTTATACAAAAATACAATTTTCAATAAAAAAATGTTTTTTCGCAATTCATCCAAAAATAAATATTTTCAGAAAATTCTCAAAAATTAACTATAAGATAATTTTGAAACTATTATTTAATAAATAAATGTAATTTTTTTAAATAAATTGAATTTTTTAAAAAAAATTAATTTTAAATTATGTGTGCAAAGTGCAATGATTCCTCCTTTTAGAAATTTTTTTTTTCAGAAAACAATTATTTTTATTTCAAATGAAAATAATTTAATTTAAAATAAATAAATAATCACTGAGTAAATTTTATACATGTTTAAACCATATAATTTTCATTATATAGTTAGTCCTATTCATACCCACCAATTTAACTAGTATTTTATAACAATATACAATATTATGGTTCTTTTAGACATAGGGTTGTGTATATAACAAGCTTCAAAGATATTTAATTTAATTAAGAGTAAATATATCATAATTTATCGAGGTGATAGAAACATTTTTTTTTGAAAAATTGAACTTACTAAAGAAAAATATAAACTAAAGAAAGAAAATAAAAAGTCAATATATTTTCTTTCAAAAAATCATGAAAATCAAGAAAAAGATTCAATATGTTATTGGTAGATAATGAAATATTTAAAAAGAAATTAAATAAAGTTAAAAATAAAGGGGTTTCTTAAAAGGAACATCTTAATGATGAAAATTTTGAAAAATATAATTAAAGATATTAAATAATCTCTCTAAAAATTTAGCCAAGATGAGTAGAATTTGAGTTTGATTTTGGGTACCCAATTGTATTGGAAAGGTACTTATGGGATTAGTTACTCTAATAGATCAAGATTCTAAAGAAATATAAAAAAGGATAACTATTTATGTGGTATCTTAAAATTTAAATTTTAACAATTATTGTAAGAAAATAAAGAACTTTATTTGTGGGTTTGATTGAAAAAATGCATGATATGGTAGGACCTAATCAGTTCAGCTTTATTAAAATATTTTTTTATAGAAAATACTTTAAAAAATATGGCTTCCTTAATCAATTTTAGTTAAAATTAGTGGAACTAAATTTTAGGAATCAACATCTTTAGTCCTTGCTTGTTTTGTTGGAAAGATATATTAAGATTAAATCTTATTGAGCTATATAGTATTTGGATATAAGGTTCTCAAGACCTATGTTTGGTGACTACACTAAGGTCAACCACATTGAGAAGCTTGATGAAGGGAATATAAATTTTGAGGATAACTGAATGAGTAAGATCATTTTGATATGTACCATTGGTTTTTCAAATTCCACTCTTATTAAGGATGTTTTATATGTTTGTGGTTTAAAAAATAATTTTCTTAATATTAGTCATTTTTGTTATAGTGGGTTTAAATTTTAATTTTAAAATGATGTTTACAAAGTTTTTGATTCCCATGGAAATATTTTATTTTCCACTTCGCCATTTCAAAATATTTTAGTTATTGATTGGAAATCCCTTGCAATCCAAAATGTTAAATGTTTGAGTGAAACATATAGTGTGTCCCAGATATGGAATAAATGCCTTGGTCATTATAGCACCAACACACACAAACTTGTAAAACTTTACCAAAAATATATAGTATGAGATTAATCAAATTTGTATTTCTAAAATGATATTGTGTGTGCACCATGCCAAATTGGTAATAAAACACAATTCATCCTTTAATCCCAGAAATTATGTTTCAACTACTAAGGCACTTTAACATATACACATAGATATATTTAGACCGACCTAAGTGGTATGTATAAAAGATAAATATTACATATTTTTAATTTTTGATGATTATACAAGAGTTACATAGGTTTATTTATTGGAACACAAAAGAGAGGCTTGTAAAATCGTTATAAAATATACCAAGAAGGTAAAAAATGAAAAATGTAATAAGATTATTTCCCTTCAGAGAGATTATTGGGGAGAATTCAGGAATAAGTATTTGTATGTTTTTTGTGTTTTATGAGGTTATCACTATTCATTTTACACTTCTTAAACACCTTAAAAAACGTGGCTATTGAATTAATGAATCAAACTCTCCAAAACATTTCTCAAAATCCCATTAAAAAAATCAATCTACCACAATATTTTTGGTTCATGGTGGTCAATACCACATGCTATACCATTAACCATGTACTGTAATGTCAATTCTTAAAAATACCCCTGTTGAGATTTATAAATGAAAATTAGCTATATTTTTTTATTTAAAAGTTTTTTGATGTAAATATTTTATTCTTAACACAAAATATAATCTTGGTAAATTTTACCCTAAATCAGTTAATAGAATATTTCTTAGGTATTCAAACTCAATTAAATCTTAACCAGTTTTCAATAAAAGGACCAAGATAATTAAAGAGTCATTTCACATCATGTTTGATAAGAATTTTCCCAAACCTCATCCTCAAATTGATGATGTTGAGAAAAACCTAGACAATTTGACGTTAAATTTACCTAAAACTCCTAATGAAATTAATGTTAAAAATATCCAAAACTCCTAATGATAAATACCTATCCATTTACCCAAGTAATGGGTTAAATATAAAGGCCAGTCTCTTGAAAATGTTATTGGTGATTTTTAAGCCAGTACTTGTACTCATAGGTCCATTTTAAATGAAGTAAAAAATCATACTTTTGTGTCAAACTTGGAGCCCAAAAATTTTGATGATTCTATTAATAATTAAAATTGGGTTCTTTCCAAAAAATAGAAATTATATTAATTTATCCAAAATAATGTTTGGACTCTTATATAAAGGACCAATGATCTTACCATTTTTGTCACCAAATAGGTCTTTAGAAATAAATTATATGAGCAAGGTAATATAACTTATTACAATACCCTAACTATAAGTAATGTACATAAAAAAGAAAAATTCATTGATTATGGTGAGAGATTTTCCCTAGTCACTAGGATAGAATCTATTACAGTCTTATTGGATTTCACATCTCATTTAAATGTTATGATTTTTCAAATGGATGTTAAAAGTGTGTTTGCAAATGGTTTTATTTTGGAAAAAGGTTTTTGTGGAATAACCACCTAGTTTTGAGTATTCTAAATTTCACAATTTTGCTATATAGTTAACCGAATCACAAAATGGTTTGAAACAAACATCTCAATCTTGGTATGAATAGATGAATTTTTTTTAGAAAATGAATTTGAGATAGTTAAAGAGGAAATTCCACCTAGTATTTAATAAATATTTTAGGGGATCATTTAATTGTTCATATTTAATTTGATAATTTTATTTATGGTTCATTTTGGGAAAAAAAAATACCTCAAGTAATCCTATTGGTATTTTTGGGGTGATTGTGTTTGCTGAAAAAGACATATGATTGCGAATGAGTTTGGTTGATATTGCCAAAGTATGTTTTTAAGGTAGCACAATTTCCCAGTGTTTTCCAAAATTTTGGGCCTCAAAATCAGATTTTTGGTTTTGGAAAAGGAAGTATTTCTACAAAGGAGTGAACAGTACATCGACTGTGATGTACAATTCATAGGCTGCATAGGTGGTACATGGAATGGTGATGGAAATCAGTAAATTAATGATTTCCTCTTACAACTCTATGTAGACTATGAAGCACGGTATGCAGACTACGAACAAAAAATGGTTCAGAGGAGGCTAGGATTATAAGGGATCCATGAAGTTTATAGGATGGATAATCATTTTCAGAAATTATGTGATGATTTGGGAATCCTTAAAGGGTTTTATTTGTGGAAGAGATTGGTCATCGTTGAGAATCAAAGCACTACACGGGCCGTGGAGTAGAAAATAGTTCACGTAAGGAGCATGGTCCGCAGTGAAGGCTGTACCTCATAAAATATTTGATTAAAATGGATTTGAGGATATTTCAGACCTATTTTCCTAAATATGGACCACTAATCCGATAATTACTTAAAGTGATTTTCATTAGAGAACATCTTTTCTCAAGGAATAAATTCGGTTAAGTCCCAAAGAGTTTGCGGGAGAGTATGTAAAGCAGAGGATGTTCGTAGGGAGGATACCACAAAAGGATAAGAGTTATGAAGAGATAGTATGTGAAAGGGGTTCTTTGGAGTACTGTATCCCACAAAGGAAAATGGTTTGTGAAGCAGAGGTGGATCGTGGAAAAAGAACTTTTCTGCGAAGCAGGGATAGTCCAGAAAGGAATAGTGGGTCTGAATAAGTAGTGGTATGTCGAAGGTGGATAGTCCATGGAAGCATAGGTATCCTGTGAAGGAGAGGTGGTCTAAAAAGTAATCACACCACGTGGTGTATTGTAGTTCTCTAAGGGCTCAAGGTAGTCTATGTAGGAATCAAGGATGTTCATAGAGGAATATTTCGTGAAAGTAATTTATGAAAAATAATAGTACGTCGAAAAGTGGATTTCACCTGAGGGTGAACACCAGACTTCAAAGAGCATCTATGTATAGTTTTGAATGCATTATTTCATGAAAATGAAGGTACCTACATGTCTATAAACTGTGATTGAATCCCTTCCAAGAGTAGTCAGCAATGTAAGTGTAAGACAATGATCTTTTCCACCAGTACTGAGCTAGAGAAAGGGACATAGGGAGTGAACCTTGGAAATGTAGAAAATAGACCCTAAATCTTGTAAAGGAAGTGAGCTTGGGTATAGAATTGATCTAGCCCAAACCTCGTAATTTTATGTGAGACTTAGTGGATTTGGTACAATCATCTCATTACTGTTGTATTATCCTTGGACATAGCCTAGTGAGGGTGAACCAAGTAAAAATTGATGTGTCTCTTGGATGATTTCATTTCTGTTCATATATTGCTATTGGAAGAAGAGAGAAGACTACTTTGTTTAATAATGAAATATGATCTCAAGAATAATATGAATTAATCTACCATACCATAATTCACCCTGCCTCTCAAGGTATTTAACCTAATTAGGATAACATTTCAACCAAATAATCTCTTTATAATGAATTTTCCAATTTAAGGTGTAAGGAGTTTGGAATTATTTCTTTGGGATAACTAAAAATTTTCCTTGGTTCTCAAATTTCTCAAAATTTGGATGGAACATTTCTTATCCAAATAAAATACACTATTGATTTTTAAATAAATTTGGCATTGATCAAGTTAATAAAGATAGTACTCTAATGAATACTTCGTGTAAGATTACTTTTGATGAAGCTGGTAAATGGGAGGACAATAATATTTATAGATGTGTGTTTGAGAGTCTTCTCTATCTTACCATGACCTGGATGGAGATCATGTTTAGTGTATGCCTTTATGCCCATTTTGAATATATTCTAATGTAATCCAATTTCAAAAATATCTCAAAATAAAATTTAAGTATTGGAAAGTAACTAAAAATATTTTTTTATCCAAAATACACCTCTTAGACCATATAAGTTATTTATATGGAATTTATATGGTTATAACTATATAGGAAAAGTACAATTGGGACATTCCACCTACTTGGATATCCCATTGTCTCATGGAGTAGTGAGATCCAAAAAATTTATTTCTCTTTCTTAAACCAAAGTGGAATATACTTGCACGAGAAGTTTCTATTCACAAATAATTTAGATAAAAAAATTGAAAATATTATGATAAAATTATGATCATGTTCCTATTATGTGTGAAAACAATAGTGATATTTATATTTCCAAAAATCCAATTCAAGACTCTAATATAGAACACATTTAACTTAGGCATTATTTTCTTACGGACCATTTCCAAAAATGGTAATATCAAGCTAGATATTATTTTAACTAATCTTAAATTACTCAATATCTTCACCAAACCACTTGTGATTAATCATTTTAATTTTATTAAGGATGGTTTATGAATAACACAACTGTAATTATTTCATTTAATTTCTAAAAGATAAATAATTTTTTTATTAATTTTCCCCTAAAGATTTATTGAATTATACGATTTAAGTTAAATATTGAATTGAATTGATTTATCTGAAAATCATTGGTCAATTTATTTCTTTTTATGGAAATTTATTAATTTATATATTTTATTTAAATATTTTAGTGGTCGATCTATTTTTTTACTCTCTTAGGTATGTTTTTTTTCATTGTTTATTTAACTATTGATTTAAAATTATGTATCATTTTAGGGGGAGCCAATAATTTTTAAATGGGAAATGTTCCAAGAGGGAGACTTTTTTTAAATTATATTTTATATTTTATAAGTTCAAAGATCTATCTTTAAGAAAAGGAATATGTGGTTTACAATTTTTCATTTTCCACATACTATTTGGAAATGTTAAAATCTTTAAAATCTTTTATTTTTTTTCAAAATTTGTTTTAATGGAAATAATAGTATTATATTTATAAAGAAATTATGATTTCATGTATCTGAAAAGAACAATAACAATGATCTTAATAAAATTAAAAATATATTTTGTTTCTTATATATAGATCTTCTATCATGAAAACATTACCCTTGTTTCTCAAAACCATGTCCATGATATTCTTGACAATCTCAAAGGTGGATAAGACTTTGATTATATTAATGTATGATTATAGTAAAAGGTATCTTGTTTTATAGAAATATTTATTTTATTGAATGTTTAAAAATTATTTTTGAAACATTAATCCTTTTAATAAATTTCAAAGATTTATTAGTTTTACATTACTAATGATTTTTGTTAATTAGAAAGGGGGATAAGATATTGGTCATGGAAATTAAAGGTACATTTATTTAGTTTAAAATGAAAAATAGGATAAAAATTTTAAAATTAGAAAAATATATTAAAAATATTTTTAACTTAAATCATTTTACTCTTAAACATTGAATATGTTTTAAAAAATTTAGGATAAATTTTATTATGAAGTATTGAAATGATTTTAAGTTGTATTAATTGGAATTTCACAATAACTATCTTTATATTGATAAATTTCATAAGTGTTTGTGATCATTAATGAAGAGGATAATGTAGAAATTCACTCTATTATGTGGTTTTAATGATCAAAAACACCATATTGTGTTTCTAATTTTTTTATTTTTATGGATTTTAATGCTTATATTTATACGTTTACAACGAAGCTGCTAGAGAAAATAGAGGGATTATGAGAATCATGGAGGAAATTTTGGGATTCCTCCACCAGTAGGTACCAGTGACTATCTGATAGAATATATTGAATAATAAGTGGGACCTAGATTGAACCCCAGTTCTTTCTAGGTGCCACAAGCTATCTACTTCCACCCACCAGAAATTGAGTGGTGTCCATACATTAAAAATCCATTTGTGGTAGACCTTGGTAACTAAATTCGACTCCCAATGGATTTATATTAACCTTAGAGGCTCTATAATGTTCCCAAATCCACTACAGGCTATTAATACATCCCAAGGGTTCTTGAATGGAACCTTTTTCCTTGAAGATCATTCTAGATCTCCATTATATCATTTATTCTCTCATTATCTTACTCTCTTATAATTTTATCACTTATTACTTATCTTTCTTCTCTAAATTAATGTTGGTGGATTGTGGGTATGGTTTAATGGGTATTCATAATAAAACCTATTATTTTTAATTTTCTTATGAAATCACTACCATTGAGTGTGAGGGTTTGGGTTTTCACTACCATTGAGTGTGGGGGTTTGGGTGCTCACTACCATTGAGTTAAAGGGGGTTTGTGAACAATACCATTAAAAGTATGGGGATTGAATTTCTGGACATAAACACTAAAAGGACAACATTGTAAACATGTTTTCTTTCTACAATCACTAAAAATAAAGTTTCTTACTTCTTTTAAATGGGTTTCTTGGATACCTATAAATATAAGGGGTAGTAATGACTCTCAATAAATTGAGAGGATGATACATAGAAATCCATATTAGATTATTTTTAACCTCCTTTATTAAAGTATTGTTGTATTGTCTTTTATTTTATATTTCTACTACACATTAACTCTTATATTCTAGTTTATCACATTAATTATTTTAATTATATATAGTTTCGTTTTAATTTATAATTTTTTAAAAAGGTAATTCACCACCTATTGAAATATTTATTCAGACCAAAACTAAAAAGTTTATCCCATATCCTCTAACCCTTGTGGGCATAGTGGCCATGTATCATGTCCAAGGTTGTATTAAATTAGTATTTTTTGGTTTCTAGGAATTATGGAGTCCTTCTTGTGACCTAATATTTTTATATTCCTTAAAGGTGACATGATTATATAAATTGAGGTAGGTGTTTCCATTTCATTACATTTATTTGAGAGTTCCATAGATGCTTGGGATTTTAAGATTTATTTATAACATAGATAAATGTTTAATGTTTTATCTATGTGTATTTTTCCAATATATTTATACAACCTTTATTGGTTTTCATTAGACTCATAGGGGTTATTTTTTAATTTAAAGTCACTCTCTTTAAAATATTATTTTTAACTATGCTACATGTTTTTTAAAATTTCTATGAGGATTTATATTAATAAATGATTTATATTTAATGTTTTGTGTCAATTATATTTTATGATATGAGATGCTTTATGAATTAGCTAGATTTTCCCCTTCATAAGATATTTTTGTCTAATGAAATATTTTAGATACTTAATTGTTTAGTTGAAATGATACATTGATATTATATATAGATCCATTGGATTTTACATTATTTGACAAATAGTTTTACAAAGGGGTTTTAGAGTATATGATAAATATCTTAAATTAAAGGCATGTTTGGCACCATATGTAAATAATTTCATTAATTATAGATATAACCATATTGATGCACATGCTTTGTCCTTTGATTATTTATGTATATATATTGATAAGTGATTGGATTATTTATCTTATCTTATAGTCTTGGGATGGGGATTTTTATAAAGGTGCATTGGAGGTGGGATATTTTTTTTGTTGGAATGTGTTACCTTGTACTATTCTATTATCATGTGATTGATGGATGTTGATAGTTTCCTACCTCAAATATCTAGTTCATGGGGAAACCCAAGTCACTATGTGGGAAATTGAGAGACATGTACTGTTTTAGTTGAGATTATTCACTTGATAGAAACCCCTAGTTGTATGTTGTGACCCTAGATATGGGGTGTGTCTTTGATGAGTCTAGTTAAAATCAATTCAAGTTACATGTTATAGGACTGTAAAACCTACCAACAGTTAGTTCCACCAAGGGACATCTTATATTGTACCATTAGTCCCTATGGTGGTTCCCCTTGATATGTATTGTATGTTACATATTCTTTTATGAATTATTGAGAATATAAGTTTCTTTAATTTATGGATTATTCATACTCTGTATGTGATATGTGATATATGAATGAGCTTTAATGTTGTAAAATTTCTTTGTGTTATTTGTTATCATATATTATCCTTGTTTCACATTGTTTCACTTTTACAAAATTACTTATTTTTTTAAAAATAAACTTGTTGAATTTTTATAGGTTTGGAAAATAATGGTTGTGAGGTTATTTATAATTTTTAGTGTTTTTTATGATAATAAATTAGAATATATTTTCAACCCTTGAAATGGATTTTTTTAGTAATGTGGATTTCTAAATAGAAATTTTTATTTTTTTTTATGGTTTTATATAGAAACTTTTTTAAGAAAGAAACTTGGGTGTGAGACATTTTTTTTCATATTATGTAAATAAATATGAAACTATTTTTTATTTTTTATTTTAAAAACAGCACCATTGGATTATCTTATAATATATTTGAAAAATATTCTTGGGGGAATCTTACTGGGAATTTTCTCACACCCTACATGCTAACATTCATGGGTATTTCCTCTCCATTTTATATACATGTGAGAGGGTATTAACTTCCATATGAGAATGGTACCACTCGCTAACGATCTCATACTCGAGTGGTAAGGGCTCCTGCTTGGAATCAAAGAGACACAGATTCAAAACTAGGTGGAGGGGAATTTCCATAGTACTGTATCAGTACTGTAGTGGTTACTGTTTCAGTATTGTAGCAACTGAAACTATTCACCTAATTTGGGCCTTCGGGCCACCATTTTGGGCATATGGGTCTCAAGGGCCTTTGGGTCATCAAAGGCCTTTAGGCCACATGGCCTTTAGGCCACACGGACCATGGAGTAGCCCAGTTCACATATAACAGGCCCCAAAAGTGTATCAGAGCAACAAGAGTAGAATCCACTAGAAGCAGAGCTAACCGGTTTGGAAAAATGAGAGGGTATGGCAGTCGCCATCGGGACCAGGCACCGTGCAGATTTGTATGGGGTAGTGCTAGGAAATCAGCAATTAAATGTGGGGATCTAGGTGATCAATGATGCAGAATCTAGGGAGGGGAAGTTCTAGTGGGTTGGGCCTATGGGTCATGCAATGGGCATGGTATGCCTTTGGGCCTTCAGGTAATGTATTGTGGGTGAATCGGGCCTTGTGCCTTGGGCCTACGGGTCATGTACGGGTTCCCCTTCAACCCTTAAAAGGGGTATTACCCATAATAAAATAAAATTAAGGCTATCAGTCCATTCAGGATTGGTACCACTCTCCATTATGAAGTTGGTGGGTATTGATTAATGGTGGTGACATGGAGTCACATGGTGCATATAGTTTCATTGGATCTCTGATCAATTCGGGTATGATGTGTATTGGCCTCCACATTATTTATTCATAATTTTCTCCTAAATTATATATTTTATACTCTTTAATATATATATATATATATATATTGGTAATGTCTCTTAGAATTTTCATGTTATTCATCATCATTTTTCCGGATTTTATTACTATTTATTTAAATTTGTTTATTATTTTGGCTTGAGTATCTAATATTTGGAGATATCATGGAAGGATTCCTATTGGAACATATTATTTTTTTTATTGAATTTTAAGGATTAATTAATTATCAGTAGCTATTTTGGATTACCATGGAAATTGTCTCCGTCCTACGGCGATTGAGAACATGCCTCAGTTCTTATGGCGAGTCAGGTCATCTAGCATATCAGGACGATCTGGTCTAGTTTCTAATAAAATGGTATTAAATATCTGGTTTCATTTGGAGGATAATGGTTAAAAAGGTACAAAACCATTTAATATTGAGATATATGTGTGTGGGAGTGTCTGAAAAAATCTCCTTTGTGAAAAACCATGAGTAACCATGGGTCCTCATGATTTTTAATTTGAATTTTAGTTTTATAATTAATTACACTTGAGATATTTTGATATGGTTTTCTACTTATTTGAGTTTTAGGGAGAACCTGAGAGTAATTTTTTGGGAATTATTTATCCTAAGGTGAAAATCAGTGGAAATATGTTGGTTTAATTTTATGGAACGTGGTCTGTCAAACCATGAAAATGTCATGGAAAACCATTTGGGTAATTTTTGGAGGTAATATCATGGTTGATGCATGGCTTGAAAAACTATAAGAACACACCATGAATAGTGGTAAAACATTGGAAACATTTTTTTTCTTTCATTTGGTTTTTCAATTTTTTATTATGATTTTTTCTTTGTTTATGAGTAAATGAGTGGGATTTATAGATTATGGAATTCATTTTAATGTTTTAATGTGATTTTTTAGGGATTAGTAATTGGATTTTCTTTACATAACTATATTTTGGTGTTATAAGATTCCTTGTGAAAGGTTTTAATCCATTATTTGGAAATGTTTATGTAGAATAATTGATTTTTGAGTTTTTTGTATTTTCATATAATTAATTTTATTGGTTACCAAGCAACACGAGGTATTTTTTATTTATGGTGGAAAACCTTATAATGTTAGCCCATGTCATTTTGTTGGGTTTTCTTATTTTCAAAGAGGATGTTGATGAACTCTTTTGTAATTTTAAAAGGGAATAAGGTATTGTTAAAAATTATAAACTAACATTATATTTATATATGAAAATGGTTTTATTGAATAAAATTAATTTATTGTTGATTTTTGGATACAAATCAGTGTTATTTATAAATACTTTTGAAATGATTCATTAATGTAAATCATTGTGATGTTGATTGGTTTTATTTATTATTTTATTTCCTTGGATTCATGATTTGAGATTTGTTTATTGAATTCTATATTTTATGATGTTTTATAATATTAACCCTATAATGGAATTGATAATTCAAGGAGGAAATGCTTCAAGTAGAAATTTTTAGGGTGATCCTTTTAAATACCCATATATTGTCTTCAAGATTTCTAACTCCACCTAGACTATTATCAGAGTGGAAGATCCATGTTTGTATCAGTTAGTGGATATTTTTCAAAAGTTTCAGAATCTATATCCTCAATATTTTTTGGTGATAAAATCCATCAAGATGTTATGGGGTGGATATTAAAGGTTCAACGAATCTTCAAATCTTTAGGAAATTCTGAAACCTCTATGGTGAAGTGAGTCTCTATATTGTTTGAGGGGTCAAGTATTGAATGGTGAAATAGAATTACCTAATTATTACAATTAAAGGCGTGTCTTGGAAATAATTTAAGAGTATTTTTATTTAGTACCATTTTCCCATGGATATGAGGATGTTGAAGACATTTGAGTTCAGGAGAGTTCATCAAGGTGACCAATCAATAAATGAATATTCTAATACTTTTCCAGAGTGGTAACATTATCCCTAGAGTTATTATCTAAAGATTAAAATAAGGTTTGGTTATTTTAAAGATCACTTCACCCTGATATCATCTTAGTGGTTCTCTTATTTGTATTTACTTTATATGTGAGAGTGGTTAATGAGGCTATCCTCATTCAAGTGATTCTTGTGGGATAACCTATGAAGACAAACACCCCACTTTTCTTTATTGTCAATAAGGGTGGTCTATCCAATGATAAGTGGATTCTAGAATAACTGAATTATGGAGGTAGTGGAAATATGAAACTACAACCTCAACAGGTTTCCATCACATAAGGAAAAAATGGGCAATTGTTATTTTCCTAGTGTGGGAAAACTGAGCACTATAATCCCTATTGGTAGAAACTCTAAGGAACATTCATTAGTGTGACCATATCAGTCACCTTATAAGGTTATGTATATTTAATATTCATCATAAGAATAATTCTCAATCCCATATGAAATATGGGTAGTATTTGTGAGTGTGTATCTATTTAATGATTTTTTAGTTGAGTTGTAAGCAGTTGGGGTTCTCTATTTTCCTTTTTGTTTGATCTTGATTTATAATAAATTTTGGTCCCTTCTCTATTTCTTATAATGATTTAAAATATTACTAAACTAATGTTTCTATTCCCTTTTTTTACGGTTCTTCTGTATAATTAATTTATTTTTTTCCTTTATCTCATCTGGTATGTGGATGAATTGTGTTGTAAGTCTATTTGACCACAACAGTTTGGTTCCCATTATTTGTTATATCGTTTGGAGTAGTATATATGGTGTAGAGACCTATAATCTATATCCCTATGAAATCTTCAACACAATAAAAATTTGTCTTTTTTGATGTGGTTTGGATGTGTTGGGATTTTGAGTTTCAATATTTGTAGTCTTGGGTGATCTTGATGTGCTTGTTATGTTTATTTCTTGGTGAGAATAGAGTCTTGGAAAATTATTTTGTGTCCTCAGCCATTAAATTTGGAATCTAAATAAGATGTTTCTCTTTATAAAAAAATTTCCAGTAATCTAAATTCATGGGTAGTGAGTAAAAAGGAAAACCGGTTTTTGATTTGAGTGAGATGGTTATGTATTTCCTCTATTTAATTGTCATTGAATTTCTAGGGGAATAAAGTGTCATTGTGGGGAGAATGTTGACACCCAAATGTCTTTATTATTTTTATATATTTGATATATTTCTCGGTACCTTTGTTTTTAAGTTTTTCGGGATGTAAAATATGAAAAATTTAACCTTTATAGGATACAGGGTTTCCACATGATTTTTTTAAATCATTCCACCTCTGTGTGCCTCCTACTGCAGTTTTATTATATTATAGATTTCATGATTACCACACAGTTTGGTAAAACATGTGGGTAAACTATAAAAATCTATAAATTGGGTACTTTTATCATTTTATGTCCTTTTTAATTGGGTTTTCCCCCTCCTTCCCAATTTTGAACTAGCCATTTACGTGGGATCTTCTACTATATTATGTACACTCTCCTCACCATTTCTGGTGATTTATTGATGGTTTCACATATGGATTAAAGGGTAATGATCTATTTCTCAGTATCCATCTTATTTTCCTTTCTTTTATCCATGTTTCCTCCCTCTCCTCTTCCCCTATATTCCATGGTGGTTAAGTATGATATCTAGGGTTTTCTTAAATTGAGGTTTTCATTATACTGGGATTTTAGAGTCCCTCTCACAACCTAATTTTGTGGTATTCATCAAATGTACCATGATTCTATTGATTTAGGTAGGTGCTTCAATTTAATTCATTTTATTTGAGTGTTTCATGGATAATTGTGTTTCTATGATTGATTTTTAACTTATATAAGCAATAAATGTATTATATATGTGTGTTTTTTCAAGATATTTATACAACCTTTGTTGGTTTTCATAAAGAACCTTGGGTAAATTTTATAATTTAAAAGGAATAACTTTAATATAGATTTTTAAATATTATTACATTTTTGATAAAATTCCCATGAGTTTTTTTATTTTAAGAAATGATTTATATTCTATTTTTGAGGTATGTTTTATGAAAAAATATGTTTTATTAATTAACTAGTTTGTGACCTTAAAAATAGATGTTTTTAGTCTAAATAAATATTTGAGATTCATTATTATTTGATTATAATGAAACCATAAGGTTATATATGGATCCTTTTTATTTTTTATTATTTCCAAAATGGTTTTAAAAGGGGGTTTTAAAGTATATTATTAGCATCTTAAATCGAAGTCCCATTTTATCCGATATGTAAATGATTTCAATGGTTATAGATATACCCTTATTTATCCCCAAGGTTTATCCATTTCTCATGTTTTTATATATATTAGGATCTGATTAGATTATTTATCATGGCATATGGACTTATTAAGGGGATCATTATTAAGGTGGTGTTGGAGGTGGGATGAAATTTATTTTTAGGATGTGCTGCCTTGTGATATTATATTATCATGTGATTGATAGAGGTTGATAGTGGATCAAATCAAATAGCTAGTTTATAGGGAAACCTAGGTCACTAAGTGGGAAATTGTGATATTGGTACTGTTCTAGTTGAGATTATACAATGTCTAGAATCTCCAAGTCATATATTGTGAACCTAGCAAGGGGTTATGTCTCAGATAAGGGTAATTGAGAGTGATTCTGGTGAAAAGTTGAGGAATATAAAAACATTCATTGGCTTGTTCCACCTAGGGACATTAATTATTGTCCCATTAGTCTCTAAGGTGGCTCCCCATGATATTTATTTTATGTTACACTTGTTTTAGGACTTATTGGGAATATTAGTTGCTTAATTTTTCTAGGTTATTCATAAACATTATGTGGTAAGTGATTTATGAATGTATTTTGATATTGTAAATTATATTTTTATTCTTTGTTATCATTTATTCTCTTTTTTCTCATGGTCTTACTTTTATGAAATTACTCCTTTTTTAACATACTTGATGAGTGTTTGGAGGTTTTGAAAATAAAGGACACATGATTATTTCTAAATGTTAGGGTTTCATAGTGAAAACAATTTGGAATCTACTTTTAACCCTTAAATTGGTTTTGTTATTTTAAGATCTTTTTTTAAATTGAAATTAGGTCTTGTTTAGGTTTTCCGAAAGAAAACATTTTTATAAAGGAACATGGGTGTGAAGTTTTGTTTCATATTATTTATAGACACAAGAAACTATTTTCAACTCTTTATTTTCAAACTAGCACACTTGGTTTCACTTATAAAATGAATGAAATATATTATTTTTGGTACCCTACTAAGAATTTTCTTACACCCTACATACTCAGATTAATGTTTATGTATTCCCTATATCTTTTGTAGGTAAATGGGTCTTGACTTCCATGTGGGATTGGTACCACTCACCATTAGAACGTGGGTTGGTTTTGATTCACGGTTGTGACTTGGAGTCATATGGTGGATATAATTTCTTTTGATTTTAGGTCAATTTTCATATGTTGTGTATCGAAATATATGACATTTATTCCTCATTTTAGTCTACATTTTAGATTTTAAAGATTATAATAAATAATTTAATTATATTGGTACTACATTTGTATAATTTTCTTATTTTTCATCATCATTATACCTTGTTTTATTGTCACTTATTTTAAAAATTCTCAATGTTTATGCATTAGTATCCAATTTATGGAGACCTCATGTTGAGTTTCTAGATGGAAATAATTATTTTTTATTTAATTTAAAGGGTTAAGTCATTCCAATGGTTATGTTTGATACCCTTGGTTCTTTTATCCTTACCATGGAAATCGGTAACACACCTCATGCCTTGTGGAGAGCCTGTATGGGTGATATTTCAGGTTGACCTAGGCAGGTTCGTTATAAAAAGTCTTAAGATAAATTATATTTTAACTATAATATACTAGTTTAATCTTGAATATGGGTACTTAAATAGTGATCTGTAATAAAAATTCCTAATTATATTGACCAGTTAGAAAATTTTGGCTTTTATTTGGATAAGATATTATCCATTAATCTGATATTATAATCCTTACCATCCAAGTTTTCTATTTTTATCAGGGACTACTAGGTGAACTATATGGACAAATCAATCTAGAATATTTTATTTTTACTTTTCAAGTATGTTAAGTATTACTAGGAATAAGGTTATTCACTCCTTATGGTAAACAAAATGAAAACATTCTTGACAATCCCATGTACAATATAAATACAATGGAGAATTTATAACATCCTTAAAAAGATAAAGGATTCAAAGGGTAGGTAATGAACAAGAGTCTCTTTTCTTATAATGTGGCCAGTAATGTCATTTGAATAAGAAATGAAATGAATTAAATTAAAATCAATCAGAGGCCTATACATCCAGTATATTCTTTAATATATATAATAATTACGATATAATTTTTATATATATGTTTTCACATATATGTATTAAAAATATAGGAACTAAGTAAGTATATAATGATTATAATAAGTAAGGAAAAATCTCTAAGTCATTAAGAGAAAATGATTCCCAATTCAATCAAGATGTAACGCCCCGACCCTAGTTACCCAGAGTCAGTGCATTATTACATAACATTGGCATGATCACGAGAAAGATCAAGTCTCGAAAGACCGATTAGTTTAGTAGCCTTGTAATAACTAGATACATCCATAAATTTTTACATTACATCATAAAAAAAACATCTTGTCCTCATATCCCCTCATACTACCCCTGCAGGTCATTCATAAATTATTTCTTCATAATCCTGGGAAAAATAAAACATTGAAAGGGGTGAGCTCGGATGCTCAGTAAGGATAACATTATAGCAGAAGCTTTCATAAATAAGAATAAACACTTAAGGAAATTTATAACTAAAACAAAAGCCTTTTAAATTTGAACTTCAGCATAAAATGGCAAAGGTAAAATGAAATAATGCCATTTACTTACTCACATGGATATTCTACTAGTCGAATGATCACATGCAATATCAATAACCACTTTCATAATGATGAAATGCATAATGTCAGACTATCATAACCACATAGCCAAGGCCTCGTGCCAAGACTACAAATAAGATTTTGCCAAGGCCTTGTGCCAAGACACTAGTTTGCCTCATGAGACCTACCGATGTATCGAGGAGCTATAGCGGGCTCCACCCGTCACTTATTAAGTCCAATGCATTCCTCATATGAACAGGTTTAAACATAACATAAACATTCGTATTAAAACTAGCATACGAAATGTCAATACTTTTACCACAAACCATGAATGGTATAAAAATAGCACATCCACAGTCAAACATAACTCATTCGATACAATATGGAAGATTGTATTGTATCACATTAACCTCAATCAAGAATAATTAAGGATGTTGACATAGATGAAAATAATCATCAAAACTATTTGAGAGAAATATCACCCTTTTCTTGAAAACATTTAAAAGTCACACTATTTGTCAAGAAGCCATTTAAAAATAGATTTTTGAATCAAAGTGTCCCATACCACTTTGAAACTTTTTAAAAGGATTTTTAATTTCTAAACTTTAATGTCCATATAAATAAATCCTTAAAACCATTTTTAAAACATGGACATTAATGAGAATGATTTAGATGAATAAGTCTTTAAAACATTTAAAAATGGTATTTTAGTTAGAGATTCTAACCAAAAGAGAGACACTTGAATGAAAATAATTGAGGTAATCAAAACTTTGTAATATCATGAGAATAAAGGGAATTCATGACATACTATGTCAAAGTACATTATATACACCACATAAAAGTGATTTGGTGTATATCAACAAAGAAGTCTCAATGGAATGTAAGTTGAGATGAAATCTCTCATAAAGGCCATATCCTTAGGTTAAGGATAAATCAACAACATAATTATGTGTGAAAAATATAAATACACTAAATATGATTGGATATTCAGTTTAAAACAATCAAAGTATATTCACACATATTCCTGTAAAAACAACACCAACGAATTGGATGTTTAACTCAACAAATGGTGAAAGAGTTAAAATTACTCTTATCAAATTCATATCAATGACTTGAGAATTTTCAATGGAGTGATTATGTGTATCAAAAGTATATCCACAGGAAGGGGAGTGGAAATTATGACATAATCAAATGAATAGTGATTCCACACATAATCTTGGGGTAATATAATCAATGAAATATGCGTAAAGCCAAATGAGTGGAAATTGAAATCTCAAATTCCCTTATTGATTAGGTAACTTAAGAAACAAACACCCATGAAAGAAAGATCATACCATGATGATGTAAATACCCATAAAATAAAGTATATTACACAATGAATACAATCATGGGTAGTACACATACACCACATGCAATAATTAAGTGGTGATCAATGGAATTCTCATGGAATTAAAAGTGAGACAAGAAACCCCTTACCACGCTAATCAACTGAGTCGCATGGCCAAAAGTTAATAACCACCAAATGATTTACAAAATAACATGAATATAAAGTGAATCATGATAATATATATCAAATGGAAGTACACAATACACCACTTTCAATAATTTAGTAGCGAACAATGGAAATCTCACGGAATTGAAAGTGAGATAAGAGAATCCCTTACTTTGTACTTTTTCCTTGGTCGATGGTAGGTTTACCTCCTGTATAATGGTGAAATAATTGTTATTGAATAATACAAGAATAATTTACTTTAATTTGATATCATATATGATCTTTTAACATTGATTTGTTAATAATATCTTAGAATTATCGTCATTTCGGGTGTTAACGGGTTCATTTTACTTTATATTCTTTGTTATGTGAGCCATATTCGTTATTAATGGGATGTGTATTATTCAAATACAGAATGGTATCAAGTCCTTAAACATCATTTTTAAATCATCAAATGATAATTATACTTGAATGGATACGATCGATAATGAATCTCATCGCGTTCGTGGAGACGGTAGTCCGTACGTACGCACGAACGCTACTTCCATTTAATTTTTATTTTAAAAGAATCGAATCCAAATGATACATAGGTATATTACTATTCCAGTATAATATAAAATTTTATATATGTTACATAAGTTCATTAACACCATCCTTTATTCGTTCCATGTGTGGTATGAACGAGTCATATCATTTTAAGGGGGCGGTAGTCCGCACTTCCTCAAATGAAATTATCGTATGTATATACAACATGAAATGAATAATGGTATGAAATAAAATGGAATTACATAAGATTATATATAAAATATATATCATTAATATCATATTTAATTACAGTGCCATCATAATGGCCACCATGAGAGGCGGTAAGATGTATTTGAACAATCATCGTTTCGTGAGGCGTTAGTTTGCCATCCACAGAAACATTATGTTCATCATCCATTAGATGGAGTTGTGTGAATGTGTAGTTTGAATACTTATTATAACAACATCCTAGTATATTTTGGATACTGGTGTTGTTACAAAATAAAGGAAATAAAAAGAGTTTGGGGGTTGGAGAATCAAAATAATTGAAAATAATTTAAGAGAAAATGTTACCTTTAATTTAGGTAACTCACTTTGGTTGGAACCAAAGGACTTCTTGAAATGATTTCTGCCTAAGGGGAAGCTTCAAGGAGGAGGACAGGGATGTGGGGAGCTTAGTTGGGCAGAGTTTGGACGAGCCAAGTGGCTTGAGAGGTGTGAGGAATGAGTAGAAGTGGTCTCCTTTTATAAGGGAGAGGAGGGGCTCTTTAGGAAAGAGTGAAAGTATTACTTTATAATATAATTATATTCGGTTTATAATGGTCCAAAAATCATTGCGGTCAAAGATAAGATGACTCATATTCTAAATAACATTAACCAATAAGAATTGGACAGGTTTTAGATAATATTTTAATCATTATAATCTTATTTATTTAAATGATTTATTAATGAGGTAAACATTGCATCATTATTGTGTCATTAATAATTTAAATTATTTGATGTCTAAAAATTATAAATAAAATATCATTATATAGGAAATCTTTTTATCTTTCTAATGAATATTTATAATCTAAAATCCAACATGTATAACCCTATGTAAAAATTGTTCTTTTAAAAGATGTAAGCTTATGCCATTTTTGTATTCATTTTAACTTAATTAAAATAAAGTGTCATTATCACTTACAAGTGGATCAATGGGGTCCCAAAATTGACCCAAAGATGCCCATGGTAGACCATGTATCAACCAATAGGGTTAAGACACGTTTTAGGGTAATTTAGTATTATTATAATATTATTTTTTAACCCTTATTTACCGGATTTACCCTTAACCATGGTAAATAAAATATTTACCGCAGTAATTATTCAAAATGTCTAAAAATAAAAGTTACCTATTTACACAATTTGAACATCCTGATTACAAATATGGAATCCATTTTTCTAAATTCAAAACACAGAAGTGGCAGAAATTAATTTAAAATTAATTCCCGCTGTCAAAACAAAAAGCGTGTTTTTAAGAGATAATAACTATCAAAAGATTGACACTTGTTTATGTTCGGTTTAATTGTAAAATTATGTCCAATGACCAAAATTATATTAAATGGTAAAAATATATTCTAAATATACTTTAAAACCACTCAAATTCATAATTTATCACTATTAATTATTTTGATTAAAAAAGTTGTTTTTAATTAAAATTTAGTAATTTTTACTATTCATCAAAATATGAAAGTTATCCGAAAAGTACCAAAATTTCACCTTAGGCTAAATTTGATATTCTGAATCCAAAAATGAAGTCCATTTTGAAATATAAAATATATATAATTTCAAAAAATTAAGTATTACTATTCATAACGGCTAGTTTGATCGGTTGTGGTGTGTGTTAAAACTCGAAGTTGCGTACAACACACGCTACTGTTTTATTCAAAGGAAAGCGTACAGTGGAAGCTTGGGATGTTTTATTTTAAATTTTTTGATGTTCCCATTTAGTCATAAAGTTTAAAATATTTTATTTAAAAATGGTTCACTATTAAAAGTTGGTAAAACTACAATACTGAAGATGAATTTGTTCTTACATTATGTCTAAGAAACTCATAATATGGATTCTAAAATTATAAGGATTATATAAAGTTTAAAATTTAGTTAATACTATTCATAACCTTTTTTTGAACGGATTGTTTGGTAAGTCATGGTGCGCTTGAACTCGGTGTTGCGTGTAGTGCAAGTTATTGAATTATTTTGAAGAAATAACACACTATGAAATCTTGGGGTGTTACATTCTCCCCTCCTTCAATAAATTGCGTCCTCGCAATTTGAAATTGTTCTTCGAAAATAAAAGGTTGAAAATAGAAAATATATTTGTGGGAAAACCCACATCGGAAATTGGTTTACTAAAATTTATTCTTAATATGAGGAAAAGAGAAATGAAAGGGTCACCACCAAATTATGATCTCGATTAGGAGAACATTGGTGGCAATTAGAGACATATAATTGGAGGAAAAATGTAAATATTTATAGGTAGTGGTTGAGGTCATCAATCACAAACATGTATAAAATTGAGGTCCTTATACTCATCAATATATGATGATTTGAAGTACCATCGGTTCAACAAAATATAGGGTATTGGGATCACACATTTTTGACATTTCAAAATATCTTAGTTGAAATCCCACATCGAAAAATGAATTAATGAGGCCTCTATTTAAAATAAAGAGTGGAAAGTATGAAGATTACCGAAAATAACACATACTAGGGTTCCATGTAGGAAAATATGGATATGGAGGAGAAATCTAACCATCAATTATCTGATGGAGAGTGGTAGAGAACATGGCTATGAAAAGGCCAACAATCCCAAAGCCATAAATTAGTGATGATTTAAGGTACCATCTAGGACAACATTTTTTTTTAAAGTTACATTACATAAGGAAGAGGAATTCATTTATGATATTGACTAAGAACATTATGAGATATACTTAAATTTTAAGTAGATTTTCATTCTTTAATAAATTTCCACCACTAACTCAATTTTTTTTAAACGATGAGTATTCAAGAAGACTTGGTCACACTGGAAGAGCTAGAATAAACTTCTATAGAATCACATGATCCATGTAGGATAAACCATATATTTACATTGTCTTTGTAGATTAATCAAAACCAAAATGGTTAGTGAATGATCTAATGATCCCCCAAAAGGATATTCATTGAGATAAATATGCACTAATCTTAATTTCTAAAATTAAACCAACAATACCCCAAAGTTAAATAGATACCATTCAATATCCAATTGTCCTTAAAATCCTTTAATATAATCCAAACTAATATTGAAACCCAAAACATAGAAGAATTTGATTATGTAGTCTCCCATGTTACATTGTATCTCCAAATGACATCAAATACTCTTAAAGTCACATACTTAAAAGTAATTAACATCATCACATATTCTCTGTTATAGGTTAATCATTTCCATAAATAACCCAAATCACTATAAATCAACAATAAAAACGTAGATAAAAATCCACCATTACTCTACAAATGAAACCCCATTGTATTCGATTTTCCTTGGGCATATAGTGTTCCCAACAAAGTGAACATCTTCCAAAATAACATTTATCACTTAATCACCAAATCATTTTCCTATACCAAGGGTATTCATTTGATAAGAAATAAGAACCCAAATCATCTTATTATTGATCAATAAAATCATTTAACAACAAAAAAAAAGTCACACTAACCAGGGACTTCACGTAGTCCAGTGGTAGGCGATAAATCCCAATCGCACTTTGGATGTGGGTTCGATTCCCACAGCTTTGTCCGACGCGACGGGTTGTCATACGGTCTACGTGTTGTCCTTTTTCAAAAACTATATTTTATAATATTACCAAAATGAGATAAATTCCTCAAAATAACATAATTTAACCACAAATGTTATATCATACTTTGCATTTTCATCCCAAATTATAATAACTTATCATTTTCTCAAACCTCAATGATCATATAAAACCAAATGGTTATTTATACCTATATCCACAATAGAAGAGACAATTCTTCCTCAAATATCATTCTCACATGGCAAACTATGGGGTTACAAATACAAGAGAAAATTATTCCAAAGTAAACCCATCAATAAAGAGCACTAACACTTTTAAAAATTTCACCATCCATTTATTTCCACATAGGTTCTTCATCATATGTTCCTCAGGTTCCCACATTGCCTCTTCCATCTTATGATTTCTCCATAGATCTTTTACCAGACAAGTCATCCGGTTTCTCAACACTTGATCTTTGGTATGAAGAATTATGATAGGCTCTCCACAATAAGATAGATCGAGTTCCAGTTATAATTCTTCATAGGTGAGTACATGCATTGGGTCAGGCATGTATTTTGTCACTAGAGGTATGTGGATCACAACATGAACTCTGGAGAGACTAGGCGGATTTTCCTTTTGGTAGAATGCGTTCATGTGTCACAATGGTACCTCAGGAATTTTTCAAAATCATCTACTTCCTTTACCCAAAAACTCCTCATCCATTTTGGATTATATCGATGGAAGCATCGATGCATCATAAAAATAATAGGTATTTCTTATATATAATTTTGAGACATCGTCATTAACATGTTTTTTTAGAAAAATTCTCACTGATTCATCTTCAAATATTTCAAAATAAGATTTTGGTAAATCAGTATTCGTATATCCCAAAAGACATAAATATATAATTTGATACATATAGGATGCTCGAAGGTCTCCCTCTTCTGCAGCATCTAGAAAATCATTTTGTGCATCGTAATTTTGAGATAAAGTGAATAATTTGAAAAGCCCCTGATGGTACTTCCCACACTTAGCGTGGTAAGAAAGTTGAGAGCGCAAAATTATCCCATAGTCGGTACTTGATCCTTGAAAGAATCGTGCAATGCTAGAGGTATTGGATGTCTCATAAAGTTGTTTGCATGTAACATGGACATTTGAAAAAGTTTCAACATCGTCTGCGCATGACTTCTGGATAATAATTGTAAGTAGTTCTTCAGGAAGAGAGAGAAGAGTTGTTCGTGATCTTGCTCCCTCCATGTTTCAACTTACAAAAGAAAATACAATTATGGTTTTTGAATACTTATCTAATAAGAATGTAAAAAAAAATAGACATAATAGGATAATCTTGTAATTGAACAATATATCCTAACTTGGGGTACCCTATGTTAAAATCTAGGTTATCCACTATCTATTTGCCGACATATATTCTTAGGGGAATTTTTTTGTATTCCCATAATAATGGTTTATACTAATCTTGTGAATTTACCAAAGCATATCCCCCGGGAGTGTCGTAACCAAGAGTGCAGCAAGGCCCGTTGTCGTGCACCAGTTCCCGTTCGAGTCTAGCTCAAAGCGGTGTTTTCGGGTTTTACCCCTAGGTACATCTGTGCCAGAGCCGCCTCTACCTGCTCGTATCCATACAGGGATGTATTGCTCGGAAAACTCACAAAATCTCTACAATACCAAAATTCTAGGAAGTTCTTCTATACTAATCCTCAAAGTTCATCTTAGGTTTACGTGCTCTAATCAGAGTTTATCTAAATCTAGCTTCCAAGGTTTGTACTAAACTTCCTCTGATACCAACTGTAACGCCCCGACCCTAGTTACCCAGAGTCAGTGCATTATTACATAACATTGGCATGATCACGAGAAAGATCAAGTCTCGAAATACCAATTAGTTTAGTAGCCTTGTAATAACTAGATACATCCATAAATTTTTACATTACATCATAAAAAAAACATCTTGTCCTCATATCCCCTCATACTACCCCTGCAGGTCATTCATAAATTACTTCTTCATAATCCTGGGAAAAATAAAACATTGAAAGGGGTGAGCTCGGATGCTCAGTAAGGATAACATTATAGCAGAAGCTTTCATAAATAAGAATAAACACTTAAGGAAATTTATAACTAAAACAAAAGCCTTTTAAATTTCAACTTCAGCATAAAATGGCAAAGGTAAAATGAAATAATGCCATTTACTTACTCACACGGATATTCTACTAGTCGAATGATCACATGCAATATCAATAACCACTTTCATAATGATGAAATGCATAATGCCAGACTATCATAACCACATAGCCAAGGCCTCGTGCCAAGACTACAAATAAGATTTTGCCAAGGCCTTGTGCCAAGACACTAGTTTGCCTCATGAGACCTACCGATGCATCGAGGAGCTATAGCGGGCTCCACCTGTCACTTATTAAGTCCAATGCATTCCTCATATGAACAGGTTTAAACATAACATAAACATTCGTATTAAAACTAGCATACGAAATGTCAATACTTTTACCACAAACCATGAATGTTATAAAAATAGCACATCCACAGTCAAACATAACTCATTCGATACAATATGGAAGATTGTATTGTATCAAATTAACCTCAATCAAGAATAATTAAGGATGTTGACATAGATGAAAATAATCATCAAAACTATTTGAGAGAAATATCCCCCTTTTCTTGAAAACATTTAAAAGTCACACTATTTGTCAAGAAGCCATTTAAAAATAGATTTTTGAATCAAAGTGTCCCATACCACTTTGAAACTTTTTAAAAGGATTTTTAATTTCTAAACTTTAATGTCCATATAAATAAATCCTTAAAACCATTTTTAAAACATGGACATTAATGAGAAAGATTTAGATGAATAAGTCTTTAAAACATTTAAAAATGGTATTTTAGTTAGAGATTCTAACCAAAAGAGAGACACTTGAATGAAAATAATTGAGGTAATCGAAACTTTGTAATATCATGAGAATAAAGGGAATTCATGACATACTATGTCAAAGTACATTATATACACCACATAAAAGTGATTTGGTGTATATCAACAAAGAAGTCTCAATGGAATGTAAGTTGAGATGAAATCTCTCATAAAGGCCATATCCTTAGGTTAAGGATAAATCAACAACATAATTATGTGTGAAAAATATAAATACACTAAATATGATTGGATATTCAGTGTAAAACAATCAAAGTATATTCACACATATTCCTGTAAAAACAACACCAACGAATTGGATGTTTAACTCAACAAATGGTGAAAGAGTTAAAATTACTCTTATCAAATTCATATCAATGACTTGAGAATTTTCAATGGAGTGATTATGTGTATCAAAAGTATATCCACAGGAAGGGGAGTGGAAATTATGACATAATCAAATGAATAGTGATTCCACACATAATCTTGGGGTAATATAATCAATGAAATATGCGTAAAGCCAAATGAGTGGAAATTGAAATCTCAAATTCCCTTATTGATTAGGTAACTTAAGAAACAAAAACCCATGAAAGAAAGATCATACCATGATGATTTAAATACCCATAAAATAAAGTATATTACACAATGAATACAATCATGGGTAGTACACATACACCACATGCAATAATTAAGTGGTGATCAATGGAATTCTCACGGAATTAAAAGTGAGACAAGAAACCCCTTACCACGCTAATCAACTGAGTCGCATGGACAAAAGTTAATAACCACCAAATGATTTACAGAATAACATGAATATAAAGTGAATCATGATAATATATATCAAATGGAAGTACACAATACACCACTTTCAATAATTTAGTAGCGAACAATGGAAATCTCACGGAATTGAAAGTGAGATAAGAGAATCCCTTACTTTGTACTTTTTCCTTGGTCGATGGTAGGTTTACCTCCTGTATAATGGTGAAATAATTGTTATTGAATAATACAAGAATCATTTACTTTAATGTGATATCATATATGATCTTTTAACATTGATTTGTTAATAATATCTTAGAATTATCGTCATTTCGGGTGTTAACGGGTTCATTTTACTTTATATTCTTTGTTATGTGAGCCATATTCGTTATTAATGGGATGTGTATTATTCAAATACAGAATGGTATCAAGTCCTTAAACATCATTTTTAAATCATCAAATGATAATTATACTTGAATGGATACGATGGATAATGAATCTCATCGCGTTCGTGGAGACGGTAGTCCGTACGTACGCACGAATGCTACTTCCATTTAATTTTTATTTTAAAAGAATCGAATCCAAATGATACATAGGTATATTACTATTCCAGTATAATATAATATTTTATATATGTTACATAAGTTCATTAACACCATCCTTTATTCGTTCCATGTGTGGTATGAACGAGTCATATCATTTTAAGGGGGCGGTAGTCCGCACTTCCTCAAATGAAATTATCGTATGTATATACAACATGAAACGAATAATGGTATGAAATAAAATGGAATTACATAAGATTATATATAAAATATATATCATTAATATCATATTTAATTACAGTTCCATCATAATGGCCACCATGAGAGGCGGTAAGATGTATTTGAACAATCATCGTTTCGTGAGGCGTTAGTTTGCCATCCACAGAAACATTATGTTCATCATCCATTAGATGGAGTTGTGTGAATGTGTAGTTTGAATCCTTCTTATAACAACATCCTAGTATATTTTGGATACTGGTGTTGTTACAAAAGAAAGGAAATAAAAAGATTTTGGGGGTTGGAGAAGCAAAATAATTGAAAATAATTTAAGAGAAAATGTTACCTTTAATTTAGGTAACTCACTTTGGTTGGAACCAAAGGACTTCTTGAAATGCTTTCTGCCTAAGGGGAAGCTTCAAGGAGGAGGATAGGGATGTGGGGAGCTTAGTTGGGCAGAGTTTGGACGAGCCAAGTGGCTTGATAGGTGTGAGGAATGAGTAGAAGTGGTCTCCTTTTATAAGGGAGAGGAGGGGCTCTTTAGGAAAGAGTGAAAGTATTACTTTATAATATAATTATATTCGGTTTATAATGGTCCAAAAATCATTTAGGTCGAAGATAAGATGACTCATATTCTAAATAACATCAACCAATAAGAATTGGACAGGTTTTAGATAATATTTTAATCATTATAATCTTATTTATTTAAATGATTTATTAATGAGGTAAACATTGCATCATTATTGTGTCATTAATAATTTAAATTATTTGATGTCTAAAAATTATAAATAAAATATCATTATGTATGAAATCTTTTTAGCTTTCTAATGAATATTTATAATCGAAAATCCAACATGTATAACCCTATGTAAATATTGTTCTTTTAAAAGATGTAAGCTTATGCCATTTTTGTATTCATTTTAACTTAATTAAAATAAAGTGTCATTATCACTTACAAGTGGATCAATGGGGTCCCAAAATTGACCCAAATATGCCCATGGTCGACCATGTATCAACCAATAGGGTTAAGACACGTTTTAGGGTAATTTAGTATTATTATAATATTATTTTTTAACCCTTATTTACCGGATTTACCCTTAACCATGGTAAATAAAATATTTACCGCAGTAATTATTCAAAATGTCTAAAAATAAAAGTTACCTATTTACACAATTTGAACATCCTGATTCAAAATATGGAATCCATTTTTCTAAATTCAAAACACAGAAGTGGCAGAAATTAATTTAAAATTAATTCCCGCTGTCAAAACAAAAAGCGTGTTTTTAAGAGATAATAACTATCAAAAGATTGACACTTGTTTATGTTCGGTTTAATTGTAAAATTATGTCCAATGACCAAAATTATATTAAATGGTAAAAATATATTCTAAATATACTTTAAAACCACTAAAATTCATAATTTATCACTATTAATTATTTTGATTAAAAAAGTTGTTTTTAATTAAAATTTAGTAATTTTTACTATTTATCAAAATATGAAAGTTATCCGAAAAGTACCAAAATTTCACCTTAGGCTAAATTTGATATTCCGAATCCAAAAATGAAGTCCATTTTGAAATATAAAATATATATAATTTCAAAAAATTAAGTATTACTATTCATAACGGCTAGTTTGATCGGTTGTGGTGTGTGTTAAAACTCGAAGTTGCGTACAACACACGCTACTGTTTTATTCAAAGGAAAGCGTACCGTGGAAGCTTGGGATGTTTTATTTTAAATTTTTTGATGTCCCCATTTAGTCAAAAAGTTTAAAATATTTTATTTAAAAAGGGTTCACTATTAAAAGGTGGTAAAACTACAATACTGAAGATGAATTTGTTCTTACATTATGTCTAAGAAACTCATAATATGGATTCTAAAATTATAAGGATTATATAAAGTTTAAAATTTAGTTAATACTATTCATAACCTTTTTTTGAACGGCATGTTTGGTAAGTCATGGTGCGCTTGAACTCGGTGTTGCGTGTAGTGCAAGTTATTGAATTATTTTGAAGAAATAACACACTATGAAATCTTGGGGTGTTACAAAGAGGAGGACATAACTTCTGATATCCAAAGTGAATTTATTCTAGTTAGTTTTTAGTATTACAAAAACATTTATTTCCATGTATATTTAGATATAATGAGACATTATTTTATTATTGAATGATATGGTATTTCATTATTAACTATTAAATAAATTCTAATACAATCACTAATATCCGACTAAATAATAATGATTTTAAAATATAATTTTCAAAATTACCTATTTGTGGAAGATTAATTCTCTCTCAAATAAAAATGATATTAGTTGGAAATTTTATAACTAGATAAGTGTTTAGTCACTTTTGAGCTAAAAAACTTGGTGTACTAAAAAAATTATTTATCAAATTTTAAAAAAAGAAACCTTTAAAAATAAAGGCATGACAAAAAGCCTAAGAATTAGTTTATAATGATCACATGAACTATTCTAAGGGGAATATAGAGGTATGTCCATAAGATTCATGATATGTATTTAATAAATTTTAGGAATGCTCAGTAATGTAATGAATATACTCATTAGAAAGGTATCAGATCCTATCAGTGTAATTGTTAAAGGATATCCTTACCAAGTATTAAATAATCATTTTAAATGTAGAGTAAAGGTATTTATAAACTCATATTACCTTATACACCTCAAAGTTGTGATGATAGTAAAATAAAGATCGATGATGATTTGTATATGTATTAGAAATATTAATTATTTCTTACAAGACATGTTTCAAAAATAAGAATATAATAGATTATTGTATAAAAACTATACTAACTAACAAATATCATATTGATATTATGAAGAATCTATTAAGTCATTACTTTATGTGTTTTGATGTGACATTTTATTTAGATCAGCTAACATACATCAAAAGAAAACACTTTGGGCATCCTAATTGATTACCCTCCTATTACTTAGGATTTTTACATCACTAATATAGAAACATAATATTCAAGATTAATTACATTTCTATATAAATGAGGAGCTTATTTTTGATATTGGAAAAAGAAATAACTTCTAGGGGTTTTATCCTCCAGATGCACATGAGTTGGAATAGGAACACATACTCCACTAATCTTAGTGAGAGGAGTTGTTATAGGGACACATACTATATAGAATGTTAAAACCAAAAGGTTGTTTTATATTCATCATGGGGTAAATATAGATATTATTCCTTAAAAATAATTAATACTATATGTAATTATTAAATATAAATAAGCTAAGGAAAAATTTCTAATATGAATTTAAAAATGTCTTCCATGTACCAAAATTCACATTCTTTGTATTTTAGATTCTATGAACATGATACTTATAGTAATTTTTCATGAGAAACTTGACACATATGGTATAATCTAGTACTAATGAATAACATTTGATCATTTAAATGATTATACCATTTTTAGATATAGTCTTGGGAAAGACCTTTGCTCCAATCTTTATACTAAATCTATCGGAATTATACTTGTCATAGTGATTGTCTATAATCATTATATTGAGTGTTTTTTAGAAAGGCTAATTTTCTTAATGAAGGCTCTTTGGAACATGTCAATATGAAACAACTAAAATAGTTGGTGAAACCACTGACTTCCAATAAGATATTTATATTTTACATATCCATCTATGGATAGTAGTAAGTACAATTATCGTAGATTTTTTTAATAAAGGAGTTCCATGTGTCTACAAAAGGTTAGTGGGAGAACTATTATTTTACAAGAAAGATATGTTAATAACATATAGAAAGAAAATATTTAGCATTATTAGTTCATTAAGACTAAGGAATGGATTTTTCAAAGGATGAATTAAAGTATCAACAATGATCTTTGAAATTAAATATAGAAAATAGATCTAAGGGTTTCTAAATCTAGTCATATTATAATATTTGACAAGATGGGGAAATTTAATATTTTTTTCACTTGTGTCACATGAATAGTAATCTCTCACAAAGGGAGGAAATTATAAAAATAATTTTACAATCTTAAGTTCTAGGAGTCTATTTTATATTCCCTGATATGTAAGTGAATTTGATATTTCTTATGCATAGATAATTATAAGAATATATCAAATAAAACTAGATTAAATGAAAATAATTTCAATTAGAAATTTCCTATATACTTGAGAAATTATAATTGGAAGTGTTCTTGGTTGAAGGATAAATAAGAATAATCTGGTTAAGGTGATATAACACTAGTCCTCTTTAAGATCATTCTAACAAAGGATCAAATTAAGGTTAAGGAGAAGTTGGTGTATGGACTAGTGGAAAAGTTTCCCCATAATCCTACATCGATTCTCAGGATCATTACCAAGTAGAACCCCAATTATTGGGATGGTTGGAATCATTCCATAGTGGAGGTGGGGGCTCTCGGTGGAGGACCCATAGGTGTAAGAAGTTGTTCATTAGTAGAAGGAGGGAGGATTCAACACCGGTGATACAATATGATAAATTTTAAATCTTAGTGGATTGAAATATGATAGAGGTGAGTCATATCCTCATCATGTGTTTTGGAAATGGGAGAGCTTGGTGCTCAATTATTATCAGGAAATGTTGGCCGGAGGTCTCAAAGGCAGTCCTCGACGGTGTTGATTCAGTGACAACTCATCTGGGATGTGGTGTGTTAATGATGGTTGTGCACTTTTCAATGTAGAGGGTTAGGGTAGAAATTATATTTTAAAGCTTTTGGTATCATATGTGGATACAATAGAAAAAAGAGGTCAGTGACTAGGTGCAGGCTTCATATGATGATCTGAGAAAGAAGTGACCACTAGTAAGTCTAATCAGATTGGATAAATGATAAGGGTATGGCTTTCTACATTGTCACTAGGAACCATGATATTCTTCATGGGGGAATTTCTAGATTATAGGTCCTTATAGGTCATATTATTTTGAGAAACATTAAGCAATGGTGAGGGAGGGGATTGTGCTCTATGCCTAGTCTATGGGCCTTTATGGTTAGGTAATGGGTCTAGTGCCTCTAGTCCTACGGGTCATATAAGGTTTCCCATAAACCCATTTGAAAATGATATTATCCAAAAATTAATAAAAATTTAATGCCTTTAGGCTTTTAGCAATTTAGGCTAAGGTAATATATAAGACAAAATTATTACAAACAATGGTTTCCATATTTATAGTTCCGAGCATGATGCTTATTCTGTTTCACCATTAGAAGTATTTTATAAATGAAATATCCCAATTTTGGGATATAAATATAGTATGTGTATTATCATTATTATGATAATCTATGACTATAGTATTAGTCAATGATTTAGGTTTCTAAAAAAGGGAATAAAAAGGTCAACACTAGGAGATGTCAGTACTTGAGGGATTTTATCAAGTTAGTAAAGTCACAGTAAGTATATCTTACAAAAATATGTGTTTCAAGGGTAATAATAGACAAAAAATAATGTGTTAGGTTTATCATATATAGCCATACTCTATAAAATAATTTTTAATGTGATAAAACTAACAATACAATTAATAGTTGGCGCTGGTCCCCTTGAATAAAATACTATGTACTTTTGATTACTGGAAAAATTCTAAGATTATAATATAATTAATTGAATATATTATCACATGATGATTGTTCTATATCATAACATTAATGTGACAATGGGTTTAGAGTATTTGTGACATTTAAAGGCCATAAAAAATTCCTTCTATGATGATAACATTGAAGTGATATATGATATTATTAAATATATGTTCTATTGATGGATGACATAATCGAATTAGAGACAGATGATCTAGGATATTAGTGTTAAGAGGCTTATAATACATTGATACTTCATCTGATGAAGTTATCCCTTGGTAATCTCTAAGAGAGGAGGTTATGTGAACTAACTCACCTGTAAGAATTCTAAATATATCATGTTACAGTATATTCTTATCCAAGAACATGTGTAATGATCCTTAGACTTGATATTATTAATAATTCATATCACAAGTAATATAATTTTATGTATTTATCACAACTCATCCCATTGGGACTTGTGCCGCGACTCTCCAAGACTGCCTCCAATAGGCATGGGGCTGGTGACTAGCACCAAGTAGGCATATCACTAACATGGGAGGCATTGCCTATGTACCTGTACACAAGGACACATCTCCAAGCACAAAAATGTTGAAATGAAAAAACCCCTAAAGAAAAAAAAATGCATGGTTACCACTAAACCAAATAAATAGAGTAAAACAGGAAATATAAATTGAATTAATGTAAACTGGTCCAAAATACAAGCCCACCAAAAGAAAGAGTTTGAAAAATAAAAAGTCTAACCTCTAAAAAAAGGTACCGGGATTGCTGTATGTAGCCGTAGGAAAACGTTGACCTATCTAAACACACAAAGAACTACTTGGCCCCGGTCTTGATCTACCTTGGACTCTATCAAAATTGTCACTCATCTGCACAAGTCATGACACCTGAGGGAAAATCACATGTAGGGGTGAGTATAAAAATAATCATTAGGACACCTCAAAATCACAATGTAATACACAAGATAAAGGTACAATAATCTCTACACGTGTATGTTTCTACAACACATATAACAAAGATATAAATATATAATTGAACCCAGACCTATCGCCTAGAGGTAAGTCGCAACTGCTGTATACCAACACTAGATATTAAGTCAAAAGATTCCACAAAACACTCATCTATGAGAACATAATTTTGAGTCTGATAACACTGATGACATCCATCTGAGAGGTGATTCTTATTGGAACCCATCATGAGAGAGATATGCTGATATATCTGAAGAGTTATATGATACACTCGCTCTGGGAGAACCAAATCCATGAGTGGGGATGACTGTGATGCATATATGGGGATCACTTCTAGGTCCATAGTGTATACCACGACTCATCCGGATTCCCCTACTTAGTAGAGGACTAACATGTGGTAGGATTGACTATGGTGATAACCTGAATCTACCTAGGGCACAAGAATTGATAGAGGATCCTACTTCGGGCCTCTCAAAGGGGACTCCAAAATCTATCCAGAAAGTCCTGTTGAAGGGGTTCATACTCCCGTGGATATGAAATGATGACAACTGACCTTCAGGCGAACGAACAAGGGGCACAAACCCAAATTAAACTTGTCCAAGATGTGGTGGAAAAGGAGATCAAGCCATGTCGAAAAGAGTACGTGACATGTAGAAGGGTCATACACTGTGTCCCATGACCGTGGTTACTACCTATGTCCAACAGATCATGTCATCAGAACATGTCTTGTATAATAGGTATACATGATGTGTAGAAAGTATCACATGTCGTGACCTACTATCCAGGGTCCACCCATGTACTATGGCCATGTGCCAGTACATGGTGTCAACCCGTGTTCTCCTGCCCGTGTACCGGTGCACAGGGTAACCCGTGTATCTGGTCTAGGTTTGGCCATGTGGTGGGGGTATACACTATTTAGTCAAGTTGTGTACTACACCCCATGTCTGTGTACCTCCCGAGATACATGCTACACCTCGGTGAAGGTCCCATATGTTATGTGATAGGTGTCGAATGTCATGTGATACAATGATGCCTCCCGAAACCGAATCCATTATAAAGGGGGGGGCACATTCTGTGTTATCCTATATTACATTTCCTATAGTGTGGGATTTTCTAGAATCCCTGGTTCTCACTCAAGTCATCTCCTCCACTACTCCGGTGACCATTTCAGCTATGCCTTACTGGGAAACCCAAGATCTAGGCTTGTTCGTTCTTTCCATGACCCAAAAAATGTGTTTTGTCTTCCAATCCGGTCGCACAATGAATTAAAAAGGGATCATTATGCATTTCACCAAATAACATCGAAAAATGAATATTTGGGGATCCAATATCATTCTAATCGCTTCGTGTTTTCCTTTTCACCTCCATCAATTCGCGCCGATCCCAAATCTTCGATATCAGATCGTTGAGCCAAGAATCAGTTGTGGAATGATCGATTGATCGAGATATATTGATTTTTTGTCCAACTGAAGAACACTTGCGAAGAATGATGAACAATGGGAGAATAGAATACATCAAATAAGAGGAATAGACCTCGATTGATGTTCATGTCTATCATGGTTTTTTTTCATTATAACGACAATCGAATTCATCAATAAAATAATCATAAGATCAGATGCCGCATAAATAAAACCCATCCCACAAGGTTATGATCATACCATGGATCAACGTATTCATTGGTTGGTCTATTTTTATTGTGGAATTTATGAATGGTGTAGGAAATCCAAAACAACACATCCTACCTTTTATTTATATCACTCGATTGAAAAGATTGATCATTGCATCACTGTTGTTAGTGAGATCTGTCAAGAACAACGTTCACCGATCATTGATATGTGATTCTGTGAAAATTTCCTTGAGAGGATTCTACAAATATCTCCCTATAAATTCTCCCGGATTCATTGGGTTATGCAGATAACCCTGGGATTTATTCATAAGGATTATTTTAAATAAAATTGTCATTGCATCATTAAAACAATTTATCTTTAAATTATTTAATGATGATTACGTCCTTTTCGTGTTTTTCCATAGAAGACTCGTGCCAAATAAAGTTAAGTATCACCTAGAAAAAGCACCATATTATGAACTCAATGATGATATTATATTTCTAATCCAAGTTACAATTCATGATTGATTAGATTCGAAAATAAAATAATATTTATTTAATTATTTTATTTATGGATACGTCCAAAAACAATATTTCATAGCTGACCCATGCCGGACGATGTTAGGAGTCACTTAAGGTAAATTTATTACTCCCAAAAAATTGTTAGCTTTGATTTCTAATCCAACCACCCATTTAAGAGTTATTCAACTTTTTTAGGAAATATTCTTATGCCCTTTATTAAAAACTGAACATTTTTCAACAAATTATTTCGGCTACACCGGGCATTTGAATTTCACTCCGTCTCAGTGCTTAGTCTCATAATTTTCTCAAATAATATATAAAAAAAATCATGAACATATGATTTGTTACATTCTCCCCACCTTAAGGATTTACATACCTGAAATTCAAAAAATAAGACTACTCAAACAAAAGATAAGGGTACTGAGCATGAATCTAATCCTATAGCTCCCTTTTGCTCTCATGGAGATTCCCATGCTACCACCAGACACTCGCCAAGGGAATTGCTCACCTATGAAAGATACTATCTTACCAATCCTCAATCTCTACTCTGTACTCAACAAAAGTTTCTCCATCATCAGTCTATAGCTCACCCTAGTCGATGATGTGCAATGTGACATGCACCTACTTCCTCAGCTATGACACATGGAAGACATCATGTACCCGGTCTAATTGTGGGGGTATATCTAAGTGAAAAGACACATTTCCAACTCTATGAAGTATCTGAAAAGGTCTGATAAACCTCAGAGATAAATTTACCTCCCCAGCAAAATATATGCAACCCTCATCAACTTGAGACCAGAAGGAAGAAATGGTCTCCTTCATTGAACTCCAAAGGTCTCCATCGTCTGTCAGCATAAGATTTATAACAGCTCGATGTAGTCTTCATCTTCTCTTGGATAATCTGAGCCTTCTCAGTATTAGCTTTCTGAAAGCATGGCCGATTGTCACCTATCGACCAATCAAGGATCCATCTGCTAATGTGTATAGAATCACTCAGATAGAATCTTCGGTGATGATACTTTTTTTTAATCAGTTGTTTTTAGTTAATTGTATTCTTATTGGGAGTTTTGTTTGCAGAGCTTATGAAATAATTTATGGATGGTGTTTTATTGAGCAAATTGATAAAGATTGGGGTGATTTCATTATTGGGGATTTAAGAATATGATATCCTTGATTTTTGTGATGTGGCAGTGTTTTCAGACTCTTTGCCACATCCTTTTTTCATTTTTATTGACTTTTTTTATACCAAAATGATTGTTTTTAGTCAATATTTAATAAGTGTTGTGTTTTTGTTCTTGCGGTGTAAAATAATCCGTTTTTAGTTTAAAACATGTTTTATAATGTACATTAGTGTCTATTTAAATAGGTCTTCAATTAACTTAGTCTCACCAATTAGACTTTTATTTATTTATTCTTTTATTTTTATAATTTTTCATTCTAGTTAGTTTATTAATTCATTTATTAAATTAATTAATGCCTTATTCTTTAAACTATAAATAAATAACTCTTTTTGGGTTTTTAGTATTTTAATAATTTAATTAGTTTTAACAATTTAGTTTTTTCCGTTTAATATTTTTATTCTTTAATTTAATTAGTTCATTAATTAATTTGTTAATTAATTTAAGCAAGTAAATGTAAATATTTTAATTTGTTCATTAATTATGTATGTTTATAAATTTTAACCCAAATAAATTCATTCTTTTAAATAAAGTATTATTATTTTTATTATTTTACTATGTTGTTTTTAGTTTTTAATTTTATTCTATTTAATTTAATTTATTAATTGATTAATCTTTTTTTAGTTTCATTAAATTATTTTATTTATTTAATTTTCTTTGTTAAGTTCGTTGGCAGGTGTTGCGGTCGCACAGTCCCGTACCTAACGGTGAGTGTCTCACTGTTACCTTTCTGCAGATCCTCCTTGCACACCTCACCATTTCCAATTTTTCTCACCGCCAGGCTAAGTCCACTGTTATCCATCAAATCTCACTGTTACGCTTTTATTCTTCCTCACCGGTAGCGGTCACCTTCGCACTGTTACTTTCTTACACCTCACCGTTACCCAAGTCTGCTGCCTCACCGTTAGATTACTTCTTGCTGCACCTCACTGTTGGGTGTTTTTCACCGTACACCCCTGTTATCCCTTACCTCACTGTTATAGCCATATTTTTCCATTTTCTCCAACCCTCACCGATACACTTTTCCACCTCAGTGTTGCCTACACCTCACTGTTATACTTTTTATTTCTTTTATATCCACCTCACTATAACCTCACCGTTTCCATTTCCTCTTTTCATCACCGTTACTAAATCCTCACAGCTACTGTTCACTTACCTCACTATTCCACTTCTCTGCTCATCCTCACCATTAGAAGTCTTCCCTTCTCCTCACCCACCGCTTTCCTCCCCAGTTTTCGTGTCACCTCCATGCCTCCACCTCCGTTCCAGTAGCCCGCAGCATCACCAAACAACCCAACACCACCAAAATTCCCCACAATTCACAACAGAAAAACACGAACCAATCTAGGAAGATAAAAAAAATTGTTTGGATTCGCAAATGAAACCCTAGTATAAAATTGGAACCCCAAGATCTGAACCTACACGAAAACATTGCCTCAACCCTCACCAGATTTGAGTCCGAGCTCGTCGGACACCTCACCCTGCTCGGTCGAACTCAAACAGCCACATATCCTCTCTTCCGGCTTAAGCCGAGTCGCGCACCCCCACTTGTCGCGGCATGACATCCCTTAGCCACCGCAGACCGCAAAACGCACCTCTGCTCCTCAATTCCACCAGCACCCGAACCCTGAACCCCTTGACCTCGCCTCGGCTCTCCTTGCGCCATCTCAAACCAAACCCGAGGAACCACCATCGTTGTTGGTACTGTTCCGCCCCTCTCGAACTCCTCTATCCACACCGGCCTTGCACTCAAACCCTAACCAACACCCAGATTCACCACTGCTATTTTCTTGAGCCGAAGCCGCAGGTGACCTCTCATTCCGCCGCACGCCCCTGGCTCTTCTCTAATCCGCACCTCCCCATGATCCCTACTCACCAGCAATTCACCCCGCAAGCCCGCAACATCACCTGCTCCACCCCGTTCCGCGCCTCCCCTGCCCTAAACCCCGCCGCACACCCCATGCTTTTCCCTTTTTCTCGCCACCTCGCACCCGCACGAATCCCCCCCTCTCCTCTTCTTTAATTTTAATTTTCTATTTTCTTTTATTATATTTATGTTATGTTATAACACATAATAACACACATATATATGTATATGATATATAGTAATATTGATATCAACGTACATACTAAATATAATTAGTATAACATGAATAATATATAATTGGGTACATAATTTTTTATAATTCATTTATTATTTGTTATATATATTATACAATAATAATAACTATAGGTTTATTAATAAAAGTATATATTAATTTATTATTTTCATTATATGTTATTAATAGTCCTTAATCTAATAATAATATTAGATTTTGGTATTTTTATTTTAGTGTTATAAATATATAGTATATATATAGTTGGTTTCATTTATTTCGTACTTGACACACATGTGTATTTTGTTGTTTCTTGGTAGTGGCAGGATTCACTCACTTAGAGTTCACTAAAAAGAGGGTGACGTGCACATAAAAGCGCACCACGTGGATCTTCTGTGTCTAGGGATGAAATTGGCTCACGACACACACATATCATTTTCATTCAGTTAAGAGCAACTGCTCCGGTGACAAGCGCGGGAGACATGGAACTATGAAGGAGCCACGTGGAGGTCGAGGAAAACATCAGATGAGACTCGAGAGACTCCGAAGGGATCATCAGCATTCATCACGAGAAGGGGGAGACCAGGAAGCCAGAACAAGAAGGGCTATTATAGAACTTCAAAGGGAGATCAGGGAGGAGAGCATCCACTCTTCCATCTAGAGATCCCTCGATCCATCAATTCAACTGATCAACCTTTGATCCATCTCACCACCAAAACAGATGCTGAAATACATTGAGCTGGAGATCAGTATCGAAGTAGTTGCTGGAGAGAGGATCAATCCCGCAGGAGATGTTTCTTAATTCATTATCTGTTTCTATCTGTTTTATTGTTTTAATGTGTAATTAAATAGATTAGGGGAATCCGACTGTAGAGACCTGATCATCCAACTATCCATCATGTTGTGTTAGTTTTATTTCTCTGTGCGATTTTATTGGTCGGTTTTCTCTTCTATTTATTTTGAGTATCGCTTCACATTACCTAGAGACGGACGGGCGTGGTAGTGAATCATTTCACCATGGATCATTGACCGAAGTACCGAGAATCGGAAAAGGTCAATGCATTTCTTCTCCAATTTATGAAGATTTTTCCAAGGGTCAAGATCAGAAGATCAAAGCTCAAGTATGTTAATCGAGCTGTGTTGATCCACTAAAGTGACAACTCCGTGGATTAACACCATTTTTTATGCACTGATTAATTTAATTAAACCAAAAAGTAGAGGAGAATATCATTTTAATCAGTTCAAAGCAGCCTGAAGACCCTAAAATCATCATTACTGTTTGTTCTCTGTTTAAACCATATATTTCACCATATCACCTTCATTTTCACACCCACTACTAGAGATTGTTTCCCTGTGTACGTACAGTTCGTTTTTGTTAATGATCTACTTTTATCTTTTTGTTGTTTATGTTTTTAATCTGGTCTAGCACAACATAAGTCCTTCTCTGTGGTTCGACACCCTTATTACCACAGTACTAGTAGTTTGCAGGGTTTATAAATTTTAAATTTGCACGTACTCAATGACTGCACGACCAAATATTGGCATCGTTTCCAGGGAAGGCACGTGAAACCAATTAAAAAAACACAAAAAAATCAAAAAAAATACAAAACTTAAAACTGTAAAAAAATCTCAAGAAAATATTGTTGTTGAAGCTGCATGCACACTAGAGCTTCTAAGTCAGAACTTGAAACTCCAAATCAAGAAATCAACAAGCACCGTTATGCACTTAGAAAACATAAGAAACTTTAAATGGAGAATTTGGATAACATTTCTAGAAATCAAAACGTCAATGGGCCACAACCCTTAGTTCCTACCCCTAAGAGACCTGAGCTTAGGGAGTTTCAAATTCCTATTGTGTCAAACAATCCATCCTGCATCAAATTGTCCCCTATGTCTAGGAGCTATGAGATCAAACAGTCCCATCTTTCTCAACTTCCATCATTTAATGGTCTTCCAGCAAAGGACTCCTTAGAGTTTATCAGAGAATTTTATGGTTCTGTCCAGCAGTTGCCTCTGCGAGATCATAGTGAGGAGGAGTTGAGGTTTAGTTTGATTCCTTTCTGTCTAAAGGGGAGGGATAGGAATTGGTTTCAAAATTTGGATTAGAAAATCTTTGAAACCTGGGAAGAGGTGTGCAATGACTTTGTATCTAAATTCTATCCCAGGAACACCACCATTGAGGTTAGGAATAAGATCACTGGATTTGTCAAGGATGAGGGAGAACTCTTTCACGAAGCATGGGAAAGGTTTAGAGGTCTTCTTAGACAGAGACCCAACCATCAATTAGCTCCCCATCTGCTCACGGAGACTTTCTATAATTCCCTCACCCCCTAAAATCAGAACTTAGTTGATCAATCTTGTGGAGGTGATTTCTCTGATTCCACTGCTGATGAGATGAAATAATTGTTTGATAAGTTGGCTCAAAAATCTCAGCACAAGTGCACTAGGAAACAAAGTCATCCATAGGGGTGATGCAAATACTTAAGCTGCTATTGTTGATGATAGGGTTCTTAGGGAGCAGTGCTATCACTGTGGGATGTTTGGTCACACTCAGAGATATTGTCCAAACATTGATCTCCCTGGTTCATGTGATGAGAGTGCCCAATTTGTTGATTACAAATCTAGCAATCAAGGTGTCCATGATCAACTCTCAAATCCATACCACTCTGGATATCAAGGGCAGCCCAATCTATCATGGAATGAACAAGGGGTCACAAAGCAGCCCACTGCCCCAAACAAGCATCCCATTGCCCCAACGTTCCACCCACAACCCAAACAAATTTTCTAGAATCAATATGAGGCTGAATTTTCTAATTCTCAAGGGGAGTTAATGGGGATGCTGCAATAAGTGTTGAGTGAGATCGGCTCATTTAAGAAGGACACACATTCTAAGATTCAAAATTTAGAACTTCAAATGAGTCAAATGGCTAAGAATCAAGCTGGTAAGGAAAAGAGAAAGCTGTCTAGAACTTCGACCTCCAATCTAAGAGAAAATGTCATGGAAGTAACAACTAGGTCAAAGCATAAACTTAAGGAACCAGTTAAGGGACCACCTAGGCAAGAGGAAAACAATGTTCAAGATGAAATTGAAAATGAAAATCGGGAAAATCCCAATTCTGGAAATCTAGAAAGAGTGTTTCAAACTAAACAGATTGTGAAACCCACACCTAAGACAGCTAAGGAACCAAAGAAAATGAAGTGGGAATTGATTAAGGAAGCGAAGAAGAATGTGGTATCTGAGGAGAAGGTGAATAATCTACATTTTCTGAAACATTATGCCCCTCCCATTCCATTCCTTGAATGATTGAAGCAAAGTGATGAACCTGATTACTTTTTGAAACCGATTCAAGGCTTCACCATCAACATGCCTTTCTTAGAAGCTTTAGATAAAATCCCTTCGTATGTTTCATTCACAAAAAGGTTTCTAAAGAACAAGAATGACTAGAAGAAGTTGGATAAAATTGATCTCAATGCGGAGTGTAGTACAATTGTCCAAAAAAATATTCGTCCCAAATTAAAGGACCCTGGTGGCTTTATCAATCATTGTCGAATAAGAGGAAGTGGGAAACTAAATTGTCTGTGTGACTTAGGAGTGAGTATCAATCTTATTCCTTTCTCCTTGTTCAAAAAGCAGGGTCTTAGGGATATCCAACCAACTTTTGTTTGTCTTCAGCTTGATGATAGGTCACTCACACACCCTTATGGGAGAGTGGATGACTTATTAGAAAGTGTAGGAAGACTCACATTGCCCACTGATTTCCTGATCCTTGATAAGGAATGTGATGAAAGGGTTCCAATCATCTTAGGAAGACCCTTCCTTGCTACTGGTGGTTCCATCATTGATGTCTCCAAAGGTAAACTCACCCTCCAAGCTGTAGATGATGTGGAGGAAATATTTGTGTTTGAAAGGCCCCGACATGAGGTTACTTGTGATGTGATAGATGTGGCTGCGAATCAGTGTTAAAAAATTGAGGTTAGAGCTGAGTATGGGTCTTTCCCACTTGAGGTCACAGAGATACTAATTCCCCAACCCACTGAAATTTTTTTCCTAGCTACTCTTCTTTCCCCACATCCTTCTGTTGATGAGAAAATTATTTCATTGGAAGCCATTCTATAGAGTGAGTCTCAACAATGTCCTACACTATCTCAAACTATTTATGATAGTTTCCCTTGTGAAGTTGACTGTCTAAGAGTTCCTGAAGTTAGAGAAATCTCTTTGTTGAGCCCTGCTGAAAAACATGATGATTACCATTATGAACAAGTGAATTTCCTTGATATCATCTTACCTACCCAGTTTGATGTTGTGAGTAATGATTTAAAACCTGAACCTGAAAGATTCACATCATTTGAGTCCTCTGTGAATATTTAGAAAAACCTTTTGAAAGCTGAATTTGATAACTTCTTCTGGGATATTTTTGAGCTATCAGAGTTGCAAGCTATTCTAGGACATGGTGAGGGTTTTTTCAATGTGTCCTCTTCTGTTTTGGGTTTGAGAAAAACTCTAAATGTGGTGGAAGCTCTAGAAATATTCTTGAACTGATAGATAATTTTCATGGGCAACTGTTGAACTTGTTAAGCGCTAATGAACTAATTTTTATAGAAACAGTTGAGCTTGGCAGCATGAATCCTCTTAGTGATCTGGATAAATTTTGGAGAATTCTAATCCGCGCTGAAGATGAAAATTTCTTGGGTAGTCTTTCTCTTGATTCCATAGACAATTGTGAAGTTCACACCATTGAAAACTCTTTCCAATTAAATGATCATGGTTAGAAATATTTAGAGGAATAAGGTCTGGCTAGGGACTTTAAACCAAGCACTGCATTGGAGGCAACCCATGGTTTACCTTGTTTTCTACTTTAATTTTTTTAGTTTGAATAAATACTCATTGCTCAGTTGTTCGTCTCTCTTTTTGGTGAACAATAATGTCTGAATTTCCTTATCATATGATGCAAGTGGTCTGGTGGTCCTGGTCTGCTAAGAGAATCATGTTTCTGTGGTAGCCACATTTGGAACATTCATTGTGGAAGGAGGCTGTCATCAGAGAACACTTTTTTTCTAGATTAATGTATAAAACTCCCACTCTCATACTCCGTCGTTTCTTTTTATTTGAAATTAAAATCTTGAACACTAATGTTAATTTGTTTCATCATGTAGGTGCCAAACTGGAGTAGACAGAGTTCATGCACATGGAAATCAAAGGGAGACTTTTGTAAATTTGAGAAGTTGCACATTCAGGGGAGTATTGTTTTATGTTGCAATGGTTTATTCTTCACATTTTTATTTCATGCTTCTGTGAATTAAGTGTGGGGGTATTCCCACTGATTTGACATGCTTGCACCCATTGCTTCCAATTTCATTAGTATGCTGCTGCACATCACTGTTAATCATGCTACTATTTTAAGTAAATTGATATAATATTTTGTTTTCTCACAATGATTCAAATCATGAACATTTTATAAATATAAATGTACATGGTTGCAGGTGAGGTTTGTGGGGTTGGTATTTTCTGTTTTTCATTTGTTTTCTATTTTTCATTTGTTTTTGTTTTTATTTTCTTTCATTTGTTTTTTTTTTGTATTTATTTTCACTTTTTGTCTCCCACCTTGAGATACAAAATTGGGGAAAATGTTTGGTTTTTTGTGTGGGGAACAAGGGTCATTCTAGTTTCATTTCGAATTCCACCTTCTTGAACCTGAGTTTGTGGTTGTCAAAAAAATGGTCACTTTTTTTCATTTTTTCAAAAAAATGGTTCAAAAGTCCTTGAAAATGATTCAAATTCTTTAATTACATGATGGTCATTGAAGTTTATCTGGTATATCAGTCATGTCTTATTTAGAAGATAAGTGTTTGCTGGATGTTGAGAGTGGCACTTAGTCAGAAACTGTTAATCATGAAAGATTGCTGAGTGAAGTTTTTCACTGTCTCTATGAACATTTCAGTTTAGGAATTGAGGAAGGGAGTGTGATAGGATAGGTTTTGTGGGATGATGACCAGACTTAGGGTAACTTTATGTTCTCACTGTATCTTAGGGGACTCACACCTTTCGATTAAATAATGTCAATAACTTTAGGAAATCAACTTGATGGATTATTAATTAAGTCATTTGTAACTGGAGTAACATGGAAAAATGGGATCCCACGGTGATTATCTGAGACAAGGTGCGCTGGGTGCGTTTCTATGAATAAATAAAGCCAATTTCAATTTTAATAAGTGCTATGCACAGTGCTATGCATATAGAATATGGCTGGGAAAAATTAAAATAAAGTACCCTTGTCAAAAATGAACTCATTAAGGTGAGGGGAATTTTGAACCCAGATGAAGAAGGGAGCAATTGAATTGATTAATTTTCATTTGGGTTGAATCAATAAAGTGATCAAATTAATGGACATTAATTTTTGGAACCTGGGGGACTGTGACAATGGAAGGTTTACTTGGTTAAGTTTTGAATTCCACTTCATCTAACCTGTCAACACTCCTTAAATTAGAACTTGAATTGGAAGGTGAAGTAGGACTATTAATGATTACAAATAAGAGGCATGACACACTTGACAGTGTATGAGTTTGTGAAGCTCTTGACTTCCAGTGAGTATTTGAAGCTAGACAAGACATCATTTTTGAACACCTTTGAAAAACCTAACTCATTGTTTGGTCCTACTCTTCTAGATATTAAAGTTTAATCATACACTCATTGAGATGAAACTCACAAATTATATTTCTGTTTTAAAGTCTAAGGCATGTATTTGTTAGAGGACAAACAAGGCTTTAGGTGCGGGGGAGTTTGATGTGGCAGTGTTTTCACACTCTTTGCCACATCCTTTTTTGCATTTTTATAGACTTTTTTTATACCAAAATGATTGTTTTTAGTCAATATTTAATAAGTTTTGTGTTTTTGTTCTTGCTATGTAAAATAATCCGTTTCTAGTTTAAAACATGTGTTTTAATTTACATTAGTGTCATATTTAATAAGTCTTAAATTAACTTAGTCTCACCAATTAGACTTTTATTTATTTATTCTTTTATTTTTATAATTTTTCATTCTATTTAGATTATTAATTAATTTATTAAATTAATTAATTCCTTATTCTTTAAACTATAAAGAAATAACTTTTGGGGGTTTTTAGTCTTTTAATAATTTAATTAGTTTTAACAATTTAGTTTTTTTCATTTAATATTTTTATTCTTTAATTTAATTAGTTCTTTAATTAATTGGATAATTAATTTAAGCATGTAATTGTAAAAATTTTAATTTGTTCTTTAATTATGTATGTTTATAAATTTTAACCCAAATAAATTCATTTTTTTAAATAAAGTATTATTAATTTTATTATTTAACTTTGTTGTTTTTAGTTTTTAATTTCATTCTATTTAATTTAATTTTTTAATTGATTAATATTTTTTAGTTTCATTAAATAATTTAATTTATTTAATTTTCTTTGTTAAGTTCGTTGGCAGGTGTTGCAGTCGCACAGTCCTGTCCTCAACAGTGACTGTCTCACAGTTACCTTTTTGCGGCTCCTCATTGCACACCTCACCGTTTTAATTTTTTCTCACTGTCAGGCTAAGTCCACTGTTATCCATCCAATATCGTTATTGTGCTTTTATTCTTCCTCACCAGTAGCGGTCACCTCCTCACTGTTACTTTCTTACACCTCACCATTACCCAAGTCTGCCGCCTCACCGTTAGATTACTTCTTGCTGCACCTCACTGTTGGGTTTTTTTCACTGTACTCCCCTATTATCCCTTACCTCACCATTACAGCCACATTTTTCAATTTTCTCCAACACTCACCGATACACTTTTCCACCTCACTATTTCCTCCACCTCACTGTAATACTTTTTATTTCTTCCTCACCGTTATATCCACCTCACTGTAACCTCACCGTTTCAATTTCCTCTTTTCCTCACCGTTACTAAATCCTCACAGCTACCGCTCCACTTCTCTGCTCATCCTCACTGTTAGCACTCATCCCTTCTCCTCACCCACCGCTTTCCTCCCTAGTTACCATGTCACCTCCATGCCTCCAACTCCATTCCAGTAGCCCGCAACATCACCAAACAACCCAAAACTAGCAAAATTTCCCACAATTCACAAAAGCAAAACATGAACCAATCTAGTAAGATAAAAAAATTGTTTGGATTCGTAAATGAAACCGAAGTATAAAATTGAAACCCCAAGATCTGAACCTAAAGATAAACATTGCCTCAACCCTCACCTAATTCGAGTCTGAGCTCGTCGGACACCTCACCCTGCTCGGTCGAACTCAAATAGCCACATATCCTCTCTTCCTGCTTAATCCGAGTCGCGCACCCCCACTTGTGACGGCTTGACATCCCTTAGCCACTGCGGACCGCAAAACGCACCTCTGCTCCTCAATTCCACCAGCACCCGAACCCCTAACCCCTTGACCTCGCCTAGGCTCTCCTTGCGCATTATCGAACCAAACCCGAGGAACCACCATAATTGTTGGAACTGTTCCTCCCCTCTCACACTCCTCTATCCACACCGACATTTCCCTCAAACACCAACCAAAACTCTGATTCACCACTACTCTTTTCTTGAGCCGAAGCCGCGGGTGACCTCTCATTCCGCCACACACCCCCTGGCTCTTCTCTAATCCGCACCTCCCCATGATCCCTAATCGTCGGAAAGTCACCCCGCAAGCCCACAACAGCACCTGCTCTGCCCCATTTCGCCGCCTCCCCTTCCCTAAACCCCGCCGCACACCCCCTGCTTTTCCCTTTTTCTAGCCACCTCGCACCCGCACGAATCCCCCCTCTCCTCTTCTCTAATTTTAATTTTCTATTTTCTATTGTTAAATTTATGTTATGTTATAACATATAATAACACACACACACACACATATATATATATATGTATATGATATATAGTAATATTTATATCAACATACATACTAATATATAATTAGTATAACATGAATAATATATAATTGGGAACATTATTTTTTATAATTCATTTATTATGGGTTATATATATTATACAATGATAATAATAATAGGTTTATTAATAAAAGTATATATTAATTTATTATATTTCATGTATGTTATTAATAGTTATTAATCTAATAATAATATTAGATTTTGTATTTTTATTTTATTGTTATAAATATATAGTATATATATATTTGGTTTCATTTATTTGGTACTTGACACATGTGTGTATTTTGTTGTTTCGTGGCAGGGGCAGGATGCACTCACTTAGAGTTTACTAAAATGAGGGTGGCGTGCACATAAAAGTGAACCACTTGGATCTTATGTGTCCAGGGAAGAAATTGGCTCTCCGTGCACACATATCATTTTCATTCAGTTAAGAGAAACTGCTCTGGTTAAAAGAGCAAGAGACATGGAACTGTGAAGGAGCCATGTGGAGGTCGGGGAACACTTTAGATGAGACTCGAGAGACTTAAAAGGGATCATCAGCATTCATCACGGGCAGGGGCAGACCAGGATTCCAGAACAATAAGGGGGATTGCAGAACTTCAAAGGGAGAGAGGCGAGCATCGATTCTTCCATCCAGAGATCCCTCGATCCATTAATTCATCATGATCAACCTTCGACCATCTCAGCACCAAAACAGAGGCTAACATACATTGAGTAGGAGGTTCGGAATCGAGGTAGTTGCTGGAGAGAGGAGAAATCTTGTGAAAGATGTTTCTTAATTCATTATCTGTTTCTATATGTTTTACTGTTTTAATGTGTAATTAAATAGATTAGGGGAATCGGGCTGTAGAGAACTGATCATCCAACTATCCGTCATGTTTTGTTAGTTTGATTTCTCAGTGCGATTTTATTTCTCAGTTTTCTCTTCTGTTTATTTTGAGTATCACCTCACATTACCTAGTGACCGACGGGCGTGGTAGTGAATCATTTCACCGTGGATCATTTACCGAAGTACCAAGAATTTGAAAAGTTCAATGCATCTCTTCTCCAATATAAGCAGATTTTTACAAGGGTCAAGATCGGAAGATAGAGGCTCAAAGAAGTTAATCGAGCTATGTTGATCCACTGAAGTGACAACTCAGTGGATTAACACCATTTTTATGCACTGAGTAATTGAATTAAACCAAACAGAAGCGGAGAATATCATTTTAATCAGTTCAAAGCAGCCTGAGGACCCTAAAATCATCATTACTATTTTTTCTCTGTTTAAGCCATATATTTCACCATATCACCTTCATTTTCACACCCACTTCTATAGTTTGTTTCACTATGTACGTACAGTTCATTTTTGTTAATGATCTATTTTTTTATTTTTGTTGTTTATGTTTTTAATCTGGTCTAGAACAACATTAGTCCTTCTCTGTGGTCGACACCCTTCTTACCATAGAACTAGTAGTTTTTAGGGTTTAAAATTTTTAAATTTGCATGTACTCAATGACTGCGCAACCACTTTGCTTTATATTTCATTAAATTAATACCCACTTCACAGGACAATTTTGATCGGAATTCCCAAGTGTTAAAGCTTTAATCCAAGTCGTAACATTACTTAGGGTTCTAATCATTACCATTACTTATTTATGTTAGTGTATTTTTGGTTCCAATAATCCATGGAATCCACATATTAAACAAAATATTTCATTAATCAATGACATATAATGTTCAACATACACAATATTAACTCAAAGAATACTCATCGAGCAAAGGCTCTCAATCACTTAATATCCCCAAATTATAACTCACCCCAATGGTAGATTTACTCATCCATTTAAATTATTAGAAATATGGTTATAATTACTATGATGATAAATTAAGAAGATAATAAAAATAAAGGGATAAGAAAAGAGTGCTGCGTCGAACACACACACAAATGATGAAGGGAATTAAATACCGACTTTATATTGAATGAGAAAGAAAAATAAGGGAAGGGGATTCAAATGTATTTAAAATATTTTAAGAAAATTAATATTGAACTACAGAAGGTGGATGATAATAAGAGATATTGAAGAAGAAACTTGCATTAAAATATAATTTCAGAAAAAGTGACTTACAAGATTACAAAAATGAAGAACACAAAAGTAAATGAAAACAAAGAGAGGAGGAAAGGTATATCATGTGAAAAATTGAGTATTGAAGGTCATCTCAATCCTTTGTAAGATACTTGTTCATGTCACCCTATCCTCCTTTTCTCTTAAATTCCTACACTTTTTGAAATTAGAGGAGGGGATGTATTTATAGCTCAATGTTGTGGGCTGTTTGCATTTCAAAACTGCCCCAAAAATTTCATCACCACTTTGACAAATTAGACAGTAGAATATAGAGATATTATCTTGCTAAAAATTGTCGATTAATATATCCTATTTCTACTCTGAAAATTTGGAGGCCATTGGACTTAAGGAGCCAATGTTATGGTGGATAGATTAAACAATTTTAATCTGTCCATTTCAATACAAACGTTTTGAGGGCTAAAATGTGAATGGGTTTTTGAATAGAAAGATGCCGTCACATCTGAATGATTTATTCAAAAAAGTCGTACACCTATATCTCTTATTTCACAATGAAAAATATCAGCTTGATTTTATTTATACATCATGATATATGTCATGAATACTGTTCCTATTGTATTTCTAGGATAGAATGGTGTGCGGAGTTTAAATGAATTATTTGGGCCTCTTGTATTTGTATTTGGGCCTTGAAAGTTTTATCCAAGACTCCTTACATCGTACCCCTAAGGTTGGTGGAGAATAAAGGAATTTTTAATTCATTATTGAGACCATAAATTAAATCTTCATGGATGGTCTAGTTTCATCATAGATTCTATAGGCCTTCTTGTGTGGTTTATATGGGCCTCCAAATGGAAGAATTGCCCTCTAGTCCCTTCTAATGAAATGTTTTATATGGAATATGGAATCCTAAAAAACAATAACCACACAATTTGAATCAGTATTGTAAGAGTTATAAATAAAATAGTAAACTGACTCAATTGGACTACTTCTAAATATGCTCAAAAATTATACTTATTATTAAAACATTAATAGTTCACACAAATTATGAACATTTAATATAAAATCAGTAATAGGAGTATATAATAAGTCATTAAAATATTAATAACATTAAACCCCCCACACTTAGTCTTGTTCATGTCCTCATGTGAAACAAATATAAAAACATGACAAAATCATTTTAACTCACCAAAAAATATTAAAATTTTGTTTTCCCCAATTAGGGGAGGTTTAGAAAATTTCAATCATCCATATTGAATTCAACCACAAGTTGTTATAGAAAAAATGTTCCAAAAACAATTCACTTTTTCATGATCAAATTTAGAAATGGAAAATGGTGGCACACAAAACTTACTCCTCTCAAGATGATAAAATTAATTTATAGAGCTTCACTCATTCACCAACCAAAAGTGAAAATATTAGAGTTTGAAAGAGATATCAGCTTCCACTCCCTATCCTAAAGTTCTCAAAAATCAAGATGTCTTGTTAGGGGTTTTTCTGTGGATATGAGATGGTAGGAAGATGATATCCAAAAGATAGGAAAAAGGGGGTAAAACGCCAACACAGAAAAATCAATGCACATTTTTTTTGGAATGAAACACGGAAGGAAATGAAAACACATATTTACAAGGGAATGATTGTGTGAATAAAGACACAATAGAGGAAGAAAATTTTAAGGGGGTGATAAGATGAAGTATTTACAAACCACAAAACGTCTCCCAATGATATAAGAATATAATGCAAGTGTTTTTTTATTTTTTGTCTCTCTTTTAGAAAGTTGAACTTGGAAAAGATCTCACACTCATATCCCAACCCATGATTGATCTCATCAAGACACTAATTGTAATATTTATAACAAGATCAAAGGTTGAGGAAGAGTTATTTTTGACTTACCAAAGAAACAACCCAATTTTTCAGTTCTTTTTTTGGTTGATTTTTTTGGATTTTTTGAACACTTGTAAATAACATCTACAAAATTACATAAATTAAAGTACATTACATTCCCCAAAACACACTGAATGAAAACCTCTCCCCCACACTAAAGTGGATTATTTCAGTCAAGAATATGATAACATGGTTAAATCAAAAAATGGTACCCAAAAATAAATCCATTCCCCCCCACACTTAAATTTCAAAAAAAAAACGAAATGAAAAATCCATGTTGATATTGGGTGGGATAAGCTATTGGGCTTGTAATGTGGCTAACACAGAAAAGGTTTTCATAGGATATAAGGGGATTTAAAAATGAGGATTAATGTTAGGGAAATGGGAGGCTATTTGGCCATTTTGATTCTCATGTGGTTCAAAAAATTCCTCTATCAATTTAATGCACACTAAAGTAATAAATTCAGCTCGAAGGTCCAAAAAATCAAGAATCACAAATGGGGGTCAAAAAAACACTCATTTTGAAAAGATGGCCATAGGTGGCCTTGGAATGAAATCAAATGGTGTTCCTCACGAGTGGGGAAATCATTTTCCAAATCAAAAAGTGGGAATTAAAAATTTATTGATTTTGACACAATATTCTTTATCCAAATATATGATGAAAACACAAAATTTTTGAGATGAAACCATGTCTTTTAAATCCCCAAAATGGTTGGAAAAAATCGAAAATTGGAAGGTGAGTAATCTTGACTCTTTCTTTTCCATATTTTTTAAGTGATTTTTTTTGTTTTTTTTTGTTTTTTAGGTTTTTTGTTTTATTATTTTATAAAGACACACCCACACAAAAGAGAAAGATTAAATAAAAGGGTTTGATAACGAAAGTGGTAAAAAATGAAAGAGAGGGGAAGAAGAAGAAAGTGTGAGAGAGGGGAAGATATAGATAGAGAGTTAAAGGGAAAGAGGTGCCCCTGGTTTGGATTCAGTGGGTTTCCATATCCATCAAGTGGTGGGTCGACTACCAAAGTTGGGGATTCGATGGAAGTTGATGTGGTTCCAGGATTTTGTGTCCTATCATGGTGAAGATTTAACCGATGTCCATTAATTGTGAATGTCCTTTTGGAAGAGGGGTCTTGGACTTGCACTACACCAAACAGGTAAACCTTATCAATAACAAAAGGACCTTTCCAATGAGAAAAAAGCTTACGTGGGTGAAGCTGAAATCGAGAATTTAAGATAATTAACATTTTACCTTCATGAAATACCTTTCTTAGGATGTGTTTATCATGGAGTTCCTTGCATTTTTCTTTTTCGAGAATAAAATTCTCACAAGAATCCAGTCAAAGCTCCTCTAATTCATCCAATTGCAACAATATTTATTCACCAGATTTTTAAAGATCAAAATTATAATTTTTCCCTTCCCAAAATGAAATATGTTGGATTTCAACTGGAAAATGACATGCTTTACCAAAAACTATCCTAAAAGGAGACTTCCCAATGGGTGTTTTATAGGCAGTTTGATAAGCCCAAAGTGCTTCACCAAGTCTTTTAGGCCAGTCTTTTTTGGTGGGTTTTACAATTCTCTCAAGCACTATTTTCACTTATCTATTAGAAAGTTCATCCATTCCATTTGGTTGGGGGTGATATGCAGTTGAAGTTTTATTTACAACACCATTATTTTTCAAAATAGATTCCATAGTTTTATTACAAAAATGGGTTCCTAAGTCACTTATCAAGGCACGTGGTGTGACAAACTGGTGAAAGATGTGTGTCTTTAAAAACTCACTAATAGTATGTGAATAATCCTTTCTAATGGGTTTGGCCTTGACCCACCTTGAAACATAATAAACCACAAGAAGAATGTATGATAATCTATTGGAAGGGGGAAATAGTCACGTGAAATTGATACCCCAAACATCGAATATCTCACAGAAAATTAAAGGGTTTTGGACATTTCATTTATCTTAGAAATTGTGCCAAACATTTGGCAAGTGGGACATGATTGAAAGAACTCATGTGAGTCCTTGAAGAGTGAAGGCCAGAAAAATCCTGAGTCTAGGATCTTTCAAGAGGTACTTTGTGGTCCAAAGTGACCACCACCAGGCATTGAGTGAAATAATTCTAATATGGAAGAATGTTCATTTTCATCAACACATCTCCTAATTTCCTTGTTTTCCCCAGTTTTCCAAAGATTATTTTCTTCCCAAAAATAGTATTTTGAATCACTTTTCAACCTCATTTTGTATTCTTTTGAAACTTTTTCAGGAAAAAAAACCAGAAACCATGTAATTTACAATTGGGGCATACCATGGTATTTTTGGAGTGAGATATGAAAGTTGCTCAGTTGGAAATTCTGGATCAATTATTTCAGAATGAGAAGAATTAAAAATTCTACTCAAGTGATCAGCCACAATGTTTTCATTTCCTGGTCTATCATTGATTTCAAGGTCAAACTCTTAAGGCATTAGGATCCATCTTATTAGCCTCGGTTTGGAATCACTTTTCTTGAGTAAGAACTTTATAGAATAATGATCTGTGAAGATCATGATTTTGGCCCCAAAGAGATAGGACTAGAATTTATCTAAGGCAAAAACCACTACTAAAAGTTCCTTTTCAGTGACAGTGTTGTGAGATTGAGTTTCATCCAATGTTTTTGAGGCAAAATAGATGAAATGAAGAATTGTTTCTTTTATTTGGCCAAGAACGGACCCAATGGCCCTATCAGAAGAATCACACATCAACTCAAAGGGTAAGGGCCAATCTAGGGGTTGGATTATTGGGGTACATGTAAGAGAAATTTTGAGTTCAACGAAGGCTCTCTTGCAAACCTCATCAATATGGAAAGTGACATCATTTTGGAGAAACCATGTGAGTGCAAGGGAAATCCTACTGAAGTTATGGATGAATCACCGATAGAAACTAGCATGACCAAGAAATGAATGGATGTCTCAAATAGATGTGGGTTCTGGAAGTGATTGGATCACATTAATTTTGGTAGGATCAACTTCAATACCCTCTTTTGAAACAATGTTCCCTAGAACAATCCCATTTGCAATCATGAAGTTACATTTTACAAAATTTAACATAAGGTTACACTTGACAATCTTTTGAAGGACTAGAGAGAGAGAATGCAATCACGATTCAAATGAATCACCATAAATGGTAAAGTCATCAATGAAGACTTCCATGCAGTGTTCAACGAATTCAGAAAATATACTCATCATAGACCTCTATAATGTTGTAGGAGAATTGCAAAGGCCAAAAGGTATTCTCCTATATGTGTATGTTCCAAAGGGGCATGTGAAAATAGTCTTTTCTTGTTCCTAATGTGCAATTGGGATTTGAAAATAGTCGGTGTATCCATCAAGAAATCAATAGTGTGACTTTCCGGCTAATCGTTCTATCATTTGATCAAGGAATGGAAGAGGGTAGTGATATTTTCGTGTTTCAACATTCAATTTTCATTAGTTGATGCACACACGCAATTTGATCTTCACTCGAGTTGTGACTACCTCCCCATGTTCATTTGTTACAATAGTTTTCCCACCTTTCTTAGGTACCATAGGAATTGGACCAACCCATTCACTATCAGAAATTGGGTAGATAATACCATCTTGAAGAAGCGTGGTGATCTCTTCCCTAACTACCTCAAGTATGAGTGGATTGAGTCTTCTTTGTGGTTGTCTAATAGGTTTGGATGATTCCTCAAGATGGATGTGATGCATGTAAAGAGAAGGGTTGATTCCTGGTATGTCATCTAGGGTCTAACCTAAGGCCTTTTTGTTTTCCTCTAACACTTGAACAAGTTTGAACTCCTCAGTTTCGGTAAGTGAAGTAAAGATAATGACAGGATAAGAGTGATCATGGAAAAGGAATGAATATTTCAAGTGTTTAGGAAGAGGCTTTAGATCAGTATCATCTCTCATTTATGGGTTAGACATCTTAGGAATGGATGAAGGGACTTCAGTTGCTTCAGATTCATTTTCCTTAATACTGTCCAAGGTGGACCAGTAGAGATCAGAGTTGATGTGGGATTGAAGAGAGTTTTTGAGATCCTCTAGACTGATGGAGTCTATGAATGAGAAGTCAACATTAACTTCACCATTTATAACTTGGTTAATCATGGTACAGATTTCAAATGATCCTTTTTCATTTGAACATGAAGAACATGATGGATTGGGGTTCAATTTACTCTTAGAAGTGTACTCAGAAGCATGAATTGAGAATGCAGAGTTATCCTCAGATGGGTATCGCTTGGTTGGGAAAATTTTGAACTTGACCAGTTGGTCGCCAAATTCCATGGATAAGATGCCTGAATGGACATCAATCTTAGTTCTAGCAATAATGAGGAATGGCCTTCCAAGAATTAGGGGAGATCGAGAAGATTTCGTCTCACCAACCATGTCAAGTACATAGAAATCAGCAGGGAAGATACGATCATTCACACGAACAAAGACATCCTCAATTATTCCCTCAGGACTAACTGTGCTTCGATTGAATAATTGAATGACAACACTCGTCAGATTTAAGGGACCTAGACCAAGGTTGGAGAATATGGATTTGGGCATGACATTAATTGAGGCTCCTAGGTCTATCAGTGCATCATCGAAGTTGGACCTTCCAATTTGGCATGGAACTCTAAAGGTCCCTCGATCATTGAAATTTATGGGAATAGACTATTGGGTGTAAACATTTTCCATGGTCCTAAGTTTCCTCTTTTGGGTGCACAATTCCTTGTGAAACTTGGCATACTTAGGGATTTGTTTAATGTCACCTAAGAGGGGAATGTTCACTTCAACACGTCTAAACATGTTAAGCATTTCAGGATTAGGTTCAAAGGACTTATTTTGGATTATAAAGGGCTTGAGGAAAAGGAATTGGTTTCCTAAGTGGAATGGAAAGATGTGAGGGAATGAATTCAGATTCTTTTTCAAGTTTCTTTTTCTTTTCATTTTATAGGTCAACATTTAAAGGGGGGTTGGAGGACTTATCTTAAGGAATAAAAATATTCTTTCCCGATCTAAGTGTAATTGTAGTTACATTACCCTTGAGTTTTGATATCGGTTGAGTTGAGAGTTGGGAAGAATTTGATTGTTGTTGTTGGCTCAGGTGGGATGTGAGTTGACAAATTCGTGTTTCAATGTTTTTGAGGCTGGAATGAGTGAAGGAGGAAAGACCTTCCACTGCACTTTCCCATGGTTTCTTGGAAGAAGAGGCCTATCCCAGATTGGGATTACCTTGATTTTGGTTCTTGGAAAAGCGATTGTTTTGGTTTTGGAAAAGGGTAGGCTCACTAGAATAGTGGAATCCAGGAGGAGGATTGATTCTTTGTTCTTAAGGAACAAAAGGATGAGGTTGTTGGAAGTTACCAACACCATGACCATATTGGAACTGGTTTGGGTTTTTAAGAGGAAATTAAGGGGGATGAGAGACAGGATTACCATACCTCAGGCCTTGGTTATAGGAAGACGAGAAGAGCTCATAATGAGGTTGGTTGAAGATTCTAATGAACTGACCTAATTGATAAGGGTTGGGGTTCCTCTGAGCATATGTTTCATTGATCTCCATTGGTCCAGATGAATCAGATTGATCCTCTTGAAGTTGTGGATGAGTGTCTATTTGATGAGTTGGTGACTTGCAGATTCCACAGTTTTTGATAGGTCCAGGAAACATTGATCGTGGAGAAGATGAGGTTGGGGCTTTGGATGCCACAACTAGTTGTCACCCAAGACCTGTAAGTTCACTCATCCACTTGGTCATCTTGTTCGGCTCTATAGATTGATTGTCTTGGACTTGTTTTACTTGAGCATGTGCTCGGGTATGGAATTGTTGTGTGTTTGCAGCCATGTTGCTTATAAGATCTCTTGCTGCAGCAGAAGTTTTATCAACAAGAGAACCACCACTTGCAACATCAATGAGATTTATCTCCATCACAAATAAACCCTCATAGAAGTGTTGGATCAAGATTTGATCAGGGATTTGGTGGTGTGCTAAGGTTGGAACAATCCTTTTGAACCTCTCCCGGTACTCATGGAGCGATTCACTTGGTAATTGACGAATAAAACTTATTTTATTTTAGATAAAAGTAGTATGAGAAGCAGGAAATAATTTCTCTAAGAAGAGTCGATTCATGTCATTCTATGTGTTTATGGAACCAGGAGGAAGGTAGTAGAGACAGGACTTAGTAGTGTCATCTAGGGATAAAGGTAATGCTCGAAGTTTGATTTTTTCCTCAGAAACCCCTTGAGGCTTCATGGTAGAGTACACCACTTAGAACTATTTAAGGTGGAGATGTAGATCCTCACCGGCTTGCCCGTGGAAATGAGGGAGAATATAAATCAAACCCGATTTGAGTTCAAATTCATCTTCTATGTTTGGATATTGAATACTAAGAGGTTGGTAATTCATATCAGGGGTAGCGAGTTTTTTAAGTGTTTGTTCCCTAGGAGTGGCCATATCAAATTCAATTGGTTGGAAAAGAACTAGTTCTTGAATTATTTGATTATACCTAATATTCCTCCTAAGTTGGTGAAGTTTTAACTCAATTTTAGGCTCAAAAAAATCCGAGGGATTGTTTGGGAGGCTACGGGGCAATCAGAGAGATGTTGGAAGAAAGGGGAAGATGCGTTTTTGTTTTTGTTTTTTTAATATTGTTTTTTTTTTCTTTTTTACAATAACTAGAAAATAATGACTATTTAATTGCACCATCCTCGGCAATGATTCCATTTGAAAGTGTGGCCGATTTTCACATATCGACTGGTCAAGGTTCCGGTGCTCTGCTAATATGTATAGCAGCACTCGGGTCGAATCCTCGACGATGATACTTTTTTATAGTTGGTTGTTTTTAGTTAATTGTATTATGATTGGGGGGTTTGTTTGCAGAGATTTTGAAATAATTTATGGATGATGCTTGATTTAAATAATTTATAAATATTGGGGTGAGTTCATTATTTGGGATTTAATCTTATGATATCCTTGAGCTTTGTTTTATATTGCATTAAATTAATACCCACTTCACAAGATGATTTTGATCGGAATTCCCAAGTGTTAAAGCTTAAATCCAAGCCATAAATTAACTTAGGGTTCTAATAATTACCATTAATTTTTTATGGTTGTTTTTTTTGTTTCTAATAATCCATGGAATCTACATATTAATCAAAACATGTCATTAATCTATTATATATAAAGGTCAACATACACAATATTAACTCAAAGAATACTCATTGAGCAAAGGCTCTCAATCACTTAATATCCCCAAATTATAACTCACCCCAATGGTATATTTACTCAGAAATTTAAATTATTAGAAATCTGGTTATAATTATTATGATGATAAATTAGAAAGATAAGAAAAATAAAGGGACAAGAAAAGAGTGGTGCGTCGAACACACACACAAACGATGAAGGGAATTAAATACTGACTTTAGATTGAATGAGAAAGAAAAATAAGGGAAGGAGATTCAACTGAATTTAAACTATATCAAGAACATTAATATTAAACTACATAAGGTGGATGAGAATAAGAGACATTTAAGAAGAAACTTTCATTAAAACTGAATTACAAAGAAAGAGACTTACATGATTACAAAAATGAAGAACACAAAAGTAAATAAAAACAAAGAGAGGAGGAAAGGTCTCTCAAGTGAAAACATGAGTATGGAAGGCCCTCATAAGCCTTTTGAAGGGCCTTGTTCATGCCAACCTATCCTACTTTTCTCTGAAATTCCAACTCCTTTTGAAAGGATATGAGGGGATGTATTTATAGCTCAATGTTGTGGGATATTTGCATTCCAAAACCACCCCTTAAATTTAAAGCCACATTGACAAATTAGACTGCAGAATATCAAGATATTATCTTCTTAAAAGGTGTAGATAAATATCTCCTCTGTCCACTCTAAATATTTGGCGGCCATTGGACTTAAGAAACTAAAGTTATTGTGATTGGATTAAATAATTTTAATCTGTCCATTTCAATACTAACTTTTTGAAGGATAAAATTTGAATGGGTTTTTGAATAGGAATATTCCTTCAAATCCGAATGATATCTTTAAAAAAGTAGGCCTCCTATATCTCGTCCTTCACAATAAAAAATATCATCTTGATTGAATTCTTAAATCATGGGAGATGTCATGAATACTGTACTAATGTTATTTCCTTGACAGAATGGTGGGATGAGTTTAAATGAACTATTTGGGCCCCTTGTATTTGAATTTGGGACTTAAATGTTTTATCCAAGACTCTTTACATTCTAACCCGAAATTTATAGAATAATAAAGAAATTTGGACTTCATGATTGAGCCCAGCAATTAAATCTTCATGGATGGTCTAGTTTCTTCACAGATTATGTAGGCATTCTTGTGTGGTCCATATGAGCCTTCAAATGGAATAATTGGCCTATGATCCCTTATAATGAAATGTTGTATATGGAATAGTTAATACTAAAAAACAAGAACCATTCAATTTGGATCAGTAGGGTGAGAGTTATCAATAAAATAGTAAACTGACTCAATTGGACTTCTTCTAAAAATGCTCAAAAAATTACTTAGTATTAAAAAAATAATATTTCACATAAATTATGCACATTTCATATAAAATCAGTAAAGTAAGTATATAATAAGTCCTGAAAATATTAATAACATCACTCGCACTAACTCTGAGCCCATGGGTACTAACTCCCCTGGGTCATCTTAGCAAAGTGGTGACCTACAATGTCACCCGTACAATGCCTCGAATGGTTCTATATAAATGGTGTAATTATTTCTATTCCTATGTACGAACTCCACAATAGGTAGTTTATCCTCCTAACTATGGTTTAAGTACAACATGAAATCCCACAACATGTCTTCTAGGACCTGAATGGTTCACTCTGTTTGGTCGTCTATATGTGGGTGAAATGTTGTGCTCATGTGAAATTGAGTCCTGAAAACCTCCAGTAATCCCTTCAAAAACCGGGATGTGAATTGAGTATCATGATTTGAAACTATAATTGCTGGAAATACATGGAGTCAAACTATCTCCTGAAAGTAGAGGCATCCTAATCTCCCTAGTAAACTCTACTCTCAGATAGCTAGGAAGTGGGCCGACTTGGTGAGTCAGTCAACAACCACCCAGATGACATAGTGTCCCTTTCACATACATGGTAATCCCATCACGAGGTCCATTAATATTTCATCCCAATTCAATTTCAAAACCTCAAGGGGTTAATCTAAACTCATTAAAACTTGGTACTCAGCCTTCACTTATTAGCACATAAGGCATCGAGAAACGAACTCTACCACTACCTTCTTCATCTATGTCCACCAGAACTGATGAAGGATGTCCTAGTACATCTTCTCCACTTTAGGGTGTATTGTCAAAGGGGATTCATGAAACTCTCGTAGAACCTCCTCCCAAAACATCACTGGTACTAATGTGTATTCTTTGAAAAGAACTACACACTCCCCACCTTGTGAATATCCCTCAGGAACATGCACTGTGGATATATGAGCACATAAGGTCTCACAGTAGGTATCCCCAAGCTGTGCCTCCCAGAATCATGGGAAGAGTCGAGGGGTGACAACCATCAACTGTAGGTAATATGCATCATCTCAATCCATAAAGGATAACTGTAGAGAGTTCAATTGATCGATGCCTAATTCAGTAACTACAAACTAGATCTCTTGCTGAGAGTATCTTCCACCACGTTCCCCTTCCCATGAGTATAGAAAATATCAAAGTAATAGTCCTAGAAGAACTCTATACATAAACTCTTTCTCAAGTTCATATCCTTCGGAGATAATATTTACTTGAGACTCCTGTGGTCATTGTAAATGGTAAACCGCTCACCCATCAGGTAGTGTCACCAGATATTCAATGCAAAGACTACCATTGCCAACTCAAGATCATGGGTCATGTAGTTCTACTAATGTGGAATCAACTAGAATCAACCATATTCCATCATTTCTTTCCTCTTCAGCATGACAAAACCATGTATGGTCACAGATACGTTGTAGAACACTACTTACACGACACCCTTCTTTGGAAATCTCAAGATCGGGGAACTCGTCAAATTGTGCCTCAACTTATAAAAGTATTGAACTAGGGTTAATCTTCAAGAACCATTGTGAACCTATCAACTAATCTGGGAGTTCATAGATCTTGGTAGTGGATACCCATTCTCCACAATCACTTGGTTTAAGTTACGAATATCCACACACAACATGAAGCTAATGTATTCCTTATCGGAAACCAAAACTGGGGTACCCAAGGTGAAACACTAGGTCTTATGAAGCCCCTCCTATACATGTCCTTGAACTACACCCTCAGCTCACAAATATCTATGGGAGTCATCTAATATGCTAGTGATGATATCTGTGTTGTCCTGGGGTGTAAAACAATGAAAAAGTCTATCTCTTGATGGAGAGGTAATCCTAGAAGATCTTCAGGAAAGACATCCTCATATTCTTCCATTACTATTGGGAACTAAACGATCATAACATATGTTTATTCATGTGTAATTCTATCCAACTCTTGAGTGATCAGTTTCACCCTCCTATGCATGAGTCCATTCTGTGCTTCCTGGATTTCCTTTTCTCTAACAAAGGAAAACCCCATTCCATCATTGCGGACATACCGCACCCTTCACCTAAAACTGTCAATCTGAATATGGATTGTGGATAAACAATCCATATCAATAGTGGAATCATAATTCCTCAACACTACTACCAATAGGATCCAACCAAAACTCTCACCTCTAAGGTTCAGGTCACACTGTCAACCTAAGTGTGATCATCGGGTCTCCTCCAGTAGGTGTCTCCATGCATAAAAGTAAAGCCAACCATCTTACCAGAATCACAAGGTATCATACAAGATTTTTGAAAAAGGAATAATGACTAGTATCTGTGTCTATAAATATGGTAAATAAAGTTTAAAAGACACATATCATACCTTGAATCATTCTTAGACCCTCTAGGTTGTATGCCTCAACCACACACAGCTTTCCCCGCCCCTATCCTCAATCTCCCTAAGTTTGGAACAAACTACGTTGTGGTGGTGGTGGTAACATGTCGAAATGTATACCACCTCATACAACTCTCCCAACTCCTCTACCAAGTCTTCCTCCCAGCAGATCTAGATGCTCCTATTTCTACCTCTGCCTTGGTGGCCCATCCACTGTATCCCAATCAGCACCTCGACGGGTTGGACAATCTCTAGTGACATGTACCCTAACACTACAAGAATAACATCTTCTTTCCTTAGGATGAATGGACCCACCCCATGATTCTTGAAGGGTATACTCCATATTCTGGGTCTTATTCTTGTGACATATCCCACATCTATCTTTCTGAGTCTGACATCGGCTTCCCGCTGCCGAGGTCGCTAATCCTACTTGCCCGCTACTGACTACCACCACATATATCTCCCCATCGAAGGAATTCTCAACTGAAAAATCCTTTTATAGCACCCCATCATGGGTAGGAATTCACAAAGGAGATACACTTTCTTTGATGTATCTGCACAAACCTCACTCGAAGGTATGATCCCTAAAGTACTGATCATGTGTCATATCAATCGAGTACCTAGAGAGGTATGTATGCCTCAATGAATACTCCAACACTGACATGTCATCCTGTCAGAGCTATAGAAGCTATTGGATACACATAAACATCAACTTATAAGATGAGAAATACTCTTTAAAAGGGACCTAAAACTCTACCCATGGAAGGGTCGCCTCATCGTAAGATCGAGTAACTAATCCCCGCCATCACCTTACTGTGCCAAAGAGAAGTCTTGATGCTTGAACCACTATATGATCTGCTGGTGTCCTAAAAAGATGGAAAACTAGGTTCACCACCTCAAGCCAGTCCTCAGCCACCTATGTGTCCGGCCCACCTCAAAACCTGAGGGGTCTCTATAATTGAAACTCATGAAGCATGCTCATCTTGCACTCTTCTTCCGCAGGTACTATGGGTACCATGTGCTGCTCTACAGGTGGTGGTATGGATGGTGCACCACCTGGAGATAACATATGCAGAACTAATCCCTATATATAAGCATTGTCACTAAGGGGGTCATCCTCATGATCAAGCTGATGAATCCAAAATGGTATATTTTGTGAAGACATACTGTAATAGAACAAGATGTACCACGGTTAATGAGTATATATGGAGAGACGACTTAAGAAGGACATAGAAACCAAAAACCATTCTTATATGATCCATGTACCATTACTATTTCCCTACAAATAGTGTTCTCACATATCAAGTCTAAAATCAAGTTATCAGAGTCCTTGTGTATGTATATATCAGTCGTTGCACTAACACTGGAGTCTCTAGCCTGAATGCTAAACTCAAAACACTTAACACTACTTACCCAAACCAATATCACAGACTCTTGATCCTATGGTAGAACCAACCACCTATGATACCCCATTGTCATGACCTACCCCAATTAGGATCATTCCATGACTCCCTACGCCCACCTCCAATAGGCCAGGGGCTGGTGACTTGCACTGAGTATGAATTTCACTAACATGGGATGCATTACCTAAGGACCTATACACACTCACACATCTCCAAGCCCCCAAATACTGAAATGAATAAACCACTAAGGAAAAAAATTCGTACATACCACTAAATGAAACCAACAAATTACAAAAGGTAAGGTAAATTTCAATAAAGTAAATTGGGTTAAAATACAAGCCCACCAAAAGAAAGGGTTTGTAAACTATAAAGTCCAACCTATAAAAAAGGTACTTTGACTACTGTTTGTAGGCTTAGGAACACCTCATCCTATCTGAACTCACAAACCACCACCTGGTGTTGGTCCTAGTCCTAGTCCACCTTGGAATCTATCAAATAGGTCATGCCTCTACACAAGACATGACATGTGATGGAAAAGCCCGTGCATGGGTGAGTATAATAATACTCAGCAGGACACCCCAAAACAACAAACAAATACACATGGTAAAGGAAAAATTATCTACACACAAGTATGTGTCTACATCACATATAAAAAAGATATCCAGATATACTCTAACCCAAACCTGTAGTCTAGAGTTAATTCATAACTATCATATACCAACACTAGAGATTTAGTCTGAAGATTCCACAAAGCACTCATCAGGGAGCACATAATCCTGAGTTTGGTATCATTTACAATGTCTGTCTGAGTGGTGATTCTCATCAGAAAAACATCATGAGAGAGATACACTAATACATCTAAATAGATATATGATACACTCACTCTGGGAGAACCAACTCCACAAGTTGGTAAGATCATGATACACAGATGAGGATCACTGCCATGACCATGAAGTATAACATGAATCATCTAGATTCAACTGCTATCTAAAGGAACAATGACTAGTTGGATTGGTCACATCAATAACCTGACTCTACCCAGGGAACAATAATGGATAGAGGATCCTACTCCGGGCCTCTCAGAGGGGACTCCCAACTATATCCAGAAAGTCAAGATGAATGGGGCCATACTCCTATGGATAGGAAATGATACTAATTAACCATCCGGGGAATGTAAAAGGGACACCTACCCATATCAAAATTCTCTAAGATAAGGTGGAAAATGATATCATTCCATGTAGAAAAGATTCAATGACATGTAGAAGGGTCAAACACTTTTTCCCTCGACCATGGGTACTTCCCATGTTCGATGAACCTCATCATCAGAACATGTTGTGTAGAAGAGGTATACATGGCATGTAGAAAGGATCAAACATCATGTACTACTATCCAGGGTCCACCCTTGTACTCTATCCATGTACCCGTACACACTTTTAACCTGTGTTCACCTGCTCGTGTACCAGTACATGGGGTAACCCATGTATCAAGTCTGGGTCTGGCTGTGTGGTGGGGTACATGCCATGTAGGCAAGTCGTGTACTCCACCCCGTACCTGTGTACCTCCCGATATACACGTAGAGCCTCGTGGTAGGTCCCACAAACCATGTGATTGGGGCCATATGTTTTGTGATACTTTAATGCCTCCTGAAACCCTAACCGCCACTGAGGGGGCCCCTCATGCCTTGTAATACCGGATTACACGCTGTGTAACACAGAATTTTCCTGAATCCATAGTTCGTCCTCGGATCATCTCATATGCTACTCTGGACACCATTCTAGCCACACCTTACTGGTAAAATTAAGATCCGACCTCATTCAGTCACCCCATCACCCAATCATTGTGTTTTATCTTCCGATCTGGTTGCACAATGGATTAAAAAAGATTTTTCTTCATTCCACCAAAGAACATCAAAGAACACATATTTGGGGATCCACCATCATCTGAATTTCTATGTGTTTTTATTTTCACCTCCTTCACGTCCGATAGATCCTAGATATACAATATTGGATCATTGTGCCAAAAATTGTGTGTGCAATGATTGATTGATTGAGATATGTTGAGTCATGGGGCAAGCAAATAATTCCTACAATGAATGATAAATGAGGGGAGAAAATAATACATCAAACAAGAGGAATAAACCTCGATCAATGATTGTGTTAATCATGGTACATTTCCATTAGAATGATAATCAAATTCATCAAAAAATAATCATAAGATCAAACTCCCAATAAAAATCCTTCATAAATAAAACCCATCCTATAAGTTTACGATCAAACCATGGATCAACCTGTTCATTGGTTGGTTTGCATTAATCATGGAATTTATGAATAGGGAAGGAAATGAAAAATAACACATCCTACCTTTTATTTGGATCACTCTATGGTGAATATCGATTGCTACGTTGCTGTTGTTGGCGAGATCTGTCAAGAACGACGTTTGTTGATCGTTGATCTATCATTCCTTCACCATTTCCTTGAGAGGTTTATCTAAATATCTCTCTAGAAATTATCTGATGTTCTCATGGTTATGTGGCTAAACCTGATATTTCTTCATAAGTATTCATTAAAAGAAAATTGTCGATGCGTAAAAAAAAAATTTATCTTTAAGTTATGTAATGATGATTAATTCATTTTCATGGTTTTCAACAGAAGACACATGCCGACTATAGTTAAGTCACACCTAAATAAAAAACATATTTTGAACTGAATATAGCTCTTAGTTTTCCAATATGAGTTACCATTCATGAGTTATTAGGATTTGAAAATAAAAAAATACTTATTTAATTATTTTATTTATAGTTACGTCCAGAAACGGTCTTTCAAAGCCAACCCACACTGGTCGATGTTAGTCCTCACCTAAGGTAAATGCACTTCTTTGAAAACAATGGTACCCTCAGACTAATGATCTGGGTACCCATTTAAGAGTTATTCCACCTTTTTAGGAGAACCACTTTCATGCTTTATTAAAAACTGAACATTTTTTAATAGATCGTTTTGGGCACACCAGGCCTCAGAATAACATGCTATATTATCACATGGTCTTAGAGTTTTCCTAAATAATTTCTAAAAATATAATTAGAAAAATACAAGTCATTAAATTCTCCTCACCTTAGAGATTTTTCTCCTTAAAAATCCAAAAAACAAGACTACTAAAATAAAAGATAATGGTACTGAGCCCGGATATGAGCCTCCCACTCCCATGTGCAATCCTAGAGATTCGTGTGATTCCATTGAAATTGAACCATGGGAATTTATTTCCCACAAAGGATCCTCTCCAGTCGATCCTCAATCTCCATTGGGTATTCAATAAATGTCTCTCCATTTTCAATGTCTAGCTCGCCCCAGTCGATGACGTGCGATGGGTCATGCACGTACCTCCTTAGCTGTGACACATGGAAGAAATTGTGTACTTAGTCTAAATTTGGGGGTAGAGATAAGTGATATACCACCTCAACAACTCTATATAGTATCTTAAAAGGGTTGATAAACATCATAGATAAATTTTCCACCCCGGCCAAATCTATGTAACCCTTGTCAACTTAAGACATGAAGACATGGTCACCTTCCTCAAACTCCAATGGTCTCCTCCGTCTATCAACATAAGATTTATAATAGATATGTGTAGTCTTCATCCACTCCTATATGATCTAAACATTATTTGTAGTAGCTCACACCAACTTTGGGCCCTTGATTGCTGACTCTCTTGGGTCATCTTGGGAAACTGATGACCTGTAGGGTCTACCATACAAAATCATGAATAGTGCCATAACAATGGTGGAATAATAACTATTTATACGCACAAAATATACCAGAGGTAGGATATTCTCCCAACTATGGAAAAAGTCTGACATGAAAGCCTACAGCATGTCCTCCAGGACCTGAATGGTTTGCTCTGTTTAGCTGTCTTTTTATGGGGGAAATGTTGTGCTAAATAAAATTGAGTCTTGAGAACCTCCTTTAATCCCTTCCACAATCGGGATGTGAAATGAGAATCTCGATCTGAAAAAATCATCAATGAAACCCCATAGATTCAAACTATCTCTTGAATATAGAGGTCCCCAATCCCTCTACTAAACTCTTCTCTTGCATAGCTAGGAAATGGGTTGACTTTGTGAGTCAGTTAAAGTTCACATAGTTGGAATCATGTCCCTTGAACGTATGTGGTAAACCCATCACGAAGTCCGTAAATATTTTATCCCACTTCCATTCTAGTACCACAAGGTGTTGACCTAAACCTATAGGAACCTGGTGCTCAATGTTCACTTACTGGCATGTAAGGAATCGATAAAATAACTCTTCCACTTCCTTCTTCATCCCTGTCCACCAAAACTGACACTGGAGGACCTATTACATATTCTCCACTTCAGTGTGTATCACCAAAGGGTATTCATGAAAATCCCATTGAACCTCATCCTACAAAATCACTAGTACTACCATGCATCCTTTGAAATGAACGATGTGCTCCCCACCTTGTGAATATCCATCAGGCACATGCCTTGTGGATATTTGAGCATGTTTGTTCTCACAATCAATATCCCAATGTTATGACTCCCCGACTCACGGAAAGAGTTGAGGGGTGACAACCATCAACCGGATATAATATGTATCAACTACATCCACAAATGATAATTGTAACGAGGTCAACTTCTCTGACGCATCATTCAACAACTGTGAACTAGATCTCCTTCTAATAGCATCTTCCACCGTATTCTCCTTCTCAATAGTATAGAAAATCTCAAAGTCATATTCCTAGATGAACTTTATCCATAAACTTGGTCTCATGTTTAGATCCTTCTGAGAGAAGATATACTTAAGACTCTTGTGGTTGGAGTAGATGATAAACCGCTCCCCATTAGGTAGTGTCACCACATTTTTAAGGAGAAGACTACCGCTTCCAACTCAAGATCATGGTCCACATAGTTCTAATCATGTGGCCTCAACTAGAAAAAACAATAGGAAATCACCACTTTCTTCTACACCATAACAAATCCAAGTCCGTTCCCCAATTCATTGCATAACACTACATACTCGACACCCTTCTCCAAAATTCTCAAGATAGGGGAACTCATCAAACACTGCCTCAACTTCTGAAATCATTGACCTATGTTAAACCTTAGAGAACCATCGTGACCATGCAACTACACAGGGAGGTCATTGATCCCTGGTAGTAGATAATATTTATCCATGATCACTTGGTTGAAGTGATGGAAATCCACACACAACCTGAAGCTTATGTCTTCCTTCATGGAAATCAAAATTGGGGCTTCCTAGGGTGAAATAGTGGGTCTTATGACCCCCTCCTATACAAGTCCTCCAACTGCACCCTCTTCTTAGGAAGCTCTATTGGAGTCATCTGATAAAATGGTGCTGATATTGGTGTTGTCTTGGGGTGTAAAACAATTCAGAAGTATATCTATTAATGGGGAGGTAATCCTGGAACATCTTCAAGAAATGTGTCCCCATATTTTTCTTTTACTGCTAGGAATTGAAAGCTCATAACATCTATTGCTCTGAGGGTAAGGCTATCCATATCATGAGTGGATGACTGCAACCTTCTATGCTTGAGTAAATTCCGTGCTACCTGGGTTTCCTTCTCTCCGACAAAGGAAAGCTTCATTCCATGAATGCGGATATACCACAACCTTCTCTTAAAATAGGTAATCCAGACATGAACTATGGATAACAAATCCATACCAAGAATGAAATTATAAGGACTCAACGCTACCACCAATATGTTCCAACCAAAACTCTCACCTCTATGGTTCATGACACACTTTCGACATAAGTGTATTCATCTAGTCTCCTCCAGAAGGTGTCTCCAAGCGTAAGGGTTGAGTCAACAGTCTAATCGGAATCTCAAGGCCTTGTAAATGATTTATGACAAGAGAATAATGATTAGTTTCTGTATCTATCAATATGGTAGTTAAATTATAAAATTGACTAATCTTACCTTGAATCATTCTTGGAGCCTTTGGGTCGTACGCCTCAGCCACACACAACTGTCCACCCCTATCCTCCAGCTCCCTGAGCCTGGCATAGACTACGTGGGGGTGGTGTTGATAACATGTCTAAATGTATGGCACCTCATTTTTCTTTCCCTTCTCCTCTTCATTGTTTACCACCCTATAGATCTTCCTGCTCTTGTTTTTGCCTCTACCTTGGTGACCCATCCACTATATCCCTATAAGAAGATTGACAGGTTGGAAAATCTCTTGTGAGATATCCCCTACCACCACAAGAATAGAATCACCTTTCTCTATGATCACTGGACCTGCCCCACTAGTCCTGAATGGTAGACTCCCTATAATGGGTCTTCCTCTTGTGACGTCTCCCATGTATATGTTTCTAAGGCTGATGTCGGCTTCCCACTATCGAGGTCATTAGTTATGCTTGCTCGTTGCAAACTACCACCGACATTATCTACCCATCCAAGGAACTCTCAACCACCAAAACCTACTCTATCACACTAACATTGGTAGGAATGAACAAAGGGGATACACTGGCTCGAATGTCTCTGAATAGAGATCGCTCGAAGGTCTGAGCCCTGTAGTTCTGATCATGTGTCATATCTATCAAGTACCTAGAGAGGTAGGTATGCCTCGATGAATACTTAGACACCTACATGTCATCCTTCCAGAGATATATAATGTCATGGATACGTATAATCCTCAACTTATAAGGTGAGAACTAATCTTTGAAAGGGTCCTCAAACTCTGCCCATGGAAGGGTCACCTCGTCATAAGATTAGGTAACTAAACCCTTCCATCGCCCTATTGAGCCAAAGAGAAGGCTCACTTCCAGAACCACTATATGATCTTTTGGTGTCCTGAAATGATGGAAAACTCAGTTTACCACCTCAGTCTCATCTTAATATTCATATGTGTTGGGACCTCCTCAGAACCTGAGGGGTCTCTACTACTGAAACTCATGAAGCATGCTCAACCTGTGCTCTACATCTGCTGGTACTGCAAGTACCATGTGTTTCTCTACAGGTGGAAGTATGGCTGATGCACCACATGGAGATAAAATCTAGTTAATAGATCCTTGTATTGAATCCTTGTTGCTGAGGGGGTCATCCTTGTGATCATGTTGTTAAATCCTAGCAGGTAAATGTTTTGAAGACATCCTATAAAGGAACAATATGTATCGCTGCCAATGAGTATATATGGAGATATGACTTAAGATGAACATAAAAACCAAAAAACATTCCTATATGATGGATTTAGCATTATTGTTTCACTGTAACTAGTGTTCTCATGTATCGAGTCAAAAAATAGGTTATCAGAGTCTTGGGGTATGGATACATCGACTGCTACACCAACACTGGAGTCCCTATCCTGAAAGCCAAAATTGAAACACTTAATGCTATTTCTCCAAACCAATCTCACAGACTCTCAATCCTAAGGTAGAACTGACCTCCTCTGATACAACTATGTCATGACCCATCCTTGTGGGGCCTATGATGCGACTCTCCAAACCCACCTCTAATAGCATAGGGGTTAGTGACTAGCACCGAGTGGGCATATAACTAACATAAGAGGTATGTGTTAAGTACTTGTACACACACACAATCTTCAAGCCCACAAATGATGAAATGTAAAAACCACTAAGGAAAAAATTGCATGAATACCACTAATCCCAACCAATAAAGTACAATAGGGAATGTAAAGTGTAGTAAAGTAAATTGGGAAAAAATACAAGCCCACCAAAAGAAAGAGTCTGAAAACTAAAAAGTCAAACCTATAAAAAAAAGGGTCTAGGACTGTTGTCTATAGCTGTAGGAACACCTCATCCTATCTGAATTGAAAAATCACTACATTGTCCCAGTCCTGGTCCTGGTCTACCAGGGTCTCTATATTTATGGATGCTCGTCTACACAAGAAATGAAACATGAAATAAAATATTGTGCATGGGTGATTATAGAAATAATCAGTAGGACACCATGAAAAAACAAATAAATTCACAAGTTAAAGGTATAATAAACTCTACACAAGTATTGTGTCTACAATAAATATAAAAAATATATCTATATATACTCATACCTAGACCTGTAGTCTAGAGGTAAGTCGCAACTAACATATACCAACACTAGAGATCCAATCTAAAAACTCCATGATGCACTCATTCGGGATCACATACCCCTGAGTCTAAGAGCAATGATAACATCTATTAGAGAGGTTCTACTCATCAAAAATTATCATGAGAGAGATGAATTGATAGATCTTAATAGAGATACGATACACTCGCTCTGGGAGAACCAACCCCACGAGTGGGAAAAATCACGATACACAGATGAGGATCACTACCAGGGCCATGGAATATACCACAACTCATTCAAATTCACCTGCTAAGTAGAGGACTGATTCCCAATAGGATTGATAACATCGATTACCTGACTTTACCTTGGGAACAAGAATGGATAGGGAATCCTCCACCAGGCCTCTCAGAGGGGAATCTCGACTATATCCATAAAGTCTTGCTGAAGGGTGTCGTACCCCTATAGATAAAAAATGATACCAACTGAAATTTAGGGGAAAGAGAAAGGGGGACCAACCCAAACAAAACTTTTCCAAGATATGGTGGGCATGGAGATAAATCTATGTGTTAAAGAGTACACGACATGTAGAAGGGTCACACGCTGTATACCTTGACCCTGGGTACTGCCAATGTTAAATGGAATGTCTCATCAGAACAAACCTTATAGAAGAGGTATAAATGGAATGTGAAAAGACTCACACACTGTGTTATACTATCCAGGGTCCACCTGTGTACTCTGATAGTGTGATAGTACACAGTGTCAACCCATGTTCACCTTCCCGTGTACTAGTACACGGGGTAACCCATATTTCTAGTCTGGGTCCGTCCATATGATGGGGTACACACCGTGTAGGAAATCAGTGTACTCCATACCATGTTCATGTACCCTATGAGATACACGTTGAGCCTTAGGGAAGGTCCCACACACTGTGTGACAGAGGTCATAGGATGTGTAATACTTTTTTGTCTACCGAAACCCTAGCCGAGATTACACGCCGTGTAGTGTGGAATTTTCTAGAATCCCTGGTTCATGCTCTGGTCACCTCCTTCACTTCTCTGGCCACCATTCCAGCCACAACGTGTTGAGAAACTCAATATATGTCCTCATTAAGTTATGTCATAACTTAAACAATGCATTTTTCCTTTCGATCTGGTCACAAGATGGATTAAAAATGGGTCATTCCTCGTTCCACCGAAGAACACCGAAGAAAAAATATTTTTGGGATACACCATCATCCGAATCACTCTGTATCTATATTAACACATCCATCATTTCATGACCATCACAAATTTGCGATATTGGATCGTTGCACCAAGAATCAGGTCTGTAATGATTGACTGATCAAGATATGTCGAGTCGTGGGCCAAGCGAAGAACTCCCAAACCGAATACTGAATGAGGGGAGAAATGAATATATCAAATAAGAGGAACATACCTCGATGTATGTTTATTTATCATGGTTGATTTATTTTATAACGAAAATCGAATTCATCAAAAAAATAATCATTAGATCATCTCCAAATAAAAATACCGCAGAAATAAAATCCATATTGCAAGGTTACGATCGAACCATGGATCAACCTGTTCATTGGTGGGTATGTGTTATTCATGGAATTAAAGAACAATGAAGGAAATCCAAGATAACACACCCTACCTCCAATTTGGATCACTTTTTAGTGAAGATCAATCGATGTGTTTCCATCATTGGAGAGAACCATCAAGAACAGTGTTCATTGATCATTGATCTATGATTCTATCATCATTTCCTTGAGTGGTTTCTCTGAATCTCTCCCTATAAATTCTATGGAATTCCCAGGGTTATACATATGACCCTGGGATTTTTTCATAAGGATTATTTTAACTAAAATCACCACTATGTAAATAAAGTAATTTATCTTTAAATTATTTAATGATGATTACGTCATTTTCAGGTTTTTCCAAAAAAGACCTGCGTTGACTATAGTTAAGTCCTGCCTAGGGAAAAAACCATATTAATAACTCAATGGTAGTATTTGATTTCTGATCCGAGTTACTGATCATGAGTTATTAGGATTTGAAAATAAAATAATATATATTTAATTATTTTATTTATGGTTACGTCTAAAAACTATCTTTCACAGCCGACCCGTGCCAACCAATGTTAGACCTCACCTAAGGTAAATCACTAATCTGAAAACAATGGTTCCATCATATTTACAATATAGGCATATGTTTAGGAGTTATTCTATTTTTTCAGGAAAGCCACTCGTGCATTTTATTAAAAACTAAACAATTTTAATAAATCGTTTTAGGCACACTGGGCTTTGGAATCACACACCGTCTCAATTAATGGTCCCGTAATTTTCCCAAATAATTTATTAAAATAAAATCAGGAAAATATGATTCATTATATTCTCCCCAACTGAGGTATTTATATCCTCAAAAATCCAAAAAAGACTATTCAAACAAAAGATAAGTGTACTGAGCATGAATCAGAGCCACATGCTCCCATGTGCTCTCTGGTAGATTCATGTTCTACCACTAGACATGCACCAAGGGAATTTCTCACCCATGAAGGATCATCTCCACCCTATCCTCAATCTCTAATGGGTAAACTGAAAATGTTGCTCCATCTTCAATGTTCTACTCACCCCAGTTGATGATGTACGATGATTTATACACATACCTCCTCAGCTACGACACATAGAAGAAATTGCGTACCCGGTTCAACTGTGGGGGTAGATATAAGAGATACACCACCTCACCAACTCTACATAGTATCTGAAAAGGGTCTATAAGAATCATAGAAAACTTTTCCTCCCCATTCAAATCTATGTAACCATCATCGATGTGAGACCCAGAGGAAGATATGAACTCCTTCCATGAACTCTAAAGGTCTATACCGTCTATCAAAATAAGATTTATAACAGCTCTGTGCTGTCTTCATCTGCTCCTGGATGATCTAAACCTTCTCAGTAGTAGCTCGCACTAACTCAGGGCTCATGAGTGTTGACTGTCCTGGATTATCCCCTCAAAGTGGTGACTTATAGGGTCTTCCATACAAATCATCTAATGGTGCCATACCAATGGTGGAATGATAGATATTCTTATGAACTTACTCCACCAGTGGTAGGTTTTCCTCACTACTATGGATTAAGTCCAACATGCAAGCCTACAACATTTCCTATAAGATCTGAATGGTCCATTACATTTGGCTGACTGTCTGTGTGTGGAATGATGTGCTTTAGAAAAACTGAGTCCCAAAAAACTTCCGATAATACCTTCTTCAACCGGTATGTGAAACGAGTGTCAGGATCTGAAATAGTAGTTTATGGAACTCCATAGAGTCAAACTATCTTTTGAATGTAGAGGAATCCTTAGATATCAACTGAACTCTGCTCTCAGATAGCTAGAAAGTGGGCTGACTTGGTGAGTTGGTCAATGATCACCATATGGCATTCTAACCCTTAGATGTATGTAGTAAAACCATCACGAAATACATCAATAATTCATCTCACTTCCATTTGGCACATCAAGGGTTTAATCTACTTCCGCTAGAACTTAGTGCTCATCCTTCACCTACTAGCACATAAGGCATTGAGAAACGAACTATTCCACTGCCTTCATCATCCCTATCCACCAGAACTATCATTGCTAGTCGTAATATATCTTCACCATTTTAGTGTGTACCGCCAATGTGGATTCATGAAACTCCCTCATAACCTCCTCCCACAACGTCACTGCTACTACCATGCATCCTTTTAAAATAATGACATGCTCCCTCGTATGAATATCGATAAGGTGCATGCCATGTAGACATCTAAGCATGTAAGGTCTCACATTCAGTATCCCCAAGTTGTACCTCACTAACTGACGACACGAGTCTAGGGGTGAAAACCATTGATTGGAGGTAAGCTACATCATCTTTATCCACAAAGGATAACTATAACGAGGTCAACTTTTCTAATGCCTTGTTCAGCAACTGTGAAATAGATCTCATGCGGAGAGAATCGTCCACCACTTTCCCCTTACCAAGAGTATAGGAAATATCAAATTCATAGTCCTGGATGAACTCTATCCATCACCTATGTCTCAAGTTCAGATCATTCTGAGAGAAGATATAATTGAGACTCTTATGGTGGGTGTATACGATAAACCACTCTCTCATTAGGTAGTGTTTCCATATCTTCAACTCGAATAATACTAAAACCAACTCAATATCATGGGTCACATAGTTTTTCTCAAGTGGCCTCAACTAGCATGAACCATAGGCAATCACATCTTGAATATTCACTATGAAAAAACCAATTCTAATCCTCTGATGCATCACATAACAATACGTAATTGACACCTTTCTCTTGTAATCTCAAGATCATGGAACTCATTAAATTCCACCTCAACTTCTGAAAGAATTGACCTAAGGTCAACCTTTGAGAACCATTGTGGCCCTCTCAACTACTCAGGGAGTTCATTGATAATTGGTAGTGGATACTCATTCTCCATGATCACTTGGTTTATATACCACAAGTCCATAGACATCATGAAGCTCCCTTCCGACTTCATAAAAATCAAAATTGGGGATGCCCAGGGTGAAACAATGGGTCTTATGAAGCTCCTCCTCTATAAGTCCTCCAATTACACCATCATATTTCAATGATCTGTGGGATTCATCTGATACACTGGTGATGATATTAGTGCTATCCCGGGGTGTAAAACAATGCATAAGCCTATTTCCCGATGGATAGGTAATCATGAAACATATTCAGGAATGTCATCCTCATATTCCTCAATTACTGTTGGGAACTAAAATCTAATAACATATGTTTATCCAAGGGTAAGGATATCAAAATCAAGATTGATTGGCTACACCCTCCTATTCATGAGTCAATTCTTTGCTATCTGGGTTTCCTTTTCTCTAAAGAAGGAAAACCTCATTCCATCGCTACAGACATACAACACCCTTCACCTAAAATAGTTAATTTGGGCATGGATTATGGATAACCAATCCATACCTAGAATTAAATAATAAGTACACAATGATACCACTAATAATTTCTAACAGAAACGCTCACCTCCAATGTTCAGGTCACACTGTCAACATAAGTGTGATCACCGAGTCTCCTCTGATAGGTGTCTCCAAGCATATGGGTCGAGTCAATAGTCTAATTAGAATCTCAAGTTATCATGCTAGATTTGTGAAAAGAGAATAATGACTAGTATATGTGTCTATCAATATGGAATCTAAAGTATAAAACAAGAAGATAATATATTGAATCATTATTGGAGCCTCTAGGTCATACGCCTTGACTACACACAGCTATCCCCACCCCTGTCCTCCAATACCCTGAGCCTGGCATAGACTACCAGGGGGTGGTGGTGGTAAGATGTCAAAATGTATGACACCTTTTTCTACTCTCCTAGCTCCTCTTCTATATCCATCTCCCTGTAGATCTATCTATTTATTTTTATGCCTCTACCTTTCCATCCCATCCACTGTCTCCTTGTCAGCAGCTTGACAGGTTGGACAATATCTAGAGAGATTTCCCCTCACACCACAACAATTGCATCGCCTTAATCTTGGATTACTTGACCCTCAAATTAAGTCTTGAATGGTAGAATACCTATTCCTTATATACCTCTTGTGATTCCCCCTAGGTATATGTTTCTGAGGCTGACGCCGACTTCCCGATGCTAAGGTCTCTATTCCTTCTTGCCCGCTGCAAACTACCACGGGCTATATCTACCCAGCCAAGGAACTCTCAGCCACGAAATCCAACTCTATCACCCAATCACAAGTAGGAATTCACATAGGGGATACACTAGCATGGATGTATCTATGCAGACCTCGCTCAAAGGTTTGTTCCCTATAGTGCTGATCGTGTGTCATAACCTTCGAGTACCTAGAAAGGTTGGTATGACTTAATTAATACTCAGACACTGACATCTCATCCTATCAGATCTGTCGAATCTCTTATATATGCATAACTCTCAACTTATAAGGTGATAAATCCTCTATGAAAGGGTATTAAAACTCTTCCCATGAAAGGGTATCCTCATCGTAAGATCAGATAACTAAACCCCACCATCTCCCTGCTAAGCCAAAGAGAAGGATCACAGACAGAACCCCCATCTGATCTACCGGTGTCCTAAATAGATGGAAACTAATTTCACCACCTCAAGCTAGTCTTCACCTACCTGTGTGTCAAACCCACCTCAGAACATGAGGGCTCTCTGCTACTGAAACTCATGAAGCATGCTCAACATGTTCTCTTCATCTGCTGGTACTGTGAGTTCCATGTGATACTATACAGGTGGAGGTATGGCTGGTACACCACCAGGAGATAACATCTGGGGAAAAAATCCATGTATTGAAGCCCTTTCACTGAGGTTTTCATCCTTATGATCAAACTGCTGAATCCTAGCTAGTATATGTTGTGAATATTTCCTAAAAGGGAACAATATGTACCACGATCAATGAGTATATCTAGAGAGCTGACTCAAGAAGGACATGGAAACCACAAACCATTACTATATTATTCATGTACTATTATTTTTTCCCTAAAAACAGGGTTCTCATATACCGAGTCCAGAATAATGTTACCAGAGTCCTGGTGTATTGATACATTGGTCGTCGCACAAACACCGGAGTCCCTGGCCGGAAAACCGAACTCACAAAACTTACCACTATTTCCCCAATCCAATATCGTGTAATCTAGATCCTAAGGTAGAACCGAAAACCTCTGATACCACTATATCATGACCTATCCCATTGGGACCCATGCTGCGACTCCCCTATCCCACCTCCAATAGGCTCGGGCTGGTGACTAGCACCGAGTAGGCATATCACTAACATGAGAGAAATTTCCTAAGTACATGTTCACATGAACACATCTCTAAGACCATAAATGATGAAATATAAAAGCCACTATAGAAAAAATGAATTCATACCCCTAAAACCAAACAATATAGTACAATAGGGAAATTAAAGTGTAGTAAAGAAAATTGAGCTAGAATAGAATCCCACCAAAAGAATGATTCTGTAAACTAAAAAGTCCAACCTATAAGAAAATGTAATGTGACTGCTGTCTGTAGCCATAGGAACAACTTGGCCTATTTAAACTCACAAATCACCATCTGGTCCTGGTCTTGGTTCTGGTATACCAAGGACTTGGTGAAAAAATGTCTCCTGTCTGCACAAGACATGATACATATAGGAAAACTCCGTGCATGGGTGAGTATAACAATACCCATCAGGACACCCCAAAACCACAAAGCAATACACAAGGTAAAGGTATGGTCAGCTCTATAAAATTATGTGTCTACAACATATATAAAAGAGTTATATATATATACTCAAACCAAGACCCGTATTCTAGAGGTAAGTCACTACTACTGTATACCAACACTAAATATTCAGTCTGAAGATTCCACAAAGCACTCATCCGGGAGAACATAATCCTGAGTCTGATAGCACTAATTATGTCCATATGAGAGGTGTTTCACATCAAAAACCATAATGAGAGATGAAAATAGATAAATATGAAGAGAGATATGATACACTCGCTTTGAGAGAACCAAATCCACGAATGAGGAAGATCTCGATACACATGAGGATCACTGCCTGGGCCATAACATATACCTCAACTCATCTAGATTCACCTGCTAAGGAGAGGACTAAAATTTGGTAGGATTGGTTGCATCGATAACCTGACTCAACCTAGGGAATAAGAATGGATAGAGGATTATATTTCAGGCCTCTCGGAGGGTACTGTCGACTCTATCTAGAATGTAATGTTAAAGGGGGTCAAACTCCTATGAATATGAAATGATACCAACTGACTTTTAGAGGAATGATCAAGGGGAACAAACCCAATATGAAACTTTTCCAAGATATGGTGGATAAAGAGATAAAGGCATGTAGAAAATAGTACACAACATATTAAAGAGTCACACACCATGTCCCTTGACCCCAGGTACTGTTCGTGTTCAACAACCTATGTCATCAGAACATGTCGTGTAGAAGAGGTATACATGGTGTGTATAAAGGATCACATGCCATGTCCTACTATCCAGGGTCCACCTATGTACTCTGGACATGTTCCAGAACACGGTGTCAACCTGTGTACTAGTACATGGGGTAACCCGTGTATCTGGTCTAGGTCTGGTTGTGTGGTGGGGTATAAGCCATGTAGAAAATCTGTGTACTCCATCCCATGTCCATGTACCTCCTGAGATACATTTGAAGCCTTGGGTAAGGTCCCACAAACCATGTTATATGGTTCACACACTGTGTGTTACTTTTCTACCTCCCCAAACCCCAGCCACTTTTGAGGGGGGCCCACACACTATGTCATCTTGGATTACATGTTGTGTAGCATGGGATTTTCTAGAATCCTCAGTTTTTTCTCCGGTCATCTCCCCCATTGCTTCGTCCACCATCCTGGTCATTCTTTGTGGGGAAACTCTAGATATTACCTTTTTTGGTCATGCTATTACCCGAACAATGCGTTTTATCTTCCGATTTGGTATCACATTGGATTAAAAATGTGTCATTATTTATTCCACCAAAGAACATCGATGAATGCAGTTTTGGGGATCCACCATTGTCTGAATCTCTCAATGTATATATTTTCACTTCCATCATGTCACATCGATCTCATATATGAATAATCGGATAATTGTGCCAAGAATTAGGTGCACAACGATCGACTGATATGGATATGTCGAGTCTTGGGACAAGAGAATAATGTTCGTGACGAATGATGAACAGGGGGAGAAAAACATACATCAAACAAGAGGAATGGACCTCGATAAATGTTCATGTCGATCATGGTTCATTTCCTTTAGAAAAATAATCAAATTCATTAACAAAATAATCATAAGATAAAACTACCCATACAAATCCCGTAGATATATACCCATCCCACAAGGTTACGATGGAACTGCAGATCAACTTGTTCATTGGTTGGTCCAAGTTCATCATGGAATTTAAGAACAGGGAAGGAAATCCAAAATAACACATCCTGCCTTTGATTTGGATCACATGATAGTGGAGATCTATCATTTCATCATCATCATTAGTGGGATCCATCAAGAATAGCATTCGTCGATCACCGATCTGTGATTCTGTCACCATTTCCTTGAGAGGTTTAAACAAATCTCTCCCTAGAAATTCTCCAAAACTCTCAGGGTTATGAGAATAACCATGGGATTTATTTATAAGGATTATTTTAAATAAAATAATCACTGCTTCAATAAAATAAATTTTCTCTAGAATATTTAACGATGATTACATCATTTTTGGGATTTTCCACAGAAGACCTGCACTGACTAAAGTTAATTTAAGCCTAGGGAAAACACCATATTATGAACTCAATGGTGGTCTCAGATTTTTAATCTGATTTAGCTTTCATGAGTTATTAGTATTTGGAAATAAAATAATATTTATTTATTTATTTTACATATATTTACATCCAAAAACTATCTTTCATAGCCGACCCATGCCAATAGATGTTATGCCTCACCTAAGGTATATTCACTTCTCCACAAACAATGGTTCCCTCAAATTTATAAAACATGAACCTGTTTAATAGTTATTCCACTTTTTTGGGAAAATTGATCACACACATTATTTAAAACTGAACATTTTTCAACGAATCGTTCCAGGCACATCGGGCCTAGGAATCACAAGCAGTCTCATCAAATGGTCTTAGAATTTTACAAAAAAATTTTTAAAAATAAAATTAAGAAAATATGATTCGTTACATTCTCCCCACCTTAGGGATTTACATCCCCACAAAACCAAAAAACATGACTAATAAAACAAAAGATAAGGGTACTGATCACAAATTTGAGCCTTACGCTACCATGTGATCTCATAGTGATTCCTATACTGCCACTAGATATGCACCAAGAGAATTTCTCACCCATTAAGAATCAACTCCCACCGATCCTCAATCTTCACTAGGTACTCAACAAAAGTTTATTCATCGTCAATGTTCTTCTCACCCCAGTTGATGACGTGTGATGGGTCATGCATGTACCTCCTCAGCAAGGACATGTAGAAGACATATTGTACCCGGTCCAACTGTGGGTGTAGAGGTAAGAGATAATCCACATCACTAATTCTACGTAGTATTTTAAAAGGTTTGATTGTTTTTGAGTCTTTTTCTTTCTATGTTTTTCTTTTTTGGTGTGGGTTGTAAGGGGCTTTTGGGTGTGGGTCGATCGACCCCTCCCCTCCCTTGTCTGTTATGTGGCTTTTTTCTTTCTAATAAATTTGGGGGGGCCGGGAATAGCCCGACCCTCGCACCTTTCCTGGTATTTTAAAAGGTTTGATAAATCTCAAAGATAACTTTTCCACCCCGACCAAATTTTTGTAAACCTCATCGACGTGAGACCTTATGGAAGACATGGTTTCTTTATTCGAACTCCAAAGGTCTCTGTCATCTATCAACATAAGATTTATGATATTTATATGTAGTCTTCATTTGCTCCAGGATGATATGAACATTCTCGGTAGTAGATCACACCAACTACGAGCCCATGAGTCCGGACTCTCATGGGATAGCCTAGTAAAGTTGTGACCTACAGGGTCAACTGTAAAAAGACTCAAATGTTTACATACCAAAGGTGGAATGATAGCTATTTCCATGCATGAACTCCATTAGAGGTATGTTATCCTCCTAACTATAGCCAAAGTCCAACATGAAAGCCCGTAGCATGTCCTCCAGGACCATAATGGTCTGATCTGTCTAGCTGTCTATCTGTGGGTGAAATGCTGTGGTCAAGTGATACTGAGTCCCAAACACCTCCTATAATCCCTTCAACAACCAGGAGGTGAAACGAGCATCATGATCTAAAAAAAATCATAAATGTAACTCCATGATGTCAAAATATATCTTTAATGTAGAGGCATCCCAATCTCTGTACTAAACTCTATTCTCGGATAGCTAGGAAGTGGGCCAAATTAGTGAGTCTATCAACAATCACCCAGATGACATCATGTCCCTTGGAAATAAATGGTAAAACCATCACAAAGTCCATCAATATTTCATTCCACTTCCATTCTGGCACCACAAGGGGTTGAGCTAAACCCGTTGGAACCTGGTGATCAGACTTCACCTACTGGAACGTAAAGCATTGAGAAACAAAGTCTGCCACTGCCTTCTTTATTCCTGTCCACCATAACTGATGCCAAAGGTCCTTGTGCATCTTTGGAACTTTAAGATGTACCAATAAAGGGTATTCATGAAACTCCCATAGAACCACCTCCCGTAACGTCACTCATACTGCTGTGAATCCTTTGAAAATAACGACCGGCTCCCCACCTTATGAATATCCATCAGGTGAATTACCTATAGACATTTGTGCACATAAGGTCTTGTAGTCTGTATCCCCAAGCTATGCCTCCCTGACTCACGACAAGAGTCTAGTGGTGACAACCATCTACTTGAGGTAAGCTGCACCTTGTGTATCCATAATGTATAACTGTAATGAGGTCAACTGATCAAACAGCTCATTCAGCAACTACGAACTATATCTTCTACTAAGAGAATTTTCCCCAACGTTCCCCTTCACAATATTATAGTAAATATAAATGTCATAGTTCTAGAGGAACTCTAGCCGTCACCTCTATATCAAGTTTATATTCTTTTGAGAGAAGATATACTTGATACTTTTGTGGATGGAGTATAAAATAAATCGCTTTCCCATCAGGTAGTGTCACCAAATAGTCTACACAAAGACTAACACTACCAACTCAAGAACATGGATCATGTATTTCTACTCATGTGGCATCAACTGGAACGAACCATAGGAAATCAAATCTTCCCTCTACCCTAGGACACAACCAATTCTAGTCCCCAATGCATTGCTTAACACTACATACTCAACACCCTTCTTTAGAAATATCAAGATTGGGGAACTCATCACACTCTACCTCAACTTATGAAAGCATTGACCTATAGTTATGATTTGTGAACCATCATGAACCTCTCAAATAATTGGGGAGTTCATTGATCCTTAGTAGTGGATACTAATTCTCCATGGTCACTTTATTTATGTACTAGAAATCCACACACAACCTCAAGCTCCCATAAGCCTTCTTACAACCAAAACTAGGGCTGCACAGGGTGAAACACTGGGTCTTATGAAGCCCCTCCTTTGCAAGTTCTCCAATTTCACCATCATCTCATGAATCACTGTGGGAGTCATCCGATATACTTGTGCTGATATTAGTGATATTCGGAGGTGTAAAAAAATGTAGAAGTATATCTCCCGACGGGGAGGTAATCCTGGAACATCTTCAAGAAATATGTCCTTGTATTCCCTCATTACTACTGGGAACTAAAATCTCATAACATTTGTTGCTCTGAGGGTAAGGCTAGCCAACTCCTGAGTGATCGGTTGCACCCTCCTATGATGATTCCATTCTATGCTTCATGGGTTTCCTTTTCTCTGAAAAAGGAAACCCCATTCCATCATTGTAGACTTACCACACCCTTCAACTAAAACAATCAATCTGAGCATCTATTGTGGATAACCAATCCATTCCATGAATCACATCATAAGCTCTTAGTGCTACCACCAAGATGTTCCAACCGAAAATCTCACATCCAAGGTTTAGGTCACCCTGTCATCATAAGTTTGATCATCAAGTCTCCTCAAGTAAGTGTCTCTAAACATAAGGGATGAGTCAAAGATCTTACCAGAATATCAAGGTATTGACTATGATTTGTGACTAGAGAAGAATAACTAGTGTTTGTGTCTATCAATATGGAATCTAAAGTATAAAATACAATGATCATACCTTGAATCAATCTTGGATCACCTAGGTTGTACGACTCGACCAAACATAACTTTCCCCACCCCTGTCCTCTAGCTCCCGGAGCCTGGGGGTGGTGGTGGTAACATGTCAAAATGTATTCCACCTCTTACTGCTCTCCCAGCTCCTCTTCCACATCCTACACCCTACAAATATGCCTACTCTTGTTTATGCATTTACCTTGGTATCCCATCCATTGTCTCCCTATCAGTAGCTTGAAGGGTTGGATAATATCTAGTTATTTGTACCTTGATTACACAAGAATAGAATAGCCTTTCTATAGGATGACTGGACCCACACTATGTGTCATGAATAGTAGACTACCTTTTTGGGTTTTCTTTTTATAATGTTTCCCACATCTATGTTTCTAAGGCTGATGTCAGCTTTCCACTTTCGAGGTCTCTACTTCTTCTTGCTCACTGCTGAATACCACTAGCTATATCTTCCCATTAAAGAAACTCTCAACCAACAAATACTACTCTAGCACCACATAATGGGTAGGAATTCACAGAGGGGACACAATTTCTTGGATGTCTTTTCACAGACCTCGCTCAAAGGTTTGATCCATATAGTGCCGATCATGTCTCATATCCATCAAATGCCTAGAGATGTAGGTATGCCTCGATGAATACTCAGACACCAATTTTCATCCTTCTGGATCTATAGAAGATCTTAGATATACATAACCCTCAACTTATATGGTGAGAACTCCTATATAAAAGGTTCATCAAACTCTTACCACTGAAGACTTTCCTCATTATATGATCGGGTAACTAAACCCCACCATCGCCCTGCTGAGCCAAAGAGAAGGCTCACTACTAGAACCACCATATGATCTGCTGGTGTCCTAAATAGATGGAAAAATTGATTCACCACCTCAAACCAGTCCTAAATTGCCTATGTGTCAGGACCACCTCAAATCCTAGTGGGTCTCTACTATAAAAACTCTTGAAAAACGCTTAGCTTGTGATATTCTTTTACTGTTAATGCGAGTACCATGTGCTACTATAGAGTTGGTGGTATGGATGGTGAACCAAATAAAGAGAACATCTAGGTAAATGATCCCTGTATCAATGACTTGTCACTAAATGGGTCATCCTCCTAATCAAGCTATTGAATCCAAGCTGGTATACATTATGAAGAAATCCTGTAATAGAAAAATATGTGATATGGTCAATGAGTATATCTGAAGAGATTACTAAATAAGGAAATATAAACCACAACCCATTCCTATATGATTCATATACCATTATTATTTCCATGAAATAAGTGTTCTTATGTACCAAGTCGAAAAGAATGTTATCAGAGTCCTGGTGTATGGATACGTCGGTCACTACACCAACACTAGAGTCCCTGGCCTAAAAGAAAAACTCAAAACAATTAACACTATTTAACCAAACCAAAATCACACACTCTCGTTCTTAATGTAGAACCAACCACCTCTGATACCACCTCTGGTGACTAGAATCTTGTAGGCATATCACTAACATGGGATAAATTTACTATGTACCTATACACACATACACATATCAAATCCCACAAATGCTTAAAACTCAAAAACACTATGGAAAAAAAATCATACATACCACTAAACCCAACCAATAGAGTACAATTGGGAAAATAAACTGCAGTAAAGTAAAATGGGCCAAAATACAGATCCACCAAAAGAAAGAGTCTGTAAACTAAAAAGTCCAACCTGTAAACAAAAGGTAATGGGACCTTTATATGTAGCCATAGGAGCACCTCAACCTATATGAACTCATAAATCACCACATGGTCCTGGTCTCGATCTGCCTAGGACTCTGTTTAAAAAGGTCGCTCGTCTGCACAAGACACGACACGTGCGGGAAAATTCCATGCACGTGTGGGTATAACAATTCTCAGTAGGAAACCCCAAAATAAAAATCAATACACAAGGTAAAGGTAAAATCATCTCTACACAAGTATGTTTCTACAATACATATAACAAAGATATCAAGTTATACTCAAACCCAGACCCATAGTCTAGAGGTAAGTCGCAACTACCATATACCAAAACTAGAAATTCAGTCAAAATATTCCACGAAGAACACATCCAGAAGCACATACTCTTGATTTCGATAGAACTGATGATTTCCATATGAGAGGTGTTGCTCATCATAAATATTTATGAGAAAGATACACTATTATATCTGAAGAGAGATACGATAGGCTCACTCCGGGACAACAAACTCCATGAGTTGGGAAGACCACAATACACATATGGGGATCAATGTGAGGGCCATGGGATATACAAAGAATCATCTAGATTCACCTAATAAGTAGAGAAATGAAATCTAGTAGGATTGGTCATTTTGATAACCTTATTCTAGATAGGTCATAAGAATAGATAGAGCATCCTACTTCGGGCCTCTTGGAGGGGACTCCTGACTCAATCCAGAAAGTCCTACTCAAGGGGTCATACTCCTATGGATATGAAATGATACAAACTGAACTTTTTTGGAACGAGAAAGGGAAACCTAAACAAACAAAATATTTCCAATAGATGGTAGATAAGGAGATCAAGCCATGTTGAAAAGAGTACACGGCGTGTAGAAGGTCCACACACCGTGTCCCATGACTTCAGGTACTACCCATGTTAAATGACCTGTTTCATTAGAACATGTCATGTAGAAGAGTTATACAAGAAATGTAGAGAGGCTCATATTCCATGTACTATTATCCGGGGTCCACACGTGTACTCTGGCCATTTTCCAGTACACGGTGTCAACTCATGTTTTCCTGCACGTGTACTAGTACATGGGGCAACCCGTGTATTTGGTCTGGGTATGGTTGTGTGGTGGAGTATATGACCTGTAAGATAGCCATTTACTCCACCCTATGTCCATATACCTCTCAATATACACATCGAGCCTTAGGGAAGGTCCCATATTCCATGTGACAGGGGTCACACATCATGTGATACTTTGATGCCTCCCAAAACCCTACCACCACTATGGGGCCCCCACACATTGTGTTATCCCGAATTACATGTCGTCTAGCGTGAGAGTTTCTAGAATCCCCGGTTCATGCTCTAGTCATTTCCTCCATTTCTCCTACCATGCCATTCTAGGAAACTCAAGATCCAGCCTCATTCACTCACGCCATTACCCAAATAATGCATTTCATCTTCCAATCCGATCACACAACGAATTAAAAAGGGGTTGTTCTTCGTTCCATTTAAGAATGTCAAATAATGAATATTAGGGGATCCACCATCATCTGAATCACTCTATGTCTATCTTCACACCTCTATTACGTCTCACCGATCCAAAATCTACAATATCAGATCATTACACTTAGAATCGGTTTCATAATGATTGGTTGATCAGGATATGTCGAGTCATGGGACAAGTGAAGAATTCCTACAATGAACGATGAATGAGGGGAGAAAAGCATACATCAAACCCTAAGAATAGACCATAATCAATGTTCATGTCAATCATGGTTCGTTTCTGTAAGAAAAACAACCAAATTCATCAAAAAAATAATCATAAGATCAAACTCCCAATAAATATCCCACAAAAACAAAACCCATACCACAAGGTTATGATCGAACATTGGATCAAACAATTGATTATTTGGCTCACGTTCACTGTGGAATTTAAAAATGGGGAAGGAAATTTAAAATAACAGATCTTCCCTTTGATTTAGATCACTCGCTGGAGAAGATCAATTACTGCATCACCATTGTTGGCGAGATCCATTATGAACGATGTTCTTTTATTATCGATTTTTGATTCCGTCACCATTTCCTTGAGAGGTTACTCCAAAGATCTCCTTAGAAATTATCTGGTGTTACCAGGGTTATGTGGCTAACCCTAGGATTTATGGATATAGATTATTTTAAATAAAATCATCGCTGAATCAATTAAACAATTTATCTTTAAATAATTTAATGATGATTACTTCCTTTTCTGGGTTTTCCACAGAACACCTACACCAACTAAAGTTAAGTCACATCTTGGGAAAACACCATATTGCTAACTCAATGGTGGTCTCATATTTGCAATCTGAGTTACCGTTCATGAGTTATATGGATTTGAAAATAAAATAATATATATTTTATTATTTTATTTACAGTTATTTCCAAAAACTATATTTCACAGCAGAACCATGCCGACTGATGTTAGGACTTTCCAAAGGTAAAACCGCTACTCTAAAAACAATGTTGCCCTCATATTTATGACCCATGCACTCGTTTAAGAGTTATTATATTTTTTTTAAGAAAACTGATCATTCAATTTATTGAAAACTAAACATATTTCAATGAATTATTCCAGGAACACCAGGCCTCAGAATCACACGTTCCCTCAGCGCCTGATCTCAAAAATTTCCAAAATAATTTATAAAAATAAAATCAGGAAAATGTGAGTTTTTACAGTATTAACCAAAAATACGATTTCATATGTTTTCTGTAAAGTAGGATATGTTGGGTGCATCATGAACGACATTCCATTATGGAAATAGTTAATATAAAATTTATCCCTTATGTTAAAGGAAGTTGATAACTTTGGCTGATTATTTAGAATCAAATAGATGAAAGAAATCCACTGCCATTGTTTATTGATAAGGTCATTTCAACAAGTCAATGAAAGAGAAATTGATCACATGGTTTGATTACATGAGTATAAAACCTAATTTATTGAGGGATATCATGGAAAAGGATTATATTACATAGTGAGAAATTTTATGTGGTTTTTTCATTGGGACAATAACATATTCCTCTATGTGTACCTTTACGTGTTATTAGATGATGATATTTGAATCTTGGTAAGTGATCATAATTCTACTAAAGAAGTGGTCTAGAATATCGCACAAAAAATGTACACATGATCTCAGTTAAATTAAATTTGAGTTTAGTAGTTAAAATAAAAATATTCCTGAGAATAAGTAATAATATTTAGTCAAGATTTTTTGGATCACTAATATCCAGTCACTGATTATATTTGAATTAGAATATTTATGTGAGTTGAATATTTAAATAAATATTTATTCACAAGATATAAAATAGAATATCAACTTATCTCTTGTTTATTCACAAGGTAATATATAATTTTTATTAATAAATAAATATTTATATATATATATTTTTAAAAGATTGAGGTGAAGTGACCTCTTTATTGAAACAAATAGTCGTCGAGAAGAGATTACAAATCAAGACGAATAGGTACCTCAGAAATACAGAATAATAAATGTTACCCTGTTCTAGAGTGGGTGCTGATATAGTGGTAAGGAAGGTTCCCACCATTTCCATAGGGGTGTCGACCCCTTCTTCCAGCCCTTGCTTGTATCTACATATCACCTTTATCATCCGAAGGTTCTTCTGTAGCAATAAGAGGCATTATAGACGCATAGGGATCATCATTATTTGATCCGGCTTCATTTCAATTGGCATAGAGCATATAAAATGTGTTAGAAATGATAACATTACAAAGAACTTTCTCATGAGGAGATATCAATTTCTGCATGCAAATCAGTCCTTCCTTTGGCATGGCAGCTTCAGGCTTGTCTATCTTCTTCTGTGCCACCTCTTCTATGTTGAAGTTACTCGAGGTCGTTATGGTGGCGTGGGCCTTATTTTAATGTATACTCATACTGCATTCATCTAGTATTTCTGTAGGATATCTGGACAACAAAGGCACAATTTGCAGTGAAGGAGGGTATTTCTCTAACTTTTCATTGCAGCATGTGTCCTTACCAATGCTAATAGAGACTTTAGAAATAGCTACTTTATGTGCTTTGGAACGATAGTAATCTTTAAACTTACCTTTCTCTGAGGTCGAAACATATAGAACTATCTTACCCTTTATCCATTTTAGATCATTCATCTCTTGCCTAACCCTATCATCGGCCATTTCTTGGGCTGAGAGCTCTCTCTCCATTTGACTATCCTCCGAGTCAGATTATTTCCCTTCACCTTCCATGCACTTAACCAAAGCATCCCTAAAAGAAAGGAATCATTCATATTGGTTATTACATTCAGAAATATCATCCCAACTGAATTTTCTTTGTCCATCCAATTGATTAGTGAATGTAAATCCTTCATCTTGTAGAAATGTTTGGGCTGCAGTAGGTCCATGGGTCTGCAACTCAGACTGGGCCATCCCAACTTGAACATTTTCAGAGGGATCAATTTGGAAAGTAGGAGCCTGAGGTTCACCTGGGTACTGTTTAAAATTTGCAGCATTCCCTTTGGAGGGTTTGGGTCTCTCTTCTCATTTACACTGAGACTCATCATGTCCTTTCATCATACATTTGGCACAGTTCATGTTTGATCAACAAATAGACCTGGAGTGTCCTATCATGCAACACACTTCACAAAATAGAGTCAGTTTTTCATAGACAATTCTCATTTTTATTTCATCTTGAGAAGTATAAAGAATAACTTTATCAATAAATGTATATACTAAATCAATTTCAAATAAAATTATGGAAGAATGGCCAGAACTACCATTCTTAGTGGCTAGGGCCATTCCGATTGGTATGCCTATTGTGGATGCAATGCCAAATAGAATCTAAGAGTTCCATAAAACCCAATTTAATCCATAAATCTTGATCTAGACTTGAGAAAAAGTGTTCTTAAAATCATAAAGTCTAAAATTTGGTCTCCATTCATAAATAATATGCATTCTTGGTTTGAGGTTTACCGATCCAAAACCCCGTGCTCGACCTTTTAGTTCAGCAGAAGGGAAAGGAAAATGGAAAAATCCCCTCCCCAATGAGACACATTTAAAATCACTAAAACCCCATATCTTAGATAGACGAAAAATATGTTCGAAAATTTTCCATGGTTACATACCCTTGGATAAAGAGATTCGAGTGATGAAATAGTTCTTACAGAGTTATAACCTTTGCAAGATCTCCCCAACCAAAGCAGAGACATCCGCCGTTGAACCCTTTCTAACAATACGTTATGCAATGCGATTTTATGGGAAAATGAAAGAGCCAGTACGAAATACCGATGGAGAGAGAATGAATCACTATTTTTCAAGATTAAGAGATTTTTTCGTTCCTTTTGGGATCTGTTCTTCAAAAAATTATGAAAATATTATTTATTTATTTATTTAATGCATAATATTTATAATTAAATATATATTTTTCAAAGTTTGGTAAATGTTAAGGAGGATAGTCGAGCTCATAAGGACTCAATGATGAGAATGATATAAGTATTAAATATAATTAAATACAGAATAATTTAATTATTTTATAATAATTACATTTAATAAATGCGGGGGTTGACACATTCCCTATGAAATAATAATATATTTTTAAATTTAGAATCTATGGAGTTTAATATTTGATAAAGAGACCTTTTTAGAATTATAAATATTAAAATCCTAGCACTATATATTCATGAAATGCATATTATTTTCAAGGGTTAACCTTATATGGTAGTTAGGGGATTACCTGAGTGGTAAAGTCTCCCTATAATCCTATATCATACTGATGTTCAAAATCGGATGGGAGTGAATTTTCACAGGTACTGTAGCGAGGTACTATAACAATAGTACTATTCACCCCAAATGGTCTTTTGGGAGAGAAAAATAGTCCAATGAGCCACAGGCCTTCGGGACATCCCTACATAGCCTCTAGGCCATGAAGAGACCACCTTTGGACTATATTACCTTTGGTACATCAAACATTCAGGTGAAACCACATAGGAGTAGGAAAAAAAGAGGAATCAATGCAAGTAATAACTACTATTAAAGCTAACTGAATTGGAATAATGAGATGGAATAAAAACTACCATTAGTACCAGGCATTGTGCAGCTTTGAATGGGGAAATTCTATCCAATCTATCATTTGAGGAGGAGAGATAGGCACCATCAATGAAGAAGATGCTAGGGAGGGGCGGTTCTAGTGTAGTAGGGTATTTAAGCCTTTATATCATGTATTGGTTCTTATTCCTATGGGCCTATGGGTTATGCAAGTGTTCCCTATCAACCTAGTTAAAAAAGAAGATTGTCTGAAAATAAATAAATAACAAACGGCCTTCTGGCTTCAAAGGAGTGTAAACCTTATGTGAGATATATTATTTTTAACAACATTCTCCTATCTAGAGATCTCCCTTAATAATGAATAAAACCTCTAGAGAATCTCTCAAGGCCGAGATAATTCTTCACCCTCCTAATCCCTCTCAAGACCATGAGATGAAGAGACATGATATTCCAGAACAAAGGATACCTTATCATGATCAACATGAATGATGAAATATAATAATTAACTCAATAGTCAAACCCAGAGATCCATTGGTTATATTTTGAGATCAAGGAGAATGTCTGGATCCTTGGTAGTTGGATTCTATTTCGGATCCTCTTAGCGCAACAACACTATGGCGTGAACTACATTTTAATGATCAACATCTTTATCAGAGAAAGATCTCATGATTGAGGTATTTTTACTGTTAATAAATTAGTTATAAATATAATGTGAAATATCCTCTTTATAATTATGAGATTATTTCATCACATTTATTTATACATAATCATAATACTTGTTATTCTTTTCCATGTTATAATGATTTATTCATAAAAAATGAAAACAATCATTGGGCATGGGATAAAATGGATTATTCAATGCCTATAACTTTCAATTATGTCATAATCCACCACTACAAGAACTACCGCTAGGATAGTAGTGAATTCATGATTATCCCCTAAGACTTTCTCAAATAGGATACAGGTTTGAAGCTGGTGCTGAGAAAATAATTATAAAACTTTGGAGGCATTAACCTCATCAATCATATTAATGATAAAACAAATAACTAATCAACACAAGATCTAATAAATAAAAAAATCATCTCAATACTATGCATGTAATGTCATATAAAAAATACAATACATAATTAAAATAGCACCTATGAAAACAACTCTAATTACACAAAAACTTCACCATGATGTTGTAATGTCTAGCTTGATCACCAACTCTACCTTATAGATATGTACAAATATTATAAAAAATATAAATGCAAGAATATAAGTATAATAACTTGATTTATCCCTAAAAACACTTTCAAAAATATAAAAGAAGTATGAAAAATATTTGTTAACAATTATCGAAACTGAGTCGTTATCTATCCCAAGGCCAACTATTTCCCAACCACACTAAGGATCACTCATCTGATACACAAAAAAGTATAATGATATAGTATCAATAAAAAATATATTAATAAATGTATCCTATACCTACTTCTCCATCTATACAACCTCTTATCCTAATGAAATAAGTTCTATAAGTCCTATCTCTTTTATATTTATAGAGACATATACTGTATACCATGTCACATTCATAAAAATAAAACCATATCCACTTACTACAAACCACTTTCAAATATTATATCACTGCCACATAACCACCTCACTTCCACATTACCACATCTCTACATCACTTCCAAATCACCACATCACTGCCATATAACTGCACTATGTCTATAAGAGAGAGAAAGTGAGGAAGAGTATTCAACCATCTATATCACCCATATTCTAGATTTTAGGGAACACCCAAAATCTAAATCCTCATATGGATGTTAGTTTTTTTACCTAACTCGGTTAGTGGTGCATAAAAAATGAATTACAATGGATATATAACACCACACAAGACTTTACGAAGTTAAAATCCCCATCGTGTACCTTTATAACTACAAATAATCACCACAATATCACCATAATACAACAATGATAAGCACTACCTCCTCAAGAATCACAACCAACCAATGTTACAACAATGCAAAAATCACCTCAAAAATATTTATATTATTCCCATTTCTTATTTTATTACAAATCCAAATTATCCATTTATAATGGATATCATTTATTAAACATATTTATTCTATCATCTACACTTCTATTTCATGACATACCTACAATTCAATCACCATAAAAATATTTACACCTATTTTAAATACCGTATTTATGATTTTATTTAGCATAAAATATTCTCATTACACCTCATTTAATATCATTAACTTGGTCTATAATACTTCTATATCCCCATGAAACTATGACACACCATCTACATAAACCATAAAACTTACCACATCATCTAATAAAAAAACTCTAAATATCCCACGCCAAACCACTTTTACCATAATAAAAAAACTAAATGAAAACTACCTCAATTATCATAATATCAAAATGACATAATTTATCCCATCTATAAAAAAAATAATCCTTATTATTCATGATTCATTATTTATTTATCAATTTATACTTTACACAGTAATATTTATCAACCAATTCTAGATTTTCATGTTCTTCTTTTTATTACCATAATTCAATTAATTTAGCTATTCCATAACATGGTTTCATATAATAAGAAATATTTAATAGAGATAGTATACTTATCATATCAATAAAATAATGAAAAAAATAATTACCAAATCACAAAAAATATGCTTGACATAATTCTATTTTCATCTCATTAGTTCTATTATTATAAAAATTATTAGGCTAATTGAACAAGAACCATCTCAATTGGTTGGGCTCATGATTTGTATCTTATACTTATAAGATTCAAAATCCCTCAATTTCCTAATTTTATAACGTTTGTTTTAGCAGATTTTCTATAGTTGAAAAGTGGTGAAGTGATTTTATGTTTATTATCATTTCTTCTATGTGAATGTTTGTGTAATTTCACCAATATGAGAATGTGTCGCTCCTTGTGGGAGTTTGGTATCTTATGGTATTATTCTATGAACATAAAATCTTGGAGTATTTTTTGATGAATGTATCACATGTAGGTGATGTATTAGGTGGGTTTATTAGTATGAAAAAGAGGTTAGTGGTGTCACATATTTTATTGAATGATAACACGAGTTGAAAACATTTTAGGGACTAAAGGATAAAAATGTTACGAAGAAATAAAACTCAAATCCATGAAAACATGGTCAATGGATGATGATGATTTTATAGAATAATCAAGAATATCATGTGACTAACTAACCACAAGTACACTCTAATAATCCATATAAGAGCATAAAAAATCAATAAAGATCCAAGAAAACATAAGGGTAAAAAAACAAATAAAAATATCTTGAAAAGAAGTGGTCTATTTAATGAAGGTGATAAATGGTTAAGAGAATGACCAAAATATAATCATAAATAGGGGAAATCCAAAAAAGATCCAAAATAATGAGTCATGTAACCCATCAATCTTAGTTCAATAGAGTTAACACTAGAACAATAAAATAATAAAGGATTGACCCAAGCCTATAAGAATACACACATTCCTAATAAAAGAAGAGAGATCTGATTAGTAATAATAAAATCATAATAATATATAAAGTACTTTTCATGGGAATATTAACGTTATAAACAAAATTTAAATTTCAAATAATGAAATTAGAAAATAAATAATTTCCACCTATGATAATAAAATAAAAAAATCACAAAGTTGTTTCTGAAATCAACAATACTGAATTATGACTATTTTAAATACATATAAACAATTCTTAAATTCTTAAAACTAAATGACCTTAGACAACCTATATGCAATATTGTTTTTAGTGTGTATTTTTTTGACACATAATTTCTTAATATAAATAATTTAGTTAATGAAATATAAAATTAATTTTGTAATTTTAGATCTACCATAGAAAATATTTTTATTTAATAAATCAATAGTACACTAACTATTAAAAAACATGTCACCATTACAACTAGTAAATAAAATTTAATTTATTAATCCTTAAAAAACATCTTTAATTGACTCTCATAATGATATGTATTCTAATTAAATGGGGGAAAATTTAAATTATATTGTATTTCCACAATTAAAGAATACATACCCAATAGTTAATTTTTATGTATCTATATTAGTAATTTAATCAGAATCCCAAAAACCAAGAACATCCACTTCAAAATTAACATTTTAACCAAAAAATATACATATTCTAGGGGAAATAAGCATATAATTGAGTTTCAATTTCGATGAATGACAATAAGGATTCTTAGTATTTCTCATAAACCTACTATGTGTATAAAAAAATTAAACATATGGACTCAAACACACTGTGAAATACATTTAGTTACAACTACATTTATATAAATTATTTTATTCATAAAAGTTATTTCCTTCTAATAATTTGTATACTATGAATGTGATAACTTTAAGTATTACTGCAAAGGATTGTTAATTAGTTTTAAATGATCAAATAAATAACTCTTTCAATATTTCATAATATAATCTTATTGAGACACATACACAATTTTATTCTATATGTTTCTTATAATTTATATTACCAAATATTTTATATTCATTTCTTCAATATTTCATCTCAAATAAAAGTGTTAATTGGAAATTAACACGATCAACCAATCTCATATTCTTAAAAATAATGACATGTAGTAAATATATAAAAGTAGATAAATCATTTCATGTTTAACATCTTTGAAGTGAACATATAGATCATATTTACTTTAACGATATCCATTATTAAACATAATAAATAAAATTATTTATACCACTACCTAGAATATTTCATTAATATATATATTTGAATTTATAAAATACTTATTTTATTTTACTTAAAATACTTTCAAAACCCTTTTGCCTTTTATTTTAAAAAATTCATCTAAATTACCAAGAAAAAAATTAGTTTTGGCATCTGACAATTAAATGTCATTTTTATAGTAGGAAGTACAAGTAAGAAAAAATTGATGAATACATAAAGAGAAGTGAATAAGTATATCATTAATTTATACCTTCAAATTCAAGGAAAAACTTTGCAATAATATATTCATTATACTTGATTTTAATGTCTTTAAAACTATATTCCTTCCTTTTTAAGATACATTGACCACCAATTAATTTAAGATTTTTAGGTTTGTTAACCACAAACAAAGATTTATTTTTAACCATAGAAGATATTTCATCATTCATGGAAACTAACCACTACCTAAATTCATTGGATTTCATAGACTACTTATATGTTTATGGTTGGTTGTTACTTAGATTTTTAAAAAATATTTAAAGAGTAAGTGGCCACATTGGTGTGTCAAAACTGATTGAGGGATTTGAAAACACTCCTTTCCCTATAAAAAGAACGATTATAATCCCAAATCTAATCAATATATTCTTCATATAAATTATATCTATAATCATACTTAAGTTATGTTTTTAGGAGATTAGATGGTGGTAGTCTTAGAATGAGATTCTATTTGGGATTAAAGTTGGATTTCCCCACTTAGGGGTTGGAATGTATTAGTGTTCTTTTAGTACTAAAAATATTATTATTAAAAACATTAAATTCATAAAATAAAAAAATGACTAATTATACATTTATTAATACCAAAATTATATATCCATAGTTTGATGTTTATGAAAAAATCAGGATAAAATTTAAAAATATTCTTAATTGGCTGTGGTTCAATCCTATCATTATTTATGTTCGAATAAGTGTGGAAACTAAAACCCCTTATGTGTACAAATAGTTGTGACCTACTAGTCCACATTTTCATCGGGATACAAGTTGTTAAATGGATATGTATGATCATGTACACATCCATAGTTTCCGTTTCTTCTTATAAGGACCTAAGAAATATAGAGTTTGAGAGAATTATTCTTATTTTCTTTACAATGATCCAATTCATTCTCTTCTATAAACCATTTTACAAGGGGTTTAATTGAGTTTTCTATTACTAAAAACCCCATATGAGTTATAATATTAAATAGATTCATTATAAAAATATTCTAAAATATTATATATCTTAAAATCATTATATTTTTTTCCATTTTAATTGTCAACACTAGATTTGATATTTTTAAAATTTTCAGACATGATTAGTTTATTTTTAAGATATATATCCAAAATTAAAGTGAATAATTATCAGTAAAGGTCATAAAATAATATCATATATCTTTAAAGGTAGTAAAAAAGGGACCCCGATAATGAGAATGTCTAAATCCAATATGATTAATGGATTTATATTACGACCTCTTAAAACATTCATTCTTTGATTTACAAAAAAAATACTTAATAGAATGAAATATTGATTCAAGTTATATACATCAAAAAAATTTGTTCAAAAAGATATTTAAATCAGTTGGAACTAATGTTCCTAAGTCTTATATGTGAAAGCATTATATTATCATTCATTGAGATATACTAGAATTTAATTATTTTAAATTCATTCTACCTTTTAACATATATAATATATTAATGACTGACTCTATAATCATAACAAAATCTCCCTTGGTGATTCTAAGACTACATAACTATGATAGAAAGGTAAACCATTCTAATTTAAATGATCATTTTGATCATAAAATTATAGTATCCATTTAACCCCATTGAGATTTTTAATAGTTATATCATGAAGTTTCTACTAAACAAAATAAATACCCTTGATTTTACATATCTTTTTTATTTCCCAAAAGTACATCATTTAAATCAATCTCAATTAAATAAAAAAATCAATTTTAAGACACATATAAAAAAACCTCTAGAATCAAGGACCAACTCATTCAATATAGTGTTCACAAACACATTTAATGCACTAACAACATCAAAACCATTTTAATCCAATAGAAAATGTTTATAACCATCGTACACATCAGGTTTTCAATTAGGAAAATCTATTTTAATATTCCATAGTTACTTACAATGATAACATTTGACTACTTTGTTCTTATATTTTAAGTGACTTCCCCTTAGTTGGCTATTGTCACCCTGTTTACACCTTTTTTCACATATACCCTTGTTTTTTATCCTACTAAATTCTATTTCAATGGTCACATCATTTTTATCTTCTATAGAAAGTAAAAAATATTTTACATATTTGAGGGTAAGGGATTTCTTTACATACCTCATGAAATCCCTCAACGAATTATACAAATTAACTAAATTCAAATTAAATATTATTTCATTGTATTAATCATAATTTTATATATATATATTTTAATAATCTAATAATATTTATTGAAGTTTTCAATGTGTTTATATACTATAATTTCAAGATGTATGTTGAAATTATATAATCTCATTTGTAAAAATTTTTACATATAATAGACATAATAATATATAGTTTCGTGTTATAACTAAATAAAAGATGTAAAGAAATCATATTATAATTTATGAATAACTTTATATATCATATACAATAAGAAAATATGTATTTTTTCAAGAATAAGAAAAAATGCAGTAACATAAGAAAAAATGTTATTTTTATGAGTGTATAGTGTGGTGAAACTATTTTTAACACTATAGAGGGCACCATAATACACATTTTGGATATGAATTGTAGACATCTTGATTCATTAAAAGTTATATAAATATTTTTAGAAATTGTCTCTATATCTATTAAGGATTTGATACCAATTAATATGAGAGGATTATGTTTCCCAGGATATTAATTCTACATAAAATGACATAGGGGCCATTAAATACATTGTTGGTTTATGATTATCATCGATGAAGATGATTAAAAATGTAAATAGAAAAAATTTGAAAAAAATAAATATTTATGAACTTAGGAAAAGAAAAGTAGAATGTAAAAAAGGACATGAGTATTTAATGTGCTCTGGGCAATGTTGGACACATGTGCATGGAAAGAACACCAGTATGAGAAATTTTTTATTATAATAAAGTAAGGTAGTAAAATATAAAATAGTAAAAAAAATATAGAGGACCAGATAAACTAGTACAACCCTTTCTAAATATGGTTTCCATGAACAACTATGTTATATAGAGTTATCATTCAATGATATCTTAGAGATACTTACAAAACTCAACCAAAATAATAAAGTACATCATAATACTAATGAATAAATGAATAAAAAGGAATAATGTTTATATATCTAGGTTCTCCTACCACGAACCTAGTTATACATTATAAAATAACGGAACACTAGCACTAATCACCCTCTCAACATTAACAACTATTATCTTTTATAATAATACTAGGTAAAAATTTTAATATCCACTAGAATGAAACATTATGATCAATAATCACTATGGATCATGAAGTAGAGCTCCATAAATATATCCCCCTTTTAGAATCTCTCTTGGGTTCTCTAATAGTAAAACCAAGTGAACAACCATGAAAAATAAGTGCTAAAAAGCCTCCCAGGAAAGAAAAGGTTGAACAATTATAACATCTTGGTAAATAAAATTATGTTTCATGTAGCATGGTATCCTTTGAGAATCCAAGGTACTTGGTTGAAAATGATTTTTTATAAGTACAAATAAGTTTAAGTGAGTATAAATCCCCATGTACATTCTACACATCTAGATAGGATCATAGGTAGGTAATAAAATAAAATAAAACATAAGGGTGAAGAAACATAGTAAAAAAGACTCTGTAGGAAGGAAAAAATTCGATCAAGGTGATCAAAAAATAAGATAATGTGAAATAAAATATTAGATGGAGAGGTATGCTAGAATTTTTTTTCTTCTAAAAAGGATTACTATATCCCAACAAGACAATACCAACTAAATATAGAGAAGTTTATTAAATCATGATAGGCTTAAGACAAGCCCATCCAAATAAACATAATTCTAATAAAATAATATAGGCTTAATCCTATATTGAGAGAATAAATTTAATCCTAAGATAAAAATAGAGGCATAAAAAATAATAAAACAATATATTAAAATAAAAATTACTTTATATGGGAATATAAATGTAATGTAAAAAATTAAAATTTTAAAAAAATTAAATTACTAAATAAAAATTATTAATATTTATTCAAAAATATTATCATGTACCATTAATAAATAGAATTTAATTTGTTATATATTTCCTAGAAAAGGTGGGTGATTCATTTATAATAAATAACATAGATTATTCTATTTATATGACTAAATCATTTTATGATTTTGATAACATGTTTAATAAATTATATATCTTTAATCTTGGTAATGCTAACTATAATTTAAATAATAAAAATCACTTATCTTTAGCATTGTCACCAAGGAAACATAAAAAATAATTTTAATTAACAAATCAATTATGATGATTTACAAAATTATAATGATTATAAATCATTTGATACATGTGGATATTTTTTATTAGTCAAAATTAACAAATAAATATTTAAGGGGAAAGGGAAAAGAGGTATTTAATTATTCAAACTCATACTAATTGGTGAATTTGAACTTATAAGTTAAGTAGTTCATGGTTGATTTTAGTAATTAATTACCTTTATCGATGAATTCAACACGTATGGGTATATGCATATTGTAAAACACAAGTATAAATCCTTTGAAATGTTAAAAGTGTTTAAAAATGAAATTCAAATTCAACTTGGAAAAATTATTAAACAGTTTTATTGGATAAAGGTGAAGAATGTTTTAGTCAATAATTTCATGACTATCTAGATAATTATGGTATAATATGTAAAATCACTTCACATGTTACGCCATAGTTACAAAACTGATTTATTTTTATTAATGGATATCAAAAAAAAATTAATTTATGAGGATTTATTTGAATATTTATAAATGATACAGTTGCTGGTTTTGAAGATATAATAAAACCTGAAAATATTTATAAAATGTAAAAAATACTTTTATGGGTTTTAAAAAACATCTTAGTGTTAGAAGATTCATTTTAGCGAAACTATCCAAGTGTTTAATTTTATAAAATTGAGAATGAATCTTGGGAATATAAAGAAATTAGTGGGATCCTGGTTGTAATTCTATTATTGTAGGTAGATGAAAATAATTTCATTGATAATTAAATCCTAATGTTATAATCAAAGAAAAATTAGTTGGGAAATTTCTTCTCAACACAGGATGATGGTGAAAAAAATATATATTCGTTTTTAATATCTATAGATTTATTTAAATGAATTCCTTTACTTGATCTAAACACACCCATTTGTAAAGTGTTAATGAAGATTAATGTGTAAAACTATAAAATGGTTTCATTACTAATATTACTTGATATGATTCTTTCAAAGATACAATTTATATATATAGTCGAAGAATAAGAATTCATGAGTAAGATTTCATATTATTTAGTTGTTGGATGAATCATGAATTTTATATTATACACTCATCCAAATATATCTTAATCATTAATCATGAACAATATATACCAATAAAATCCTTTTAAAAATTATTGGATTGTTGTAAAATACATCGTTAGGTACTTGAGACGAATGATGAGAAGCTAGTTGCAGGACCCTCCAAAAAATATTTTTTGAACGCAAAAAAATGGTGATAGCAGACTCAGGTTGTCTCTTAGATAGGGTAATGTTATGGTTGTATTTTCATTTTTTAATGGGTTTAATTTTATGGAAATGGAGTGTGGGATTTATTGGTTTATATTAAGTTTTATAATGATGAGCCTAACCTCGAATATCCTCATCCCTCTCCTGTTAAATCATTATTCCTTATCTTATCTTCCTATTATATCTGTAGTAAAAAAATATCATCTAATTACCTACCCCTATTAATTTTATTTAATTAGAGATGTAAAATAATTATTATAACCCAAAATATCTCCTATCCTAGTGATCATATATCTCTAATCACTCAAGGTTCATCAGACTGGTAACTATCATATTAGTGTAGAAGCTCCAGGTGGCTTCTGTAAACCAATGGGAAAAAACATTCATACATTAGATAAATAGGAATTTTCCTAAAATTTATCACATTAAAATAATTACAAAGTCAAATATAAGGGAATTATAAATTATCTATTTAATTCATCAATAGGGGGAAGGGGATCTCCTCAACTCATCCATTGATGGATTTTTATTCCACCAACAAAGTTATTACAACAATTGAAATGAAAGATAGAAAGGATAGAAACAACTATGGTTTATCAATCAGTTTTCAAATCACTTTACATCAAGTGAACATATCCATATTTATATAATGATTGGGGTTTCTTTGGGTTCTTTAAAATTCATCACATGATAAACATAATTTTCTTCAACTCCTTCAGATAACTCTATACTTTGGGAACATTTATTTATTTTAGTTCTTTTCACTAGTGGATTCTTATTTTCATGGCTATTTTACACATGTTGCGTCTAATGGTGGACATGGACTCAGTTGGGAGCATCATGAAGACTCTTCATAGGATTTAAATTCTTGCTTCGATGAAGCTCTGTACCTGTTTGAGAATAATCACCAAGGACGTGATTTGGTGCATCATCAAAATTATGGAAATAATTATCTTTATACTGGGATCTCATGAGGAATGATTTTAGTGTTAAATATATTGGAAAGTGGGCCTATAGAATTTGGAATTTGGAGGAATCTTGATCTTAAGTGGAAAAAGACTGATTGAAAATATTTCATCCTTATCTTATAATTTTATGAGTGTCATTACACTTGGGAACTAGTGGGGTCCAATATTCAGTGGTTGAGATCTATGAGTGGGTAAGGTTCATCTTACATCTTGAATCCCTTATTAATGTTGTAATGATTAGAGGTGAGTATTAGAGCTTTATTTTGAATGTAATTTTACACGCAATTTCAAGGAGGTGCACCACCTGGGTTAAGAGGGAGATCAAAAATGATTCCATTTTGGGACTTAATTTTCCATAATTCAAGGGATTGATCTCAATTTATAAGGCTATTGGTCATGTGAATAATTGTATCCTTAAACTTGCATGTGTGGGAACTAGTGGTGGAATCTTTTAGGTACAAAAGGGGTGGTTTCTATCTTTCTTTGTCTTCTGATTCTTCAACCATGTTCATCAATCAATTAGACTTAGTAATTTTTTCATCACATTGGATTGAGAATGGGTGTGACATGATATCAAGGAGGATGAAATGGTGGATAATAAATCATTCACTCCATCATAGTGTTGTGGGCAGAGGATAGATCTATGCTGGATCCAGTTTAGACCTTGAATTGAGCACTAGGTGTGCATCTCCACATGATCTCACGACCATAGTGTGGGAAGGAACCATGAACCCCCCATTTTGAAGCAACAACACATGAAAAAAAAGTCTATAAAATATAGGCATTTTGATTTTCCTTTGGATCTTCAGACTTTTTCTTACAACATCACATTATTCTTCCTCATCCACATTTTATTTCTTTGTCAGGGATGAACATATCTTGGGCTTGATAGGACTCAGTATCATTGGATCATCATCATCACTATCCATATTTAAAATATTGATTGAATCAGGTTTTAGATTTTTATTCCATGGATAATACTGGTTGTGTGATCAAATTTTGGTATCTATATTTTCTTTAACATCTTGTATCGATGTTTCTAGATCTGATTTCATGAGTGAAAAATAGAAACTCAATAGTCTTTGACATTAGTTTAGCATTAAGATCTTTCATAATTTTCTTATATTCCCATTTTATGTTTTCAATAATCTTTATTTCAAATCTTTATCAATCTTACATGGAATCAGTTTAACCTCCCTCGAATTCAGTCATGAAATCACTAGGATCATCTCGAGTGGATTTGGGTGAAAGTTTCTATTGGTTTGTTTTTAGAGTATCATTAGAAAATTTATCTTAGTATAGAGCTGGAATTATTTATTCATCCATAATATTGGATGAGCGTGAGGATTTTGTTGGGTCCTTTAGTTCATCTGCATCTGCTTGAGTTATCCATCGGTGAGCATGGTAGGTGTTATGATTCTATAATGGCTTGGGTTTTGAGATTTATAAGGCATTCAATCACTTTGTTGCAGCACCGTGAAGGTACTTGGGAGCTTATGGAAGGTTTTAGTGTAGTTGGTTGAAGGTGAGGGTGCATTTACTATCGATGTGACCATGAAGGTGGCACGATAGGTTAAGATAGAAAGGCATGGTCACTTGTTGGTGTAGGCTCACAATCACATACAGATGGAGGATTATAGTCACTTCACAGATCCCGAGAGACATGATTATTTTCTATTTCAAAAATTTAAGTCTCAACCTGCACATTAAAAAATTCACATTTTATATATCAGATTAATTTTTTATGAAATTATCAATTAAATAATATAAATATTTTGATCACAAAAAATCTAATTAAACAAAATTAATTTCCCAGTTTTTTTTATACCCATTAAAAATATTGATAAATTGAAATTAACATGTGTATTAAGTCATTACATCTCACAATATTCAATAATAAATTAAATTCATTATTTTTTTATTAAATTTAATTTTTATTATTATAATTTAGATTCAAAATTTTTAAGTTATAATTTAGTTTCCTATTTAGATCCTAGAACCACAGTTAAAAATTATAAAATAAATTTTTATTATTTTAAATTACCAACTTAAAATTTTGACTTTATATTAGATGATTTAAAAATAATTAATGATTAATATTAAAATACTTTAAAAAAATTAATTTCAAATTTCAAATTATGGCATAACTATTTCCTCTAGAAATTTAAAAAACATTAAAAAAACATGATTTTATCCAATTTGCAATTAAATCCCAGATTTTAAAAAAACACAAAAATCATATCAACAACCTGAGTTTTGAATTAATAGTGAGGTTGAAGTCAATGAAAAATAGATATTTGTTTTTTAAATTTATAACTCTCATTACTCCCCCATAGTTGAACTATATCACTCACATGCAATACATTGAATTCAATTTATTCAAAAACATAACTGAACTTCTTAGATCTAAACATGTAGACCAAAGAAGAATAAAATCATAGTTTCATCCATTATTTTATTGATCATGCCTCTTTTATGATTTCAATTCACTATCTCACTTCAATTCAATTAGATTTCCACGTCCAAAAGTTGAATAGATTATAATTAAGTGAAATAAAAAATTTAAGAAGAACCACTTCTATTTATCCCTCTCTCCAAAGTTTCTTAAACCAAAGATAAAATTTTCCACTTCATTGATATAACTCAAATTAATTTTTTATAACTCAATTTACCACTTCTTTATCTAGGTTAGATATTATCCTCACTAAAATGAATTCATTTTTTATAATTACGAAATTCAATGATTTTTTCTCCAGTTATTAGTTATTTATGTGTAGAGATCCATGTAAAGAAACATATTAGATATGAACAATTTTATTACTCATTTACATAGTTCCTAATGCCTCAAAGATACACTATGGTATCCCAATTACGCATTTTACCCCAATTTCAACGAAATTATATCAATTTTTTGAGTTGGATCCCTATGGTGTACTTTTTTATGGAGGTGAAGTTACCTTTGATTATGTTCTAAATTCCAGGGACATCATGTTACCATTATGATTCCATAAAGATATTGTAACTAACACTCCATTTCCTAGTTATAAGAAAAAACTTTCCATGAATTTTTCAACAAATTCACTCAACATTCATTTAATTATTAAATTTCAGAATAAGTAAAATACTCCTGCCATAGCATGGGATTCAAATTTAATAGGATAATAATTTCCATAATGAAAGTTGAAAAATAAATTAAAAGAAAAACTATACAAAAGATCTATGTACAATATTTACCAACATAGTTTTTTTATTTTTTTCTTTATATATATATATAAGGATAGAGACTAAATGTAAAATAGAAATAGGGTATTTAAATCCTAAATTTTTTCATATCTCCATGCACTTATTTTAGACACACTCCCATTCAATTACAACATGAATTTATCAAGGAATATAAGTTAAAAACTAAACCATCTAACCTAGTATAAACGAATGAGATGACTTGGGGTTCTTTATTTAGGGGAATATGGGAGGGGTTTGGACTCCTCTATTGGTTCATTCTAGAAATATTAATGGTAATACTTTATTGACTTTCCATTTACATTAAACGTAATATATAATTAAACTCCCTTGATCTAAAATTCACCAAATGGAAAGTTATTAGTCACTATGTCTGGTCCAATCCATTTGGAATGATGTTTACCTCGCATGGCTTTCCTACTAGAATAGAACAACAACACTTTACCTCCAATAATAAAATCATTTTTGAATGATTCTGTCATTTAATGATAAATATTTCTTCCAGTATTGAATATAATTCTTATATACATCTCTTATCATCTCCTCAATCTTTATCCTCTACAGCTTTCTCTACCCTGAAGTTTTTCCAAACTCTATGTTTACTCTCTTAATATCCAAGTAGTATTTTTGTTGAAAATCAACAGTAAAGTGATAGTGCTTTCCATAAAAAATTCAGTAAGGTAAAATACCTAAAGGGGTCTTGTAGGTAGTCTAGTATGACGATAATAAATCTTTATGATTTTTTACCCTAGTTCATATGGTTGGGTTGCACTGACTTCTCAAGAAATATCTTTTTCTCTCTATTGGAAGCCTCACACACCCCTTTGGTTTATGGCTGGTGGGTAGTGGATGTTTTGTAATTTACACTATAATTATTCACCAAGGATTCCATGCTATTATATTATAAGTGTGTTATTTGGTCACTAATTACTTATCTAAGAGCTCAAAACCTATAAAATATTTTAGTTTATAAATTATTCATTGTTTTTAATCATCGGTTCATATGAACTTTTCATTAATCCACTAAGAAACATAATCCACTACTAAAACAATTTATGAAAAACCAAATGATATAAGAAATAGTCCCATGAAATATAATCCCCATAAATCAAATATTTCAAATAAAATCAATGGTTTTGGGGGAATTGCATTTCATTTAGAAATTCCACTAGTAAAATGTGAGTTTGAGAACTTCTTGATAAAATCCCATGGATATTTAATAATTGAGGTCCAAAATAATCTCGACTCTAAAAATGTTCTAGCAGTTCTTTGAGGTCCAAGATAGACTCCCCATAAATGTGTTTGAAAAAATGTGAGAAAAAATTTAATTTCCTCCTTAGGGATACACCTCTTTATTATATAATCACTATAAATCTTATATAGATATGGATATTCAAAAACATTGAATTTTGATTTATATTTTCATTTAGAATTTTTATGTTTATAAAAGAAGGTGGGAGACTTAGATGTGACCAAATAATTCACTAGATCAACATACCAAGGAACTTGGGTGATATTTTACAGTTTCGCACCAGGGAAAGAGTCATCCAAATTGGCCTTAGGGATTGGCTCTACCTTAGTAGTGGGGAAGCTGTCTTATGTGGTCCACCCTAAAATTCTCACAACCCTTATTGTCATTGATCTTTAGGTAAAACTCTAGCATTAGCAGCATGAATATCATTAGTCTACTATTTACATAATCTTTATTGATAAAATATCTCATTGCTTCATGATCATAATAAAAATCTACTTCTATTCCTAAAAGATAAGAATATTTTTTTCTAAATCTATAATAAAAAAAAATATTGTACTATTTTTTAGTTAATTTGGGTAGTTTCTATGGTGTTTGAGGTATAAGATATCACTTTAGGAAGTCTATAAATATATTGGAAAAGAATAACCATTGGAACTATGCTGGAAGAATCACACATAATATAAAATGGGTAACTCCAGTTTTATGGATCAATTATGGTAGTAGTGGCCATGCATTCTTTTAAGCCATCAAAATTTTCCATGAATGAGTCCTTAAATACAAAATCAATTCCATTATTGAGTAGGATAGTTATGGGTAGATAAATTATTATAAATTCCAAAATAAAAACCTTATATAAAATCAAACATGGCCTAGAAATGATCTAATGATCCTCACAGTAGTGGGTTAAGGCAATGTTAAAATAACATTAACTATGGATTTATTTACTCTAATTTCATCATTAGAAATTAGATACCCTAAAAATTTCTTTTTAAAACCATAAAATAGACTTTTAAATTTTTCTAACCTTTTCTTCCAATACACCTTTTTAAAAAGTTTTCCTAACATTCCAAATAACATTAAAAACTAGTTACATACATAGTAAAGTCATTGAGAAATACCTATAGGATGTTTTTAATGAAGTTTGATAAAATACGTAATATATAAAATTGAAAGTTATCTAGATAATTGAAAAGACTAAAAGGAATACTTTTGTTGGAATATGTACTAAAGGGAAACATGAATGTGGTATTTTATTGGACTCTTGAGACAATTAGAATATAAAAATACCCAAAAATAAATTAAGGAAGAAATAATGACCCTTCCCAACTAGTGTCTCCAACATTTAGACCACCATGGGAATTGGAAAGTGGTATTTATGGGTTATATGGTTCAATATTAATTAATTAATGAAAACACTCCAACTATTTTGAATCCCAGATGGAAATAACTCATTATTCCATTTTTTTCAAAATTGTGTATCTGGTGTTCTTTTGGAAAATTTAAATGGGACTCACCCATTTGGAGTTTGAGATGGGTTAAATTATTCTATATCCTAAAATAATTTCTACGTTTTAATTTAATAGGGGTTTAGTTGAGCCCTATTAGGCTTATCTCACTATTTTTCACTCATTTTCAAGAAAAATCCAATGCATGCTGGTTGTTAGGTCCACTGGGTTAGATACCTAGAGGGGGGGGGGGGGGTGAATCCGGGTATGGAAGATTAAAACAAATGCCCCTAGTGATCTTATTTTGCTATTAGAAAAAAAATCTTCTGTCTCATTCCCATGGTATAGTATGGAATTTTTTTAATGTAATCACATGAAACAAAAATTTTACTTGGGTCACCCTCACCGGGCTACGTTCAAGGAGAATTCACAAACTATGTGCCAACGTAAAAAATCCACTAAAAGCGCACAACTGTTTACAAAGTTTTTAGAAAACTCATCGTCTCTCCTGGTTTACAACCAATCACAATTTGGAAGTTCACTACTCTCTCAACTGAAGTGTGCTCAGTGCTTCTCGAGAATATCCACTCACATTATATAGACTTGTAGGTCCCATAATTTTCTTGAATAAATACATCCTCTACTATATGTAAATGCCCTATTGATGTCCTACTTTAATCCACTGATGAATAAAACATTACCACAATATTACTGGTAAAATCCAAATCTTTCATTCAACCCTTACTACATCATGCATGCAAATTTAATACATTGTGATCAAAATTACACTTTTTCACCAAACACACCTTACGCACAACTTTAATCTTACGTATAACTCAAATCTTACGTGAAACTTTCTTAGCTTTCACGCAACTCAAATTTTTCGGCACAACTCCCTTTGTTTAAAATTCTTATGCGATCCAAAGCGTGAATTATCTTTATGTTTTGAGCTTCTCTAATGGAGGGGGGTTAAACTATTATTTATAGGCGTTTTCTAACCCTGCGTGGAAGATTCACCATGTCACGTAAGATCCTCTTTGAGTGCACAAACCCACATTTGACATCGCATTTGCCACACAAGTTTCATTCGCACAACCTCATCATTTAAACACATTTCCAGATCTTTTTCTCATTTAATGCCTTTTCCATTTTTCAACATTCGGATCCCAAAACATGCCTTGCAGTAATGTTTCCAAACCACATTCAATCTTGTGAACAACTTCCTTTTCCAAAAACATGTTTCCCCATTTCCTGATTTTGAGGCTCAAAAATTTGGAAAACACTAGAAAACAACGCCACCGTGTATCTATTATTTTGTACTCCCTCCAGATCATCCATTCCATTTTTATGATTATTTTTCAACATAGGTTGTCAAAAATATATATGAAAAACTCAACAACTCACCATGGAAACCATCTTTTTCAACAAACAATCCCACTTTGTCAAAAAATACAATCACCCAAAAAATACTTCAATGTTACCACGAGGGATTTTTTCCCAACACAAGTGGAAGAGTTAATACCTATGATGTATCCTAATGTCTATCCTATGAATGTAGATTTTTTTTTCTGCATTTATAGTAGTTGGTGTTCGTTGATAGGCTTTAAATAATTTCAAATTATGGCTCAAAATTTCATATTTTCCATGAAAAAAATAATATTTCATATTTTATAGTAGAAACGTAAATTCTTATTAATGGAGGTTTTAAAATATTATTTTACTTTAAACATATATATGTTGTAAAACTGAACATAAAATTTAGAAATTTTACTAGAATATTTTAGTAACTCATCAAAATAAAAATTCATCAATTTATTCAAAATTTTCAACAATCAAAAATATTTCATGATTAAGATCATGTTAGAAAATATATTCTTCAAGTATATTAGATGTTTCTATATCTTCTCCTTATTTTATTATGTCACCAAAAAATTAAACTTCATCCTTAAAATTACAATAAAATTAAAAATGTTTTAATATAAACATATATTTCACTTGATGTTGATATTTCATTGAGTTAAGGATGTTGAATGTAGCGACCCGATACCAGATATCCCAAAGTTGGTGTTTGATATCAATTAAATTGGCATGATTACAAGGAATAAAATCCTAAAGGACTAATATTTTAGTAGTCTTGGTAAACTGGATACAAACATGAGCCTTTTATTATAAATTAATACACTAATTACAACATATTTTTCTTCTTCTGAATAACATTGAGAATAATAAATTCCATACAGTGTATCCCTATATAACATTAATAGTATGCTACTTGGATTCATGGGGAAGGAAAATATAATAAGGGTGAGATCAAATAGTCATTAAGGAAAAAATATAGCAGAATAAATAATGAATCAATGAGAATAAAAATTATGTCATCCTAAATAACTGAACACACATTCTATATAACCAAAAAACTAATAAGGAAGTGCATAAATGATATGGAAGGGTAATAAATAAAACACACACATTTAAAATCTCTAAATAAGTAAACAATCAACATGTAAATTAATGAAACTAAAACACATTCCATTCAATCAATTAACGAAAAATTAAATATATCAATAGATATGTCGATGAAAAATCTCATGGATGAATAATAATTGAAACTAAATGAGGGAAATACTTGATTATTGGACACCAAGTTTCTTATGTACATAGAACTAGTACCATCAATACCTTTCACAGGAAAGTTTATCATATTGGATAAACCCCATCTAAAGTGGCTAACCAACTAACTCATCCCATTTGACTACCAACACATCAATGGTCTATCTATAAATAGCCCCCACCCATGTCATACCAGTCTAAAGAATTCCCCACATTAATGAATAATGTGCCTTATTAAAATATCCATATTGAATGTAGGATTAAAATTTATCAATATTTTCCTATTGGATTCTATGTAACAATAAGGGTTGTTGACATTAATGGATGAAAATACCATTGAATGATCATAAAAATAATCTTGAGGGAAATGAAATTTTAAACATTCCAATGTGTCCCATACCATCTTAAAACATTTAAATCACACACCTCATGAAGGAAAAATATTAAATGAAACATATAATATCATGAGAGTGTGTAAATCAAGATATAACATGTTAAATATCAGTAAATACACCAAATAAATGTATACTGGTTCATAATAACAAATAATTCTCAATGTAATGTAAATTGAGATGAAATCTCTTACCTTATATTTCATTTTCTGGTAAACATCCTTTAACTTCATGTATAATAAATTTTTTTCAATTATTTAATTTACTGGTAAAATTTTTCATTTTTATAATTACTTTTATTTCACTTGTTACCATGTTGTATACAACAACTTGAACAATTATTTTTACATCAGTTGTTTTCACCAAATTCATTTTATGTGTCAAAAACAACTTTGGTAGGTAAAATATGGTCAAAGGGGTCAATGTATAACATATCCATAATAATAATCATGAAATAATTATCTTATATATACATCAATCATACTTTAAAAAACAACCATTAATTAAGGTTATGAAAAAATGAATCAATGTTACAATCATGGAGACGGTAGACCGTACGTACGCATGAGTAACGTTCTTATTTTTTTATGATCATTATAGAAAGAAAGTAGAATAATATCTTTAAAAAATAAAAATTATATCAAAAATAAAATATTATTTAATCATATATAATTATATATATAATTATTGTTATATAAAAGGTATCAAATCATATCGAGGAGACGATAGTCTACACATCCAGGAATGGCGTTATCACTTTTTAAGCGCGTGAGAGGGTAATAAATAAAATGATATATTATATTTCCAAAAATGTAATTATTTCATTAATATCATATATATTTTTTTTATTTCTCATGTGTTTAGTTAAAACCATCCTTTATATATTCCATGTATCATGTGATTTAATCACATCACATTTAGGAGGCGGTAGTCCACACTTCCACAAACGATGTTATTGTATTTACAAAAATGGAAAATATAAGGGTATATGTTATAAAATAATTAAATAAGAATATATACTTAATAAATATCATATATAAAATATATAAATAGATATTACATCATAATTCCCACCATGATAGGTGGTAATGAAATAATAAACAATCATCATTTCGTGAGGCAGTAGTTCTCTACACACATAAACAGTATGTTCGCTACCCATTGGATGGAAGCGTGTGTAATTATAAGCATAAAAATTAACATAAAAACATACTATTATATTGAGGATACTGGTTATGTAATAAAATAATATAATAATAATATTGGAGTGTTTGGATAATGGAAAAAAAAACTAAATAGCTTAAGGAAGGTTGTTACCTCTTAATCGGGAAACCTCTTTTGGTTTGTACCAAAAGGATTCTGTGTATGGATTTCTTCCAAAGGGTAGCATCCTAGGAATAGGGGAGGGTTTTTAGGAGTTATGTTTTCAGATATTGGTCAATCCATTGTGTCTTGATAGGTTTGAGGAAGTGAGAGGAGAGGAGTCCATTTTATAGTGGTGGTGGAGTGACACTCTTGTAATATTTTGAGAAAAGAATTCCAAACATGTTTTTTACATTGTAATTGGATCCAATAATAGAAAAAGATCGATAAAAGAGAGTATACGGTATACTATTTTAAATAAAATATCCTTTGGAAAATTTTCTAGGTCATTTGGGCCCTTAAGATTAATGTTTAGTCCCTTATTAAGCTTAATTTTATCTTAATCATTGTAATTACTTTTATCACAATCACTAATCTATTTGGTCAAAAAAAAGTTTAGAAAATCATAAATTATAAATTATTATGATTCAAAATATGAAATCAATTTTTCAAAATTCCAATAACATTAGTATCATAAATTAATTTAAATTTATTCCCGTAGACGAGACAACAATGCAGGTTTTTAAAGTAAAAACACATGAAATTTTTCTATGTTTTTATAGTAAATTTCAAATCAAAATTGATTCCAATGACCTAAATTGGATTAATTAATAAAAAATTTATAAATTTAAACTTTAAAACCAATTTAAAAAATAATTTATCTTTATAAATAAATCATATGAAAAAGAAGTTTTGAACTAAAATTCAATATTTTTCACTATTCATTAAAAAATGAAACATCATAGAAAAATAATCAAAATTAACCTTAATCAATTTTTTTTATTTTTATTAAAAATAGGAAGTTTAGTTTTACATATTATATTTATAAAAGGGTAAAAATTATTTATAAAATGCGTTCTCTATTAAAATGCAGAGAAATGTCTTAATAAAATATAGTATTTTATGTATAAAATTGGGTTTGTTTTTATCTTAATCCAGTTAAATCTATTGGATTAATATAAAAAATATTTTACTGAATAAAATATATATATATATATCTAATTAATATCACTCATTAATTTTAATTAACTTAATTTATTAGGGTAAAACAGCTGTATGCACATAAAAATAATTATATTTTCCATTAAATTCAATCCGTTTTCATATTCATTTCTAATTACTTTGCAACTAATGAAATAATTATATATTTCGGTAAAACATTTAATTTTATAAGTTATTTAACACTATTTATAACCCCTAGTTTATATCTTATTATATTAAAAAATATTCTTTTAATAATATATTATTGTTTAGTAGAACTCAGTCTTGCGTGTAACGTAAGCCATTGAAAGAATTCATTTTTGTGTATGTCATGCACTAACTTGGGGTAAATTGATTTGAAATATATAAAATACATTGAATTAATTTAAAATAGGAAATATATTATAAATTATTTGGATATTATATTCCCTTACATGCTTGGTGTTGCGTGTCATAGATGCTATCGAATAAAATGTTCATACTTTAGATATTTAGTATGTTACATTATCCCCACCTTAGTTAAATTGAATCCTCGTAATTTAAACATGATATTGGTGATAGTGTTTTTGATATTTCTTATGTTGAAATCCCACATCATGAGAAGGGTTATAAAAAATCATCTAGATAATAGATAATGAAAATTACAAACGTTACCTGGACTATCATATAACTATGTCTCTAAGTAAGAGGAAATTAGTGGAAAGTAGAGATGCATACTTGGAGGGAAACATAATTATTTATAGGGATTAATTGAGGTCATCAATCAGAAATAAGTGAATGATAAATATAAATTTGAAGGCCTCAAATACATAAATTATTGATGATTTAGAAACCATCGGTTCAACAAAAATTAATTTATCAGGAAAACATTTTTTATACCATTTTCCTAATGTTGGATAATTCATTTACTGCCTAAATATATAAAGAAATTTACTTAATATATTTCTATAAACATAATTTCATCCTTTGGTTGTTCTTCGATCAGGATTCCAATTCATCCAAAAATTAATTTTGATTTCTGAAACATTAAAATATATTTCTAAAGGATATTAAGGCCCATAAAAGAGTGACAAGTCAAACTATTTGTTCCAAACTATTTTACAAAACTAATATGCTTAATAAATTAATCAATAAAAATAAAATAAATACTAATAGTTTATCATTAATATTCATCAAATTTTTTAACAAAAAATAATGACATTTTATTTAGGACATTACCCATGTCAGTTGTTCGAGTGAAATCGTTATCATCCTTTAGTCATGGGTTCGAGACTCACAACCTTTTTAGATTTTATTTTCGTCACTCAAATTACATGTTATAATTTTCTAAAAGTATATTAATAAAATTTCCTAAAATAAATATGATGGACATCCTTGAAATAAGGTTAATCACTAAATAGCCTTTTAACAAAGGTCATCAATACAACATCGATACATCAATACTTCATCCATTTTATTTCCAAATAGGTCCTTAATTGATCTATGGTTTACACTAGGTCATTTATTGTCATTATTTATTCAAATCCATCACAATTGTTTGTAATGAAAAGCTGAATTATCCTAAGCATATCCCCCAGGAGTGTTAAACTAGGTGCGTAGTAAGACCTGTTGTCATGTACCAGGTTACACTGAGTCAGAACCGACACACCTTGTTAGAGTAGTTACTTTTATATCTATTCAAAAACTATGTCCACTTATAGTAACCAAATATGTATGTAGTTCTAGGGAAACTGAAATAATCTATACCTTAACAAAATTCTAGGATGTTCTTAAATACTAATCTTTAAATTCTATGTTAGGGTTATTTTCTCTAATCAATGTTTTCCTAAATATAGTTCCCAATGTTTCTACTAAGCATCCTCTAATACCAACTGTAGTGAACCAAACCCAAATAGCCTAGAGCTGATGAAATCTATAAATTACAATTACATGATTAGAATAAATCAAATCCTAAAGTAATGAGATTTGTTTAGTCTTGTTAAAATAGACACATACATGAGTCTTGTATTACAAATTAATACACTAATTACAACATAATTTTTTTCTTCTAAATAACTTCTAGGTTAACAAATTCCATCTAGTATATCATTGTATAACTTTCATAGTATTCTTCTTCGATTCATCGGGATGTAAATATAATAAGGGTGAGATAAAATTCTCAATAAGGGAAAAATTTAGTGGAATAAATAATGAATAAATGCGAATAATAATTATGGAATGTTAAATAACTGAACACATATACCATATAACCAAGAAACTGAGAAGGAAGTGCATAAATGAAATGAAAAAGGGAATAAATGAAAAAAAATTCCACTCAAATAACTAGATAAGGAAAAAATAAATATATAATGGTCGGAAAAAAACTCATTCCATTTAATCAATGAACTGAAAATTAAATGTATCAATAGATATGTCGATGAAAAATCTAATGGATGAATAATAATTTAAACTAAATGAGGGAAATGCTTGATTTGCGGAAAACATGTTTCCAATTTACATAAAACTAGTACCATCAAGGCCTTTCTAAAGATTGTTTAGAATATTCAGTAAAATTTAATCTAAATCGGGTATCCAACTAACTCATGTAATGAGACTACCAATACATCAAGGGGCTATCTATAACCGGGCCCCACTTATGTCGTACCAGTCCAAAGCATTCCTCATATTCATGAACAATGTTCCTTATCAAAAATATTTATATTGAATAATGGATACATGTTTTTAAATAGTTCACCAATACAGTCTAGGTAACAATAGGTGTTTTTCACATTAATTAATGGAAATACCATTAATAGATCATAAAAATAATCCTGAGGGAAATGACATTTTAAACATTACAATGTGTCCCATACTACCTTGAAGCATTTAAATCATAAAACACATGAAGGAATAACATTAAATGAAATTTATAATATCATGATAATAAGGAGATTCATGATATAACATGTTAATGGTTAGTAAATACACCAAATAAAAGTTAATTGGTGAATAATAACAAATAAGTCTCAATGGAATGTAAAATGAGATGAAATCCATTACCTTGAATTTAATTTTTGAGTAAACATACTTTAAAATAATGTATAATAAAATTAAGTTAATTTTTTTTTTATTTCTTTATAACCTTTTTCATGTTTATAATTAATTTTATTTCAGTTATTACCATGTTTTGTAAAACTACATAAAAAATTATGTTTACTTCGGCTGTGTTGACCAAATTCAGTTTTTGTGTCCATAAACAACTTTGGTAGGTCAATAATGGTCAAAGGGGTCAATATATAACATATACAGAATAATAATAATGACATAATTATCATATTTATGCATTAATAATACTTTTCAAAAAAATAATTAAATATGTTTTAAAAAAATGAATCAACGTTACAGTCATGAAGACGGTAGGTCGTACATACGCATGAGTAACGTTATCATTTTTCAATGATCATTATTGAAAGAAGGTAAATAGAATAATATATCTAAAAAATGATAATTATGTCATATATACCATATTATTTAATCATATATACTTATATATATATAATTCTTGTGATGTAAAAGGAATCACATCATGTAGAGGAGGTGGTATTCAACACATCCACGAACAACACTTTTTAATTGTGTGAGAGGGTAATAAATAATTTAATATATTATATTTATAGAAAGGTAATTATTTAATGAATAGAATATATATGTTTTTTATGTATCATATTTTTAATTAAAACCATATTTTATACATTTCATGTATCCTATGATTGAATCACAACAATTTAGGAGGCGGTAGTCCACAATTCCACAAATGATGTGATCATATTTACACAAAATGGAAAGTATAATGGTATGTAGTATAAAAGAATTAAAGAAGAAATAATACATAATAAATTTAAAATATAAAATATATAAACCAAGTTTCCATCATAATGGCCACCATGAGAGGTGGTAAAAGAAAAATGAACAATCATCATTTAATGAGGCAGTAGTTTCCATACACAAAAACAGTTTGTTCATTACCCATTAGATGGAGGTTTGTGTATGTTTAGGTAGAAATATCATCATAATAACATCCTATTATATTTATAATAATTTTCTTATAATAAATTAATATAATAATAATATTTTAGGGTTTGGATATTGGAAATAAAACTAAAGATCTTAGTGAAAGATGTTACCTCCTAATCAGGTAACTTATTTTGGTCTATACCAAAAGGCTTACTTGTATGGATTTATTCCCAATGGGAAACTTATAGGATTAGGTGAGGTATGTTTACGATATATTTTTTTAGATATTGTTCCATAAATAGTGTCTTTATAGGTGTGAATAATTGGGAATAGAGGAGGCCTTTCTATAGTGGAGGATGAGTGACACTCTTGTTGTATTTTAAAAAAGGATTTCCATACACGTATTTCACATTGAAAGTGGATATAATAATGAAACAAGATAGATAAAAGGAATTATATGGTTTAAATATGTCTATAAAATAATTTTTTACAAGTTTCTAGGTCATTTTGGCCCTTAAGATTAATTTTTAGTCCCTTATTAAGCTTAATTTTACCTTAATCGTTGTAAATAATAATAATTTTTTTCAGTAATATTTTGGATAAAAAGGTTTAACCTATTATAAATGATAAATTATGATTATTACAAATATGGAATCCATTTTTTTAAATTCCAATCGTAGAATTGGTATAAATTAATTTAAATTTAATCCCTCAGATGGGATGATAATGTAGGGTTTTAAATTAAAAACATCCGAATGATTTTTATGTTTCTTATAATCAATTTCAAAGAGAAATAGATTCAAATAAACTAAATTGGATTAATTTATAAAACATTATCTATTTAAACTCTAAAAAAATTTAAAATATAACTTAAATTTATAAATAAATCAGATGAAAAAGCAGTTTTGAACAAAAATTCATTATTTTCTGCTATTCATTAAAAATGAAACTTCACAGAAAAATACGAAAAATTCACTGTAAGATAATTTTATGTTTATATTAAAAATATGAAGTTTATTTTTACATATTAAATTTATAAATGGTTCAAAAATTATATTTAAAATTCATTCTCCAATAAAAGGTGGTGAAAAATCCTTAATAAAAATATAGTATTTTATGCATAAAATTGGGTTTTTTTATTTTAGGCTAATAAAATCTACTAGATGAATATAAAAAATATTTTAATTAATATATAATATACATATCATATTAATATCACTCACTAATTTTAATTAATTTAATTTATTAGGATAAAATAGCTTTTTTAGCATAATAATAACAGTATTTTCCTTTAAACTCAATTATTTTTCATATTCATTTCTAATTAATTTGTAACAAATGAATTCATTCTATATTTTTATAAACCTTATAATTTCATAATTTATTTGAAACTTTTTATAATTTCTAGTTTATATCTTATGATATTAAAAAATAATATTTTAATAATATTTTATAGTTCACCAAAACTATGCCTTGCATGTAACACATGCCATTGAAGAAATATGTTGTTGCATATGTCGTACGCTAACTCAGGGTCGCATGAATTTAAATCTATAAAATATTTTTAATTAATTTTTAATATTAAATATATTATAAATTTTTGGGATTTTTTATTCCCTTATGTTCTTTGTGTTGCGTGTCATACATGTTATCAAATACAGTGTTCCCACTTTAGATATTCTGGGCGTTACATTGAAATTTACTATTTTCTCACTAAAATTCATGAAAAGAGTTTCTTAATATACATTTATTATGGTTTGATAAGTCTTTGTAATGGACTACCAATAATTATGGGGGCATGTTTATTATGTTTTCCTTCTTCTATATTGATAATTTAGAAGTTGATAGGGAATATAAATCCATGTACACTGAACACGACATCTTCAAGAAATTCGTATGGGGTAGGCAGTGGCTCGATTAATAAGTTGAAAAACCACATTAGTAGGTTTTAGTTCTCCCATATGTATATAAGAATGAATATAATTTTTAATTAAATTAATTTATTCTCTTAAATCAAATTTTTCATTTGAAAAAGAAATATATCCTATAGTGTAGGGGATATTAAAATTATCAAGATTATTACATTTCGTAGGAATTTTTGGGGTATAAAAAGAATATTTTTTTTAATATTAAGTCTTCATTGCCTTAAAATATCCTTCTCCTAGTGCACTTTCCATTATTAAATTTTACATACCATGGAATTTTGTGGATGGTCTCTAATGGAGGGAAGTCGATATTACTTTTTTGAAGAATTCTTGGATTTCTTATAAAAATAATTATTATTTGGTTTTATTAGGTTATTGAATCCTTGAAGATAAGTGTTGTTGGGATTGAATTGTATCTTCCATTTGTAGTTTCCTTTTTTCTTCCATTAATGTGGTTTCCTTAATAGGTTTATCTTTAGGTTCATTTTCGTGGACAAATTCTTCATGTACATATTGTTGTCCACTCCTAAAATCAATATTTTTGGGTAATCCTTCACTACTTCCAAAATTATTTACACTCATTAATATAATGTAACTATAATTTAATTTGAGTTTAGTAATTGTTTGAGCAAGAATCTTACTTGAACCTTGATTCGCCAGGTTATTAAGGGTGGTCATGGAATAGTCAAACTATCCTTTTAATTCCTTTAACTCTAATCCATGAGTGGTGAGAGTGGTTTGTTGACTATTTTGAGACTCTATCACCTAACTCAATATATCCTTTATGGAAGGCTTTTGAGTTTTTACTTTATGGTAGCTTATGGATGGTTGAAAACTTTTTCATTGGAATGGTGGGGGCTGGAAAGGGTATTGAGAAGCTTATTGGAATGCTTGCCAGAATGGTGGCCTTTGAGGGTATTGGCTCCCATCTCTAAAATAATTGGTAAGAAACTCTATAAATATTGTGTTACAACTTGGTTGGTTAGGGAACTTACTATGGTATATGTAATCACTACCTTTATCCCTTTAACTTTTGGGCATCTATCATTATAGTGTTCCAAAGAATAGAAAAGATGGAAAACCAGAGGGGGTGTGGTGGGTGATGTCTCTTTCACTATGTTCATAGATATATATCACAAAAGGGAGGTTAGGTTTTCAAAAAAAAATTCTAGTATGGGTCATTTGGATCTTTTAACCTCATGTAAACGTTTAGTTATTGTTCTAGTACAGATTGTTTTTTGGAATTTTTCTATATCAAATCCCACTATGGGAAAATTACCCTATACCCAAGGTTTAGAACCATTGGTATATCTAGTAAAACCATTGGTATGGTCTATACAAATGTTTCTATGAATAATGGGCGATTAATCCATTAGTATAAGGATAAAAGAATAGTTTTTATAGAAACTATAGGTAAATCCCATGAAGTTTTCATAATACCCATGGTTTTCATTAAATCGTGGGTCTATATCTACGCCCACAATTAGGAGAACTGTGGGTATACCTTGTACCCAAAATATGATATAGTAATGGTCCCTTAAATAGTAGGAATAACTACATGTACCCAACAAGCAACAACATCTCATCCATACCTACCACATAAAAAATTCCAGAACCAATAAACAAAATACAAACCACAGTTCACATTTAATATAGTATACGTATTATATATTTATAATTTAACCACCCTATTATCAATAATTTTAAAATAATTTAAAACAATATAATATACATATACAATCCAAATCATCAATATATTTAATCATTAAACATCATCCACACATGTCACTTTATTTTCAACTCAAAAATAGAGGGGATCAATATCTCCCTCATCACCACCAGTGCCATCATAATCATCACCAGCATCGGTGTCTAGAGAACCAAAATTATCATAATCATCATCATCATCATCACCACCACCACCATTAGTATCATCACCTCAACTGCCACTAGGACCCACATTTACATCACTCGGTACATCATATATAGAATGAATTGTTTCCATACATGAATCAAAACATTAGCATCCTTTGATGTAAATGGTGGAAATATAACTAACATAGCTTTCCAAAACAATTTGGTGACCATTTTACCTCTTTCATGCTCCTATATAATTTTTTCCCCCACCATTTCTGTAAGAGTGTTTTTAGCTTGGTGGTGTGATAGATTTGAGAGGTTTTTAATGAGGTCCAATACCTAGTGGGGACAATGTTTTTCCTTGGATGACATTAGACTCTCCCATAGTTCCCCTCACCAAATACCTTGTCATCTTATTTCTCATTAAGGGCCTCTAGAGTACACTATTGAAAATATAAAAAAGATATTTAATTATAAATTATATATCAAAATTTGAAATATTAATAAAAATACCTATAATATTTTATTATGTATGTTCATTTATATCCCTTCCATCCTTTTTTTATCATGCTTGAGAAAAATAATTTTTCTCGAGGAACATAGCCTTTGATTTACAATGTCTCTTACTACAAATGAAACTAATTAGTATAATAGTAAATTATTTAAAAATATGAAATTGATAAACCTAGAATGTATTAATATTTTATATATTAAATAAATCCAAAAAATGAAGAAGCATATAAATATAAATTTAGTTAGAAAATTAATAATATTGTTATAACATAATCAATACATACTAATTAGCATGATAAATATGGATTTGATGTATATTTCTATTGAATTATCATTTTGATTTATTTTTATTTTGGTTACATTATTTGCTTATTCACTCACTTTGTAATTTTGATCATTTGATCATTAGGATTATTTATTGGTTAGGTTGTTTAGTAATTTTTTCATTTGTTCATTTGGTCATTTGGTCAATCAATTATATTATTTTTTGTATTTTTTGGTTTAGATATTTGATTTATTTTGGGTGTGGGTGTTTCTTTCATTAATGAGTCATGTCATTTGGTTCATTTTAGGGTTATATCTTTTGGAATACAGGGACATTTGGTCATTTTTCTAGATTATTTGGTTCATTTTTAGTTAGGTTATTTTGGTTTATTTAGATTAATCCATTTATTTCATTTTTGGGTTAATTCATTTTTGAGTTATATAATTTGGTTTATTCTAGGAAATTTTAATTTTTTCACTTTGGTTCAGGTCATTTTTTGTTCTATAATTTGGCTCATCTTTGGGTTATCTCATATTTGATTTAGGAAATTTGGTTTATTTTGGGTTGCATCATTTGGTTAATTTTAGGGATATGTAATTTTTTGTTTGTTCATTTGGTCATTTGTTCATTTTTATGGTTAAAACGATTTTTTTACTTGAGTTGGGTCATTTGGTTTATTTTGGGTTATGAAATTTTGTTCATTTTGGGTTAGGTATTTTTAGGTTGGGTTATTTTGTTCATTTTTGCATTATATATTTTTTTATTAGGTTATTTGGTTTATTTTGGTTTAGTTCATTTTGTTTATTTTTTGGTAATGTGTTTTTTGGGGTTATACCATTTAGTTCATTAGGGTAATTTGGTCATTAGTTTGTTTTGGACTAGTTCATTTGAAAAATTGTTTATTTATTGTTTAGGTAAGTTATTTCATTTTTTGGTTAGGTTATTTATTTTTATTTGGGTTAGGTTATTTAGTTCATTTTTTGTTATGGTATTTACTTCTTCTGGGGTTATGTCAATTAGTTAATTTTGGGTTTGGTTATTTGGTTCATCTTTCGGTTATGTAATATTTGAGTTAGGTCATTTTGTTTATTTTGTGTTATGTCATTTGGTTCATTTCAGGGTTATCTAATTTTTGGTTAGTTCATGTGGTCATTTGTTCAGGTTTTTTTAGAACAGTTGGTTTACGTAGGTTTAGGTTATTTAGATTATTTTTTGTTATTTCATTTTGGGAATTTTGGGTTTGGTCTTTTTAGGTTAGGTTATTTTGTTCATTTTTGGGTTATCCCATTCTTAGGTTGTTTTATTTGGTTTATTTTGTGTTAGGGATTTTCATTTATTTGTGTTTTATGTATTTTTTGGTTACATAATTTGGTTCATTTCTATTTTCGGTTATTAAGAATAGTTAAGTTGATCAATTTTTCATTTTTGGTATGTTTAATTAGTTTATTTTGGGTTAGGTTGTTTATTTTTATTTGGGTTAGGTTATTTAGTTCATTTTTTATTAGGGTTTTTTCTTCATCATGGGTATTTCAATTGGTTAATTTTGGATTTGGTCATTTGGTTCATCTTTGGGTTATTTCATACTTGAGTTTGGTCATTTGGTTTATGTTGGGGTAGATAACATTTTTAATTTCAAGGTTATTTAATTTTTCGTAAGTTCATCTAGTCATTTTTTTCTTTTTTTGGTTAGAACAATTGGTTTACAGGGGTTTAGGTTATTTGGTTAATTTGGGGTTTTGAAATTTTGTTCATTTTGGGTTAGAACTTTTTTGGTTAGGTTATTTTTTTCATTTTGGGTAAGGTATTAATAGTTTTATAGAATTACCCCATTTACTCAAATCCATTGGGATATGGGTTTTTACAACATCTCTAATAAAAAACATATCATCCATAAAAATATGAACCAATTCCACATCCATGATCTAATTAAAGGAACCCGGGGCATAGTGGATGTCTTAAACACACACAATTTAAAATTTTGGGTTTGGATTCATGTTAAAAGAACAAAATCCATAAAAACCCTTGCTGGGATTTCTAAAAGGATAACATGTAATTCGATCAAAGTATGAAAAATAAAATTAAATGAAAGTGTAAATGGTGCCTTGTTTGATTGAATTCACTAGTTTGATTCACTCACCAATGTGCCAAGGCTCAATGATTCCAAAATAGGCATCCTCTATATATTCCTCATGTGATCCAAAATTCATGGATTTTAGATCTATGTTTCTTAGGTTATAGCATAGGAAATCTAAGAGCTTGACGATGCCCCATCGATAGCCTGAAGAACACATTCTCAATTGAGAAAGAATGATCGATCTGACCTTGTTCTTCCTTCAGATTCTCTCTATAAGAACTTAAAAGGAGAGGATAGGATAGATTACATCACTAAATTCTTGAAAATGGTTGATTTCCCAATTCAAGATAAGAAAATGACATTTTATTTATAGGTTATACATTCCAAAATTCCATTTTGGTCCTTGGAAAGTAAAACATTAATTTTTGATATTTTCACACATGTATGGCTTAATAAACTTTTCATAAATGTAAAAAATATTTTATCACTCACTGATAATACTATAAAATGTTACATGATAAAATAAAAATCATTAACTCAACCCGTAATCACTCAAAATAATTTAACAAACCTTTAACATCCTATATTCATTAGAAAAATTATATTTTCTTATATTCAATTTTATGATCAAAAAACTTGTGAATACCTTGAGAAATAAATTCAATCATAATTATTATAAACATAAATAATATAATTGAATTAGTTTTACCTGTGGTTGGCCATACTTGGACATTCACGAACCCCCGTATGTGGGGCCCACTTAATCATAAACTCCCTTTCATTAGAATATATGGAACTTGTGGATACACTTAGTGAGTTAACCTATAGGTCTCTATCTATATTGAAGTGAGTCCAAACCATAGACCAAGATCAGAGTCCAGTAACCCATCATGGACCCTAAGGAGATAAGGAATGTCATAGATGTGACTACCTTATATGATCACATTCTATGTAATATAATCATTTTATCTTGCATTACCTCATAAAGTCAGATGCACACATGTGTCATCATCATTTTGTTTCATTATATATTCCATGGTATTACTATATAGACATACCTTCATGTACCATGGACATCAATTTATGAAGGTACTACCATCCTGGTCAACCTGGTCCAATGAGATATCTCTTCCTCAACTAGGAAGTGAAAAATTATATCTTGACCATTCCACCAATGCATTACCACCAATGACGCACCAAAAACAAGATACCATTACATGATTTAATTATCATGGTTTTTTCCTTGAATCAAAGTACATGATCACATGGAACATATTGATAATGATCTCAAGTCAGGATATGAATACACATGCCCATAGATAGGAACATCCAATGACACTTGAAACATGTGTTGTTTTTATTGGAGGTTATATTCTCATGATCTCCTTTACTTGATATCACTAAGTAAGAATTCATGAGAATAATTATCAATGATTATTATCCCCCATCACATGATAGTCAGATATCATATGTATATTATCAGTATGATGTATCTAGACCATATGACAAATATATTTAATAATACTATCATAGTATCTTGAGCTTATCATTATAGTTTGGAATTGTTATAACCTTTTGATATGACACATAATATAAGGACATTTCCATGTAAATATTCGATTCAAGAATATAAATACTATTATGGTAAGAATAAAAACATGTATATATCAAACTCTATACATGTAATGGTAATCAAGAGTATTATTCATGTTTCATCTAGGGCCCCCACTATTACAACACTCCCAATTTCACCAAATCCAACTTGATAACTATCCTTGTCAGCTCTCACATGATAAGATCATGTTTCTATTGAAATATGGATTTATTAATGGGCCTTCCATGTTTCCACTACCCGGCTATTCTACTATCTGTGAATTTTTCTCTTTAAGTAAGACATCTCAAGAGATAATAACCCTGAGTATATTCCTTTTATAAACTATCTAATATTGACATATTTTCTATTACTAGTAATATGATTGTCAAAATGATAAAAATTTACTTACTATGTGAAATTGAAAGAACTAGAATAAATTATTGCGTATTTTACATTACTTATTTAGCTTTATAATAAGCCACAACAAACTTGGAATCTATAGATATGGATACCACTAGTTTTAATGAGATTTTCTTGCTCATTAGCTGGGTTTAACTGTGATATTATATCTTATTTACCTTATAGGGAGACTATTTTTTGTCCCCTTGTAACTTGTAACCCTTCCTCTCCACATACTCAGTATATATCCTTCATGCTTTCTCTATGTATGATTAGATAATTCTAACTACTTCTCTTTAATTTCTTCTATATAAAACTGATATTTTCCAACCATAGAGTATATGTTGGAAATATCACGTCTTGTAAATATCCTGGAATAAGTGATAGATCCATCACGTAAATGTATAGAATTGAACTCACCACTTTAATCTCATCCTATTCCCATGAATGTCTTCTTGGAGATATTTATTCCAAGTGACATTTGAGACAATTTTCTCTCAAATTGTTCCAATTTATATTTTATTAATACCTTCCCATTATATATACTATTGAATATGAGTAACAAACCATTAGATATACCTCATTATATCTCATTCCCTAGAAATTGTAAGTCAATCTATGGAGATTTACTATCATCCTGGTATTAACAAACTATAAGACCAATAGTTGTATTTCATATGTTATCAAACATATTTTACGTTAAAAACTATGGTGCTCCCAAAAACCTATGTTAGACACATGGAAAAGATTCATTCCAAAATAATATTCTATAATCTAGTTACTTACTTTAATCCTAAACTGGATTTCAATAACATGCATCCTTATTGGAATTATATGAGGTCACCATCCTTTTCTAGTTGCATCTTCTAGACATCTTCCATGATATGTGGTCTTTAAATCCTATTATCAATTCAATGATCATGGATATAGCTATGAAAAGTAAAATTCTAATGGATTTGGGCATACCAACTTTCTAGTACTAATAGAGCCTTATTGGTTTCAAACTTATACCATCCATGTATAGTCTCACTTAAATACCCACCACCTTATTCAAAAAGATAAGCTTCTTGAACATTGATACATGAAATCCGTTATTGAATTTTAATTAATCTTGATAATTTTAGCTAATTTACATATAATTCTTACTTGTAGGAATTATTATTCTCAATGAATAATTTATCACTAGCCATGGTGAATATAAAACCACCACCATGTTATTATCCTTCCTATTCAGTATGTGTATCTAAAAATTTACTTTTCGACACCTATTGGGGAACTCGTTCCTTTGTAAACTATTTATGCATCTAAGGCATTGACTAAACCCAAGTCAATATTACTCCTACAATCTCAAATAGATTTTTGCACCCTTTTATAGAAATAGAGTCTATAACTTAACTATATATTTTCTATCATAGGTATTTCTATAATATCCTTAGAAAACATTAGTATGATTACTTTAGATACACACTGTGTTTTTCTTGATGGAAGTATGTTTATATACTCAAAAAAATATTTGCATCTAAACAAATGTTCTTATAACAATGAATTTACATCATACTAATATTCACATGAAATAAATTTTTTATTATATTTGTCATATAGTTATGGGATAATGTTTCTATTTTCAAAGCATGTCTCGAAAAATGGAAGTATCTTCAAAGCATGATTTTTAACTTTTTTTCTCCTCTAATTTACATAATGACTCTGATGTGTATAATGTTACGACCCAATGTTTTATCAATGGAAATTACATTCATATAATTATGTCACATAATCACTTAAAATCTCAACAAAATAAACTAATAAGTACTATGTGACCTTTAAACATAATATTGTCACTTGTGTTATTTGAATTTTGAAAATCTGACATACATGGTTGCGATCAGTATGATGTTTGGAGTCCGATAAGACAAACTTAATTTTTGGTGAATATTAACCTATCATTATGAATAGTAATATGAACATTATGAATAGTAAGTTGTCCAAAATAATAGTAACCTCAACCATGAATGTGTAAATAAAATTTAGGCATCTTATAAGTGATAATATGACCACAGTAAAAGTATTGGTATTTTTTCAATACATAAATAATTAATTAAAATTAATTAATTAATTATAAGAAAAATTATATTTCTAAAATGTGTTAATAAATTAAAATTTTTATTTTTTTCTAGTTTTAAGATAATTTTATAAGAACTTATGTAATTTTTTAAAGCATTGTGAAATTATTTATTGTTTTAAAATCCATATTTTTCAAGTAAATTGTGATTTTAATTTAAAATTAAATTAATCATATTTATAAAATTATATTTAAAAAATGGTGTTAAGTTTTGGATTCTACGCGTTGATAAATGGTTAGGGTGAATTTTTGGGATTTTTTCTAAAATACTTGAATTTGTGTTGAATAGTAAAATACAGTAATTTATCATATATATATATTATATGTTAAATACAATATTTATTGTGTCATTGATGATGTAAACACCTTGGGATAGAACTCACATGAAGATATTATTGTTTTTGGTCATGTAATCATCACTATTTCTTGTATTATGAGAAAATAACAAACTACTGATTAAAATATTAAGAAAACCCTCCTCCCCTACACTATAAAAACCACTCACACTCTGCTATTCTCTTCACTCCTCTAAAGACTTGTAACTTCCCTAAATTTTTCCAAAATATCTCCCCACGATCCTTCCCCGCATATATCATCCCTTGGTTACCTCAAAATACCAAATATTCTCCACTTAAGAGGCTTTCAAGGAAGGTTAAATCAAGAGGTAAATTCCTATTTTATTTTCTTTCATTTTCTTTTCATGTTCCATTGTTCTATTTCCTTTCCTAACATCTACTCATATAAATGGTATGATAATAAAATTACCTTAAATTTAATGTAATTTTTTAATTATAATGGGATAATTCATTATCAAATCTCCTTTCCCCTCCTTTTATATGAAAGAAATGAAAACACCGTCCAAAATGTGTTAATTTATCACATTTAAGGAAGATGGGTTATCAATTTATATTACCATCTTCAATTCTTGCCATAAAACCATTTTTAGGGTTGAACCATACTACTAAATATTTATTTTATCTTTTTTATGTTCTGGAATCCTTTTTTCACACATGATGTAAAATAATAATATAAAACGATTTAATTGTGAGAAAATCTCCAAATTAATCCAAGAGTTTATCATTAATATTTTATATAATGAATCACATTCACCCAAATAAAAAAATGAATTTTATAACCATGTAATATTCTGGATGTTAACTAATTTCATATAAATTCAATTCTGGATAACCATTTTCATCCTACATGTTTATCCGGACATGAATATAAGTAAACTGAACATGAAACAAACGGACCCGAACAATGAAATTAAACATATTAACCCATCAAAAAGGCCATGAATGGAATTGAATAGGTTATAAAAAATTATTACATGTAATATAGGTTCTGTAATTATTAATTAATGAACCTAATTTTATTATCCAGGTCATTAAGATCAATCAAACAACACCATAAGACTTAAGGTAAGGGATCCTCTTTTTTTCTCACATTTATTCAAGAATCTCCTCCATGTTATGTACCTTTATGTGTAATTAGTAACTATGGGGTATGATTTCACACATTCCCCATATATCCCACATGATTTATAAATTATTAGAAACCCCTTTTCTCTCATTAATCCATTCTAAGTATACTCGATACCATGCCAATATTCCGTAAGGGATTCTACCCAAACCTCCATTATTCCTTCGGGTTGTTCTTACCCTCTTTTTTACCCAAATAAAATCCTATATTATATTAATGTACATATTATAATTTTTGTTTATATGTAAAGACTCATGTATCAAGATCCACTATCCATTCTCTTTTAGGGATATACATGCTTTTAAGTGATTACATCCTCAATAATTCTTGATAAGCAAACCTATTTTAAGGGAACTTCCCGAATTCATACCCAATTTCAAGTGCACTCTACCATATATTTTAAGCCACATTTGTTTTTATTAAACCAATGTTTTTATTATGGAATACTTCTTGGATCACTTCTGGATTTATATAAAATATTATTCCCTTTTCTAATTTAAATGCTCATTAGTATTTTCCTTAAAACCGCATTAAAATTTTTTAATGCTAAAATTACTTAAATACTCTTATTTAATGTTGTAAATTATGTTTTACATCACTTACCATGATATTATTTTTCCTTATGAATTCCCATGACCATTTTAATTCTTTTCTTTCATGGACACTTGTATGATACACCCATTCATTATTATTTATGACAAGATTATGATACCCATTTCTTTCCCTGTGTACCCTTATGTTTATGTATGACATGAATACCCTTATGTTTATGTATGATTGATTATGTATGATTCATAATTTGGAAAACATTTTAATGAACATTTTATGATGGTTGCACCTAGATAGCACTCCAATGCATGAGGTAAAGTTGAGTCTCATGAGATGTTATGTGCAAGGGTCTTGGCGATTAGCCTTGACTCGTGCTACCATGTGCAATGGTATTTGGGGTTAACCTTGAATTGTTATCCTCTATGTACAAGGAGCATTGAATCATTCTAAATTCATGTTTTTGTTGTTTCCACATTACCATGAATTCATTTTTATATGATCCCATGTTTATATGCTATGTTTCCATGTGTTCAATTCCTTTTATTTTAATTATTCCATGCCTTATAACCCATGTGTTAATGTTTTATTACTATTATTTTTCCCTTATTGGGATTTTAGCTCACCCCTTCATTCATGTGATTTTCGTGGCACACTTTGTATATGTAATTTCTCAATGTTAGAATCTCATTATAAAGATTAAATAAATAACTTTTTTTAGTCCCATTTTTCAATTTTATGTACCTAGTCTTAAAAAAGACTAGAATTTAGAATACCTGGCTTGTTTTCTAATATATTATTATTCTTAAAATCATGTAATGTTTTATGTAAAAGGTAAGGATGACAGTCTATTAGGAAATGTGCATTTAGTAATTTCTTTATGATACATTTGTTTGATCAATTTTAATGTGTAAGACTTGTCATCAATCCTCCTTATTAGCCTCATATATTTTATGTGTATAAGATGATGTGCATTTGGGAATTACTACAGACTTCATTAAATGTACCGATGGATGCTTGGTTAAGATATTCTTCAACACAACATCCCAAATAATCTCATATCTTCTATCCATGCTTATACCATACTTCAATTTCAAATTCCCTAAATACTTAAATGAATATTTTTAAGTACACTTACCACTAGATTACCCATGGAATAGTTCACACTCTCTAGATGAACTAATTCTGAAATCATTACGGAATACCTTTATTTATAATGTTTCATTTTCTATAACTATGTATATGAATGTGTTGATAATACCTAAGTTATTTAACCCTAAATATTCTAACACCATATTGGGTATATCCTTGATAACTATTTAGTTTTTCTTGACAAAGTATTATCTTGCCACAACTGGGTAAATAAGTGTTACATTTTATATTCATCATGTACATCCAATGATTCTAACACCAAAAACAATATTAATTTAAAAAATGGAATAATGTATACTTGTTTCCAAAGTACACGTTAGGGTTCAACTAGAACCATTTACTTGTAAATTAGAAGTTGTGCGCTTCTCACCACTGACATGGGAACCACCTTGTATCATCTGCTTGGAGAACAAACCTTGCTTCTAGTATCATTTTTTATGTACTTGGTTACTATATTTTAATGCACATATGTGATTTGGAATATTATATTTAATACCCATGAATAATAATAGAAACATTAGTTTCAATTGATGAATATTTACTAAAGAAAAATTGAGTTCCTTCTTATTAAATTCTGTTCATTGTATTTATCTTCAATAGAATTTATTTCACAATATGTGATGCAAATAGCCTCTTATTTAATACATATTTTTTTGAAGGACATTGAGAAGATGCCTTTGGTTTCACTCTTTCCATTAGAAATTTCGAATTGTCATTCAAATTTTTCACCAAAATAATTAAATATTTTATTTTTTTTTATTTTTTTTAGAGAACCTTACCTAAAATGGAAATGAAGTGTTTTCTACATACTATTTTTTTTGTAATTTTAAATGAAACTAGAGTGTATGGGTGAAAATTATATGAGAAAGGGATGCATTGAAATATCATTTCCATATTTTAGTGTAATCATCATCTATTCATATATCACTTCACTTTATCCTCACAAGCTTCTCAGAGATGAGACTATATGTAAAATTTCCCATGTACTAATGTGGTATCAACATCTTGCATCAGATGCTAATGATATCATTATGAAATAACCATCATATGTTTTACACTTGAGTGTTCTGTAAGTGTTTTAACACCTTCGCTTCCTGTGGTATCTTAACAGGTATTGGTGACACCAAATGATCATACCTAGGTCACAACAAAAGCCTGTGGGTCATGGATTTTAATATTTTTCATTTTCATACTGACAAAACTTGTCATGTCATATGACCCGAGCACCTATACAGTTCAAGGATCACATGTAAATCAAAATAGCACATAAATCCAAATTGAAAGAAATAACTATTTAGATATGAATCCGCGATCGACTACAACATTTCACATGCAATTGTTTCTCGAAGGATCTATATCAGAATCTTTTTATATCATCCACACACACTTCAAAAATTAATTGGAGTGTCTATCATTGAATTCTAGGTGCTAGTGTGGGGATCTGATGACCTATACCTTCTATTCTTGAAGGCGTTCTTGGTTCGTTAATCAGAGAGAGAGAGAGACTCTCTCTATAGAATGTTGTAGGAGAGGGAGGCTCTCATTCAAAATGAATGAATAGTCATTGTTGTTCCAGATCCTTTAACTATATATAGCGGATATTCAAAATACCCAGTAGGGTTCCCCAACACCTAGAAATTTAACATCCAGTAAATAATAATTATGAAGAAATAAACTATGCCATAAATATTATTTATAATTTATCACATACCTATAATATATATTAAATATAGTAAATGATAAAACTGAGTGCTTAACTCAACTATTAATTCCTTCTTAATATTAAACGAACCTAAAATATTAAAATAATAATCATTCGAATAATATTTTATCATATTTACTTAACAATTAAATAAATTTAGTAATTAAATTCAATACCAAATATTCTTTACTTGAATAATATAAATTTTTTATTTTTCATTGATCGATAACTGGACAACACATAGACCCCATGGTGGGCCCCACCATGTCTGATATACTAATTAAACTGATTAGGAATGATTCATGAATACACTATTGTGTGTAACCCTCTTGGAACTTATCTTGATAGTAAGGAATAAAATCCATAAAATAAGAGTGGAGTCTAAAAACCCATGAAGGACCCTCAGAAGATTAGTTTTTTCATTGCAATGACAACCAACCTATAAACCCAAACTATGTACTAAAATCTCTTTGTATTTAAATATCTCATTAAGTATGATGCACAATTGTGACATCTCCCTTTTATTAATTTATTATTTGTTAATATAACCAGATGGATTTACCTTTTGTCCTCTTTGGACAAAGACTTATGAATGTAGTACCATCCTAATCAACCAAGCCTGAGATATATTAATTTCTTAACTTGGAAGTGATAGCTCTATTTTTTTTTAAATTCAACCAATCCCATACCACCAATTACACACTCAACACAATATACCTTACCATGATTTCTTCATCATGGTTTTTTCCTTGTATAAATGTACACAATAAAATACCACACAATATTGTTGATCTCATGTCAAGAGACCAATACACATGTCCATAGATAGGAGGAACCAATGACACCTGAGACATGTGGTGTTCCTATTGGAGAGTATGTTCTCATGATATCACTACTAGATATCATCATATAGGAACTTCATGAGAAGATTTCACAATTCTTATGATCCCCTATTACATGATAGTAAAACATCAACTATATCCATTTAGTATGATGTATCTAGACCATGAGACCTTTTTTATATTAATGTCATAATATCTTGAGGTTCTCATTATAGTATGGGATCTTCTATAACCTTTTGATATGACAATTAATCTGCGGGAATTACCATTAAATAGTAGAAACAAAAATATCTACACTATAATAGTAAGAATACGTAATGTATAATTAAGTGTATACATGGAATGATAATCAAAATAATTATTCAATTTGGGTCTAGGTCACCCACTATTATAACACTCCCACTTTCACTAGATCCAACATGCTAACTAAACTCGTTAGCACTCACATGATAAATATCGTGTTTCTATAGAGTAAGGTCATTAGGTTTTGTGTCTTCCACATTTCCACGGTGTGGCTACTCTACTATATGAGACCTCATATCCTTGAGTAAAACTTATCAAGAGATAGTATCCCTGAGTATATTCCTTGTTGTTCACTATCAAAACATTAAATCTTGGCAAGTACTGAGTAATATAATTATCATAATGATAAAACATTGAATACTTGATGAGATTCCAAGAACTAGAACAAACTATTGCATTTAATTGCTGCTTCTTAGCTGCCTCAGAAGCTGTAATATACTCAATTTTTTAGGTATGAAAACAAATAGATTTTATGAGCTTGTCTCACTCAACAACTTATCCTAACTAAAATATTATATCAAATTCATCCATTGGAATACTTGTTTGTGTCCAACCAAAAATAATATCCTTTACTCTATACTTACTAGATATATATCTTTTAAACTTGTAAAAGAATTGTAAGGTAGTTCTGAATTCATCACTTGCAGTTCTCAAGGATATAATTGATATTCTCCTACCATAAAGTATATGTTGGAAATATCATTTCTTATACATATTATGGCATATGTGATTGATCCATCATTTATGTGTATGGAGCTCAACTCGCCACTTAATATACTCTTATGCCATTTTATATCTACTTGAATAGATTTATGCCATGTTATAATGGAGACAATTATTCTCTTGAATTGTTCCGACTTTTATTTTTCAATACCATGTAAGTATATGTATGATTAACTAGGTCCAAGAAACGATTATGTAAGATCCCGAGTTTTTCTTGAGGTATGAATCTTCTTTTCTGGTTAAATGTGTTTACTTTCATTTTTGGCTTAGACCATAGGTTGGACGGTGGGCCGGTTGGGTTGTTTTTGGAAAGAAAGGTAAAAATAGGATAAAAGTTGATTGTAGTCCATGTAAACGTCATGTACATAGACTACACACCATGTACTTCTAGTACACACCCTAAATTGGCTAGTCGTGATGTATAGCCTTTCTGGATCAGAAAAATAAAGAGGACTGTACACGCCGTGTACTTGAGGTACACATACTGTACTTACCCAGTGGGGGTTTTTTATGAAAGATATAGTAGCTAATATTTTGTTGTAAAATATTTTATACTCATTTTTGGAACACAAAATCCAGCTGAACAAGTTTTTCATATATTGAAGCTGTTCGGACTTCGATTTGAGCACCGTCTATCACGTTGGAACCATATCGGTAAGTAATCAATACCTTTTTAGTAGTTCTTGATTCTTCATAAAAACAACTGAACTATTTGGATTTAGTCTCGTATGGCCTAATATCCTGTTCTTCTTCAATTATTCAGATTTATTCCAAACCAGGACAAATCAGGACTTGATATTGGATGAGCTATCTACTATCGAGGCAAGGTAGGTGTTCAATACTTTCTTTTGGATTTTCAAGTTCTTTTATGGTGTCCGTAATTTTCATTTCCCATCAGAATTTCCAGATATTCCTCTTTTATAAGAGAGTTGCTTTCCATAGCTATAGTTGGACCTAGTGAGGATGCCCATAGGTTTTGTTTAGGTGCATTGACACACGTTACTCTTTTCCAGGTCACCCAATGGGTGTTCCTTAAGGGAAATATCTTTTTATGCCATTTTAAAGCACCTGAGCGGTGTGTTCTTGTGGTTTTCTAGTTAGAGGAATCCTATTAACAATTTGATTGCTTGAATATCCTTATTAAGAGATATACTTCCTCCTTTCTCACTAAATATCATGTTATTCCTTTTTTATTTTGATATTTTGGCATGTTTAATCGAAAATATGGGTGGGTATACCAATTTAATGACTAATGGTATATTACATGGTTTATATGGGAGGGTAGGCCCATATTCTTAGTAAATGATAAATGGTCTGCATGAGTGGGTATAGTCATGGATTATTCTTATTGATGTGAGTGGGTATACTCACATGTTAATGAATGTTACTTTTTGAATGCTTGAATGTTTGATTGAATGGTTTGATAGATGCCACAAACTTCTCTCCATGGATCTGGAACATGGTAGTGGACACCTTGGGATGACTCTTCCCCTTGAGTCTTGGTAACATGGGATTCCTCGGGCTTTAGTACCCCTGGGATCTGGCTTTCTTGTTCTCATGTAAGACATTCTATTTCGATGCTCCTAGGACCCCAACCAGTGCCTAACCATGTTTCCACCAGGAATTCCCATGAGACTTGACGGAATGCTCTGGACATGCTACTTGGATCAATCCCTTCGTGGTCTTGACATTTTTACTTGGATGCCTCGGTCTACTGACACCTTGGATCTGGCCCTTGAGGTCTACTAATTTACTATATGACATGGTTGTGGGATGCTACATTTCACTATACCGTGTGGTCATGGGATGCAAGAATTCTCTATACAGTATAGCTGTGGTTTCTTGATATGGATGGATGTATGGCATGGATGTGTGACTTTCTTGTTTACTTGTTATAGCGACATTGTTAGGAGATGAATTTATTTTTTGGTATCCTTAATGGCTGTTCAGTTTTACTTGTTATAGTAGTATTATTCCATGGGCATATGTACTTATGTAACAATTGTCTACACTTGCTAGAACTTTTTTAGAATTACTGTTAGAACTGTATAGACCTGGGTGGTTACCTATTGGGATGTTTATCTCACACCCTGTTTGGGCCTCCTTGGGTACACAAACAGATTATATGGTTGCTAGTGATGATAGGGGAAAGCGCCCTAGTACAGTTTGTTGATTATGGCTTTGGAGTAGGGGAGCATAGGACCAAACAGATTCTTGTGTTGCTGGGACGCATTTTGGGTATTTTTATTCTTTTTGGGATACTTGTATTGTATTGACACTTATTTTTCTAGATGTTTTCTATATACTTGTACCATTTACATCATTTTTTTATATGAGATACTTTTGGTTATTACTATATATTCATCTTTTCTTATCTTACTTTCAGGTGGCTGCTGTTTATTTAGATTCCACTATTTATATTATGTTTTAGTTCTATTGTGATACTCTGGTAATAAGGGCATTATCTCCCCACTGACTCACATAGTTCCTCATTGCTAGTCTTCAACCTCTAGCATTTGGATAGATTCATTTGAGGCAATGTGGCCAACTAGGCTCGGGGTACCATAGGGTGGCATCCGGGTCTGGGACCATAAAAAGTGGTATCTGAGGGTTTTTTATTTTTTTATTTGACTTACTATTTGGTGACATTAAATATGGATAGGATGGAAATGGAGTTTGGTAATAAACTGTGCATGGGATTAGCTACCCTGTGTATAGGGAAAATCCAAACTTCCTCGAATTGAGTTCTGATTTTCGGGATTTTGATGATTACTGTTGATTTGATTTCACCCTTGGGTGAAGCACATGATTTTTTCAATTAATATTGATGAAATTTTTAGTTCTATTTCAGTTGCAACCTGATGAGATGAGGGTTTTCCATCTCAGGCATCATATAGACACTTTTTAGAATCAAATTCCATACATTATACCATGCCATATAGGATGCATTAGATATTTCATGATATTGTGATATTTCATGTGATAGTTGTACCTTCTTTCAAGTTAGTTGGGTGTAGTAGATAAAGGTGTGATATTATATTTCAATCCATAAGAAGTATGGGCCCTTATGAATTGGGAAATGATGCAAGAATGAAATGTAAATGTTAAATGAACTTGATATGTATGTGTTGACACTCCATTCTGTCAGAGAGTCTAAAAAATATGATGAAGGGAATCCATTAGAAAGAAAAGGGAAAAAATACATTAAAAAATCAAATATTTTCAAAGGCATGAGTTTTTGGTCACCCTAGTCTAGCCAATACTCTGTCGGCGCATAGCCCACTTGCGCACCCCCATATGTCACGCATCTCACTTGTACGCCCCCATATGTCGTGCAGCCTACTTGCGCACCCAACCCATTTCACCCAAGGTCATTTATTGGCCTATAAATGGACCCTTGGGCCCCTCATTTTTATGGGAAAATTTCACTGAAGCTCAATTACAGCTCTAGTTTCTCTAGTAATTTTCCCAAATCTTCTGAAACAATCAATATAGTTCTTCAACACCTTGAGCGGAGGATTCATAGGAGGATTATTGGACTTAAGTCCTTTTAGTGTTTGAAAAAGCATTAAACTTGAGCGCCTAAAGCTCCCAACCTCCCCAAATCAAAAATAATTGTGCGCCGCCCATTCCTCCCATAGGAACTTGAGCGCCCCACATCTGGGATCACCTGTGAATACTCTTGAAGGCTTGAGCAAGGTATTGCCCTAGTATTAACATACAGGTTGTTTGTCACTTTAGTGAACATCAGGTCACCCAAGTGTACTTTCATGCCTATACTTGTGCGGCCTTCTCTACTTGGTCACCCCTCCTTGATTCACTTACTTTCTTCACTCTCTTCAATCTATAAGCCATCAAGCCTTCCTCAAAGCCATCATGGAAAGGATTCATTATCATTGGCTCCCTTAGCTAAAATGGATTCTATTGAGACCTCCTCCAAAACCTCCTGACTTATCAAACCATTGGGAAAGGCACATCATCATGTCTTCTATTTTGGTTTTATATCCACAGTCATAGGTTTCCAAAATTTGTTTCACAATGGGGTTAGTGTTCATGGAGTGTTTGTGGGTTTGTATATCTATAGTCACATGGACCATTCTCTTAGGAACAGTGTTGGGATGTTCCCGATTCTAATAATAAGAGTTTGGGTCCTGACCTCACCCTTCTCAAAGAGTTGTAAAATTCTAATTTCTAGTAAGGAAGGTATGGTTCACACCTACTTTTCTTCCTTTTAAATAAAGGAGAGGTCTCCCTCCCCTACCAGGATCAATTCATGGGTAGCCATCCTAGTGTAATCCCCTAAACATCATCCCTTCCTCCTTATATTGGAACCTCATCCAATGTAAATAGAATAGAGGTTAGGATCGTCGAATTTCCCTCTTCTATGGTCGCCTTGACATCGTTCACCTTAGACACCATAGGTGCACCCTCTTCCACTAGCAGAGGAGGAAAAATTTGAAAGTGTGAATGCCTTTGTTGAATATTTGGAATCCTCTTGTTACTCACACCAGGCATGACTCACATGGTCTTAGAGATTTTTCATGGTCACAACATTTTCACAATCAAAGGAATTGCAAGAACTCTGATTTTTATTCAAACCAGGATACATAGGAAGCATTTTCAATGTCCGAGATCACTAGATATCCTCCTCAGGAATCCAACCCTAATTCCCTTAATCGGGGAATCCTCTTTAGGAATAAGCCCTAAATTAAACCCCAAATCATCAAGGCATCCTTTTCAGGATGTAAGCCCAAACTTGCCTCTCTAAAAGTACCATACTATCCTATGAGACTTATCGAACTATGTGGGATTTGATTCCCATCCAAATAGGATACTTAGGAAGCCTCCTTGAGGTTCAAACCCAACACTTCAAATCAACCATGTTCTCCTTGGTCCATATTCCTAACAGGGTCTAATCTTACATGGAAACCCATATCCTTTCCAAGTTCCTTGGGCAGCTTCAGTATAAGTCCCACACTATGTTTTGACTATTCACCTTCTTCTTAGATTTCCATACCACATGAAATTAAACAGTATGTCTAGGTCCTTATCACATGACCTTAAATAGTATTATGTGTCTTATTCAGTGGTACCGAACTATAGGGGTTCTGATTCCTTTTATAATGATACATAGGTATCCCATTTTATGGGTATGATCCCATAATCAAATCAAACCTTCATATCCCTAGATGACAATAAATTTTAGAGTGGCCCACTAAGTGGCTTAAAAACTAGTATCATCACAATGATGATTAAAAGAATCTCTAAGCAGTATATTAGAGGATACCATTGATGGAAAACCTCGAATACATATGGATACTTCCATTAATGAAGAACCTTGAATGCATACTGATGATTCTAAATTTCACACATGTAGATAAGTGATTGTAAATTCGAAGGGAAACTTTTGTTATGCTTGGTGAATTAATAAGGATTCATGAATATATATAAAATTTACAAAGAGAGTCTCGGAGTAGAAAACAATTCCTTCCAAAGGGTGTGATGAGTCTGACCTCCCATCCTCTCGACCAACGCATGTTATGAAGTATCATAAAGTTAAAACTTAAAGAACACCTAACATTGGAAAGCAGGTCCCCTTTGGATAATGAACTATTGGAAGTTTCTAGTTCTATAAATAAATATAATGGAAACTTCCTGGAAATAGTGGTTCTTAAAAATAGAACACACATTTCAAGGAACTATGAAACAAAAATGGTGAACCTGATGTGAATAATTATCCAAGTTAATAATGTTACCCACATGTTAGGTCCCTATCAATTGATAACGGTAGGTCATAAAAAGTAATCAATCACGAATGTATCCATCTAAAAAGTTGTTTCTTTAATAGAGTTTGTTGTTGTTTCATGTTTTTCTTCTCAGAATTCCCTTCATTCCAAAAATGGATTTCTCCAAGACAACATCTGTGAACTTTTCAACTGTTTCTAAAGCTGGATCTCCATCCACGAGAAGGAAATCATCACCAACCCAATGTCTTCAATGCCAGGTATATGATGTTATGGTAAAAGAATATCGCCATCATGGTAAAATCCTGACTTTGGAAGCTGCCTGTCAGGCCCTCCAGGTCAATAGAAATCCTCGATCATCTGGCCAACGATGACCAATGATCAAGAAGCAAACGATGTCAACCACCGTCTTCAACTGTTTCAGGTCCTTATCCATGGAACACAACAATCAATTCCTCCCACACTATAGGAAGGTGGATCAAGAGGTTACTCAAAGCCTCAATTCAAGAATGAAGGAGTCTTTCCTAAGGACTCCCACTAGTAATCACCACCAGAAGAATAAAACAGTAGTAAACCCACAATATGATGGGGGTGTTTCCTCTAGATGTTCTGCCTAGGTCTCTCAGACCCAGGAACACAAGAAGATCCACTATGGACAATTTACGGTAAATAGAGACTATGTTCTCAACTCCACCTCCTCTAGAGAATCCCATAAAATTAACTTGATGGAAAACAACGAGCGGGAACATACACCCATCCGTCTTATTTTACTATTCAGAAGACTAATCTGGAAGAAACCCATAAACCCCACCAAATAAATCTGGTGGAGTACTATGAACAGGGACATACACCTACTTACAAGTTATCATCCAGTCACCAGGCTCATTTGAATGCATTTAAGGAATCTCTTTAATCTAATGTGGTGGAAACTGGTAAACAGGAGCACACAACTGTTTACAATCACCAATTCTGTCAGTAGTCTCTTATGCCAGTAATGAAGGAAGTCTGTCAACCATACTTGATGAGAAACAGCCAGCAGACACATACATCTTCCAATGTTCATCAAGTCTTCCAATAGTCTCGTTTAGTAGCACCCGGAGAAGTTAGTCTGAAAGCTTCGATGAAAAATTTGGGGCAGACCCAACTCTCTACCCCCACGCATGAGTACTATTAATATCCATTGATAAGAATAGGAGGACAGGAGAAGGCACATACATCTACACTAGATACGAAATGGATTTATATTCTCGTTCTGGCCGCTAAAGTCACCAAACACAGTTTATCAATGGTGAAAGGGTAGACGCAAATCCCTACCATATTTTGGAAGCATGCCAGGATATTATAACAACTACCTCAGTAGTATAATGGTAACATACACATAAATCTATCCCCACACATGGGATTACAAATCAGCATACCATCCCGGAGTAGATACACACCTTTATTCCAGTTCAGAAGGGTCATGGGGAAAACTCCCCCATATTATACAAACAAAAAGATTGGGAACATTCAACCTTTAAAATATGTGGTAATCAGTCCGTTCCGGTAACCACTCCATGGAAGTCACATAAACATTCCCATGATAACCACTTTTCTGAGAAAGTGGCCCCAAATAAGTATAATAGAACATCCAAGAAGAAGTCTCACCATGCACTATGGGAAAATCAAGAGTCAAGTTGAAATTTGGATCCTCTTATTGCTGGAGTTCTTGAAGACCTAAAACATTTATCTATTGCAGCTCAATATTCTACCATATCATTACCAAATTTTGGGAGTGGTAATTTTAATTATGAAGATCCTCATTGGAAACTTCATCATGAAGGCTTGATTCATGAAAAGTTTGTCAATCCGGAGTGCTTATCTCCGGATGAGAGCCACGAAAACCCTCCATGTATCTAGAAGACCAAAGAGAAAGAAGATTTATCCCTTGTTGTAATCTATCGTGGTGATCCTCCCATGATGAAATTCACTGCAAAAGTCCTCTCCACAGTAGTATTTCGCATTGTAAAGTTAATTTTATAATTGACAATGTAGAGATGAGAAAGCCCTCCTATCTCGATGAACTTGCAAACCCAAGGCCAATCATGTCTGATGCCTTATCCTTTACGGGTGAAACACTTTCTCAACCTGAAGACATCTTAAGGGAACCATCATTTTCTAAACCTCTCATGAGTCATTTTTCTACTAATATAGAGCATCCACTTTGGTCAGACCAAGTGGAGAAACCTCTTGTGAAATACAATGAAGATATGTTAAACATGAGGAAACAATTGGCCAAAGGAGAAATACCAGTCATGTTTTGGCCTTTGGAAAATTCTCAGTATAACATTCCAGAATTGTTAATAGAATATTGTATTCATGACATACTCCTCATCTTATGGAAATCTCTTCATCATTTAAAAACCAAATTATTACCATATGATGAATATCAAAATCATGTAATGGTAATATAAGTGTTGCAACACTAAATTGACTTGGCATATCTCTCATTTTCCCAACATCCAAAGGTTGAAAACAGAAGAGAACGCTTTAGCATGCATGGATCAATTCTCTAAAGAGGTTACACCAATTAATTTATGATTCCCTATCTAGTGTTCTTATCAGAGGATGAGGTGCATATAGAGCATTTCATTTCACTACACTCCAAAATAAGTAAAGTCCACAAAATGTGGTCTCATGCAATGTTATTTACCATGGTCAAACCCAATAAATAGATTTTGTATGTAATCAAATGTATACTAAAGAACAAACTTCAACCAAATCTCATTAGAGTCAGGCCTAAAGAAAATAAGTTTTTGAGTTACATTTACACGAAGCATATGAGAATCTTTAGCAGGCGTCCCACTTAGAGGAAGTCAGGCTTCAGAGAATTAAAATGTCTAAAATAGAACCGAGATCTTCCGAAACAGGTGATTTGAGTGGTTGTTGGATGATGAACCCAGCTAATGTCTAAACCAAAATCCACAAAATCAGAAGATCAGTTGCACAAATTTCAGCCATTATAGTTCATGAATAACCCCAGCTTGTAAGGTTGGGGGCTCATTTAATTCAACCATCAAATTCATTCAACAAAGTCAAAATATTTGAAAAATAAGAACAATAATAGCCCCAAACTTTAGGGATGGGGGGTTTCAAATCTATAATCCCATACTCAACCAAAGTCAGTTTTCTCTCTATTAGGAAAGAATACACAAGGAGAGAGTACAACTGAACTATTTGAGGATTCCCTTCAGGTTACTATCCGACAAACAGTTCCAAGGAATTCATCATATAGAAGAACAAAGTCTCATGGAAGACACAAAGGAAGATTATCTCATAAAAATATTGAAAAAATACCTTTGATGCATTATGCGTCAGTAAATTTCATTAAAACCACTACAGAAGATCCTCCATAAAATGAGTCCAGTTCAAGGGAATTAGATGATTAAATTCTTGTCCATAATATAGTACACACTGAGGAAAATGAAGAAGGTGTGTGCACCCAAAATCAAAGGCTTACCCAAAATCTAGGCATGCCTTCAAATAACCAACTACCCCTCGTTGAAAGGTATCTAACAAGGGGAAAGGAAAAAAATCATATTTCATCTCACTTTTCCACTGGAGAAGGTCAATCTATTTCAATTGAAGATAGATTTTCATAGTAAGAAGAGAAAATAAAGGATTCAAAATGACTCAATAAAGAGTTAATTAGAAATAGCATTTCTACTAGACGTACTCCCCAGGAAGGTCCTCAACTCACAAATCTTATAGGAGATCATCAATAAAAAGTATTTGTAGTAACTACAGATGTAGATAATGAATTCCCTCCACTGGGTACATAATCAAGGAAGGATCAAATACATCCTGATAGATCTATTCCTGTGGGTTATCCAAGGCAAATATCCTCACCACCATCAGTGGTTTTACCAGTCATTGCACCATCTCAAGCTCCAGTTGCTATACCTGCACATAATCCAACTCAACCAGATATTCCCAAAATTATTATGAACACAATTGAGGCATTAAAAACTTGATTGGATGTTATGGAGGAACGAAATGTACCAATTTAGCTGGAAAAGAGAGCTTAACCTGAATGAGTGGATGCAATTCCTCTGCCACAAAATTTTGTGAATACCACATTCCCAATCTTTAATGGTTCGTGAGATCCGTAACAACACTTAGCACATTTTTTTCTCATTGCGATCCCATGATGGGAACTTCTCAACAACAAGAAGCAGTAATGCTTTGGTGTTTTGTGCAGTCATTACAAGGACCAGCTTTTGTCTGGTATACAAGTTTATAATCTCGATCAATTATTGGATGGAAAGATCTCTATCCAAAATTTCTTCTTCAATTTAGCTCAACACTACCAAAAAACGACAGTTTTTGATCTTACCAATTGTTAAAAAAGGGATAATGAAAGAGTTTAAGATTTCATTTCTCGATGGAAAGGATTAACATATTCCTTAAGTCTAGAACACCCTCTTGAAAAGTTGCTGCCAATTTGTGTGGAAAATCTGCATGATGAATTACACACACCATTGATCCCTGTGAAATACACAGTAGGGTTTCAAGACCTTACTTCAATCACTCAATAGATATAACACCCTATTATTGAAACTAAGGATAAAACTCATGTAATTCCATCAGATCCAAGTAGGAGGATAGGAAAGGTATAATCTACTACAGTCACATTCAGCAGGCACTTGTTCCTGCTTCTACTTAAAGACCATCATCATACCGAAGGGCTATGCCTCATAAGCATAAAAAAACGACCGCCTCATCAAGATGATCAAAGAGATCAAAGGTGGAAATAGTTTAAAAAATTGAAGAATAAAGTTTATTCTTTCATGAATGAACGGGTTCATGCTTAATTCTTCCCATCCTTAGAAAAAAATTGGGACAGTTATCAAGGTCGAAGAAACCAAATAAAGAAGGAGATGAAGATCTTCCGAATTATTGTCCCTTTCACCAGATTTTAGGACATTCCATCCATGGATGATTTGTTTTCAAGTACCTCTTGAAAAAGATGGTAGACTCTATGTTAGTAATACTAAAAAGTTTATCAGCTCAAGTAGCATGTGTTACTACTACTGATCTAGAGAAAGAAGGCGAATGGAAAGAGATCAAAAGTAAAAATGTTCAGAAATATGATGATCGGATGATCATGAAAATGATCAACCAGAAAAATTCCATTTTATGAACATATTTGAAATAAGAGATTATGTATTCTTCCACTCCTGCCACAGTAAAACCACCTTCATAAAAAGGTCGTTCCTCAATAAAACGAAGTAATTATAAGGATAACGAGCAGTCAAAAATAGATGAGCTCATGTCAAGGCCAATGTTGTCCTTAACCTTGGATGATGTTATGCCATCTGTTTCAAAAGAAAGGGCACCACCCCACCAAACGACACAACCATAATTAACCTATCAAGAAGAATCTTCTTCAGATGAAGAATTGATCTTTGGTTTTATTAATGTTATCCATTTAATGGATCCTTATGCCAATAGTGATTCTGATTATAATGAGATATAATTCCTTATACCTAATTGGGGAACTAGTAGAAGAGGACAAGGTTGAGGATATAGGGGAAGACATGGGAATTCTAAAAATCACCATTTTAACTCTACCCCTGATCGAAACATATATGCGGTATAAACTTGTGGAAGAGCCCTTATGCAGGCTCAACAAGAACAAGGAGTTTCTTCCATGAAAGACAAGTTTGGTTCTGACACAATTATTTTGAAAGACCAATTAGAAGATACACCATCTTTCTCTCAATAAGTGAATAGACAGAGTCGGTCTAATTTACCAAAGCCATGAGTATTTCTGGCTTCTGCTCTGACACAGAATACAGCTACATCATAAGCATCAACTTCCAAATCAATTGCCAAACTGCATCTCCAAACCGGAAAACATAGACCTTTGGACCAAAATTATGATTTCGTGAAACATTTGGCCCATATACTATCCTATTTTTCAATTATAGATTCTTTGAGTCTATCAAAAGATCTTTTAGAAGCACTAATTGAGGCTTTGTCAAGTCCCCATGAGTTTAAAACTGAAGTTTCTACTGCTGATGTTTACCATATAGAGAATGATCCTGTAAAATTTCATGCATTCTTATCTCTTATAGATGAAGATGAAGATGATGTGGTGCATGGGCATATCAGACCTTTGTATTTTTTCTGTCAAAGTCAATGACATAGACATCTGACGAGCCTTCATTGATAATGGATCTGGAGTCAACCTCATTCTTATTCGTACACTTTGTCGATTAGGACTAACTGAATATGAATTATCTCCTTGGACTTTAATGTTTCAAGCTTATGATAAGAATGAAAAAGAACCTTTGGAAGAGATTACACTCATAACTCAGTTTGGAGATCTTGTGTCTAATTCATATGTCACGGTTTTTATGAGGACACAACCTTCAATATTCTTCTTGGAAGGCCTTGGATGCATCAACATGCATCCATACCTTCGTCATACCACTAATGTATTAAGTAATATTTCAATGGTCAAATCAGTACATTTTATGGTGACAAGGCTCCATTCAAAACATGTGAATATAAATGCATTGAGGTAGAGTTTTATCACACAAAATGAACAAAGTCCATGACAAAATAAATAACCGGATTTAATGCTCCGAATGGAGTAGAAAAGATTCAAGAAAATCCATTCATAAATTTGAGTAAAGATTATGTGTTACCTATTAATGAAATTGAAAAGGTAAATCCAAATCTTGGAACTCATCCAGTAACTTCAATAATGTCAATTACGACAATTGAGCCTGAAAACATGGAAGAAACTTTTGAACCACTATGAAATGATGAAAGCCTAAATGGGGATGTTTTAATTTCATCCACTAAACTACAAAAAGACTCTACTTCATTAATCAAAGTAGAATAAATTATGGAAATGCTAGAAAAATACAAAGATGTTGATTCTCAATCCATAATTTCCTCTTTATTACCCCAGGAAGACCCTTCGTCATCAGTTGGGTAAGATATGGTGACCTCTTCTTCAGGATGTTCAAATACTGACTCCTCCCCTAGATCTGGAATTTTTTCCCCATCATCTACTATGAAAGTGGAAACAGAAGAGGTAACACATAATGAATAAAAAGTTTAAGATCTCGGGGATGCTCTTTCATCATTAGAGTAATGTGTCTCTACCACCGTGGATGAGCTCAGAGAAATAAATCGGGGTAAAAAAAAGATCCACGCCCCACTCTAATTAGTGAGGCCATGACCTCTGAAGATAAAGAGGTGTATACTTTATTTCTAAAGAAACATCGAGATATATTTTATTTGAATAATACAGAAATGCCAGGTCTTAATCCTGATGTAGCCACTCATCATTAGGGTTTTCCAGAAGAACATCGTGGATTCAAGGAGGTAGATAGAAGAACACACCCAACTCATGCCTCTAAAATTGAAGTTGAAGTTGATAAGATTACAAAGGATAAATTTTTTAGGGAAGTTCTGTATCCCAAATGGCTGGCCAACATTGTCCCAGTGAAAAAGAAGAATAGATAAATTAGAGTTTGCATTGATTTTAGAGATCTTAACCAGAATTGTGTTAAATATTTTTTTCTAGTTTCAATTACCGAACATCTAATTGATGCAACAATTGTCTATTAATCTCTTTCTATCATGGATGGATACTTTGAGAATAATCAAAATCATATGGCCCTAGATGATGATGAATATACTGGCTTTAGAGCCCCTCAAGTTGTGTTTTGCTATCAGGTAATGCCCTTTGGCTTAAAGAATGCAGGTGAATCATACCAACATGTTATGGACTATATTTTCAAACCCTTCTTAGGGAAGTTTTTTTAATGTTATGTGGATGATTTGGTGGTCAAATCTAGACAATATTCCAATCACTTGGTTGTTTTGGAGACCATATTATATAAACTTCTACAAAATAGTTTGAAGATGAACCCCTTGAAATGTGTTTTCAGGGTAACCTCAGGAATTTTTCTTGGTTTCGTTGTATAATATCGTGTTATCTAAGTTGATCCTGAGAAAAAAAAATCAATCCTTGGCATGAAACCTCCTCAAAATTTTAAATAATTAAGTGGAATCCAGGGACACTTGGCCTATATTCATCACTTTATCACCAATTTGGCAGGAAAGTGTTTTCCCTTCACCAAATTAATGAAGAAGGGAATCACCTAACAATGGAATGATGACTACCAAGAAGAATTTTATACCCCAATGAAATATCTCTTGAGTCTACCAGTATAAATTCCACTTTTTGAAGTAAGACCACTTATTCTATATGTGACATATTTAGAGCGATCACTAGGTGCATTTCTCACCCAAAAGAATGATGTTGGGAATGAAAACAACCTTTACTATCTCAATTGAACTATGCTTAATGTGGATACTTTATATTCAAGTATTGAAAAGTTTTGACTACCATTAATTTTTGCAATTCAGAGATTGAGGCACTACCTACAACATCATGAAGTCAAATTATTGTCTCGTAATAATCCGCTCAAATTTTTCATTAGTCTTCCTATGCTTATAGGGCATCTGGCATGGTGGAAGCTTATTTTTTGATAGTTTTATATCTAGTTTTTACCTAAAAATGCAATAAAATACCAAGATCTATCCGAATTCTATGTTAAGCATCCATATATGGAAGATACATCATTTAATACTGAACTTCTTAATGAATATGTCTTCTCTATTCAAGATAATTTTCAAACATGGGAAATGTATTTTGATGGTGCTTCTAGAAGTCCAACAAGGAAGATAATGGAAAACCCTAAACTCAACAAAGATGGGTTAGGAATTGTCCTTATTTCCCTAGAAAAGATAGTATTACCTTATTCCTTCCTATTTTAAGAAGGTGGTATCAAAAATGAGGTATAATATCAAGCTCTCACCACAGGTTTGGAATTGGACCTTCAGGTGAAAATGGATCATTTAAAGGTGAAAGGTGATTCATAACTGGTAATCAAGAAAATACCTGGGGGAATATTCTATCAGGAAAGAAGAGTTAATACCATTGTGAGATTACGCTAGAGGGTTAATAGCTGAATTTCCCTCATAGCCGACATTGTATCATGTCCCGTGATCACAAAATACCCAAGAAGATGCACTGGATAATGCTGTTATAGCCTTGGAAAATCCTAATCGGGATGAAATAGTCATTAAAATAGCCCATCATCGTGTGGTCACACCTTTTGTTCAAACCAGAATGGAGGAAATTAATTAAATTGGCCCAATTTCTGAACAATATGGTCATACCATGGGATGAAGAACATCTATCATGGAATATCTTCAAAATGGGATACTTCCACCAGATAGGGCTGAAAAAGAATTGATCTCACAACGAGTAGCCAATTTCACTATTTATGATAGTCCAGACTACCAAAATATCCTCTACAAGCGAGGCTTTGATGGAATCCTCTTCAGATGTATTGATGGAGAAGAGACTACAATTGTCATGAATGAAGTTCATTCAGGAGCTTGTGGTTCCCACCAGTTTGGGCACAGAGTCTCTGATCAGATCCGAAGGCTCAGATACTTTTGGCCTTCAATGACACAGGATTGTACAGATTTCACTAAAAACTTTCCTCCATACAAAGTTCATGCCAACTTCTCTCATCAACCCCCAGAGTTTCTATATACAACTAAATACTCATTTCCATTTTCAACATGTGGAATATATGTAGTAGGGCCTTATCCTCCAGCCATGGATATACAGTTCAAGTATATTCTCACTTCTACTGACTTCTTCTCTAAATGGGCTGAGGAAATACCTCTCAAGGAAGTCAGAGCCAAAATCATTGTTAGTTTTGTTAAAACTAATATCATCATCAAATTTTGTGTCCCTCATACTATTTTGACAGACAATGGCACCGATTTTTGTTCTGTTGAGGTAAAATATTTATATCAGGAACATAATATCAAATCCAACCATTCATCTCGCTATGATGTGGTGACCAATGGATAGATAGAGGCCTTCAATAAGACCCTATCAAGTATACTCCAGTAGATAGTGGATAATGATAAGAAATAATGGGTCGATAAACTTTTGAATTCTTTATGGGCTCATCTGACAACTACCCGTACTACCACCGAGGCAACTCCTTACTCATTGGTATATGGAACTGAAGTAGTTTTTCCAATTGAAATGAAATTTCTTACACTCAGAATTATAATCTGTGATCAGTTGTCTACAAATGAGAGGTCTCAGAAATGGTTCAATGAGATGGAACGATTAGACAAGAAAAGATTTCATGCCTTGCATCATCTAGAAGTCTATTATAATATAATAAAACAAGATTTTAACTAGAATGTTCGCCTCAATTCATTTCTTCAAGGTGGATTGGTTTTGGTCCTTAGGAATTAAATGATACTAGGAAAGAAACCTCTAAAACTTGAGCCAAAGTGGGAAGGACCCTATTCCATACATAAGGACAATTTAAATGGAGCTTATGACTTAATCTCGATGTAAGGAGATCTTATTACAACTCCAACCAAGGCGAGATTCTTGAAGAAATACTTTTTGTAGTTGGGCACATACGTCCTCACTGCAAGACTTTAAAGTGACCAGTACAATGTTCTCACTGAAAGGCTTTAAACTTCACAGTACAACATCCTCACTACAAGACTTTAAACTGCACAGTACAAAAACCTCACTGCAAGATGTTAAACTACACATTACAACGTCCTCACTGCAAGAGTTTAAACTGCATAGTAAAACATCCTCACTGCAAGACTTTAAACTGTATTGTACAATGTCCTCACCATAAGAATTCAAACTGCACAGTACCACGTCCTCACTACAAGACTTTAAACTGCACAGTACAGTGTCCTCACTCCAACACTTTAAACCACACAGTACAATGTCCTTGCTCCAAGACTAAAAAATTCACAGCCCCCATGTCCTAGTTGCAAGACATTAAACAACATAACAACCATAAGAGTCCATGTATCATGATGTTAAAATGTGTAATATCTTTTTCCTTGTCACATGACGTTAAACTGCATGACATCATTTGTACAACTAATGTTTTCTCTATTTGATATTAGAGGCTTCCGTAAGCAAACATCACTGAAATAATCAGTACTCCTTAGTGTCACATGAGTCCGTCTCTTTCTTATGTCTGATTCAGATCTACATAGAGGCTTTATTTCAAGAACTACGCATGGCTTGATTCTCATTTTCCAATGAGATATGTAGAGACACTAAAATATCCAATTTTGGTCCCATCCACAATCACATAATCTTTTTATTTTCTTTTCTCCTCTTGTATATGAATCATATATATACATAGTGTTTCTTTAAGATATATGATTTAGTCCTTATACCATTTTATGTCTTAAGATTTGCAGTTCTTTTAGAATGTTTCAAAATCCCCCATTCATCATGTCAAACTCGATTAGCGTAAGGAATAATGTTTTAAAGTAATACACATGGCTTGATTTTAATCTATTTGAGATACATAGAGATGCCTAGATCTCCAATCATGGCCCCAACTGTAATAAAAAAACGCGTTATTTCTTATAAGAGAATCAAATCTTCATAGGGAATGTTTTAAGAACTTTGTATGACATGATTCTTTCCCCAGCAAGACACATAGTGACACTTGGGTTTTATCCGTTAATCTAGTTACAATATGTCTTTCCTTTCACATCGGTTCATCTTCATCCTTACCAATTGATGTTAAACAGCATGGAAATACAACACCCCCATTCTTCACATGCATTACCTTTTCATTGTAAAAGAAACACTTACTTATCCTTTTTTCTCACATTGAGCATAGATCACGTGGGCTTAGGAATTGGGTAAGTGGATTCTTTATATAAATAAGGTGTTTCAATTTCTTATGATCTATCAATTTCCTCACTACATGGCTTAAAACTACATAGTATAATGTCTTCACTGCATGACTTAAATCTTCATTGTATAATGTCCTCACTGGATGCCTTAAAATTTCATAGTATAATGACCTCATTTAATGACTTCAAACTGCACATCACAATACTAATTAAAAGGAAACAAAGAAAGTCTCTATTTTACAAATGAGTCAAATCTATGTAAGTAGAATTTATCTCCTGGCCAATATTGGTTCAGATATTTCTCATATAAATTGGGCATAACCCCTTCTATATTTCACACTCTTAATCCTGAATATTTCTAGATCCTCATTATCTTTCTTACGGTTTCTGGTGACAGAGTTTCTAATACCTGAGAGCGCTTTTTCCGGAATATGAAACTCATGCACTTAGGTGGCCTTGCATAAGTTGCCTATATAATAGGCATTCTAGATAGAAATTCCACTATTTGGATATGTATCATATTCCTTAGTTGGAGCTGCTTAACATAGCCCCCATAATGGGTTTTTCAAATAATGGTAACTTCGTTCTTGGTTATAGTATCTTTTTCCCCTTTAATATTTGATAACAATATACGTGAATCTGTATTTTAAAACAGTCCTTCAAGTATACTTTTACCATTATCTTTTTCACAATATGAAAGTCATCAAGACCATGGATTACACATTTACCTCACAATGTGTTCAATACAATATGAAATAACCTTGAAATCACTTGGCCACATATTATATATTATTTCCATTTCTGGTCCTAGTTGTATGACCTAAAACTACAGACACCATACCTCTTATGTTTGGGCCAGACCTTCATAAAAGATCTATTCCTCCAATTCTTTGGAAATATTTGGTGGAAATACCCTTTCCATATTTAGGTACCTTTATCGAGAAACAAAACTCGGTTCTTCGGAAAATCAAAATCTCCATAAACTTTCTTCCTCTTTTAGCAATAAAATGTTAAACTTATGAGAGATATTTTGTCTGACTATAAAACACGTTCCCTTAGGTGTCCTTTCATAAGTTTCCTACATAATAGGCCTATCAGTCAAAAGATGTCACTATTTGGCTATGCAGCATATGCCCCATTTGGCCCCGCATAATACAACCCACATAATGACTTTTTCAAGTAATGGTAACTTCGTTCTTGGAAAAGACTTCCTCTAATGCTTTTAGTCCTTTTCCCATATCATTCCTTGGTTCCAGAAATTTCCAAATCACAATTTTTAATTTTCCATTCCATACCTGAATATGATAGTATCTTTCCAAACAAATTATCAAGAAATTGGGAGAGTATCGTACCTTTGGTCAGAGAGAAAGACCTTAAATTAAAGCCACCCAATTTTCTCACTGCATGACTTAAAACATCATCGTACAATGTCCTCACCGCATGAATTAAAACTACACACTAAAATGTCCTCACTACATGACATAAAACTGAACAGTACAACATCCTCACTACATGAATTAAAACTGCACAACACAATGTCCTCACTACATGACTTAAAACTGCATAGTACCAATGTCCTCACTACATGACTTAAAAATTCACAATATAATATCAGAAATTCTCCTTTATAATAAATTTTAATCATTACTCATACACCAAATTTGTATAGAAATGGTTTACCTATCCATAACACATATTAGTGTAAAAATATCCCTTTCATTCTTAAAAATCCTTTCCTTGGAAAAACCACCCACTGTGGTCTTAAGTCACCCAAATCTTATTTTCCCCAATCCATCTACAACAAAATGTTAAATATCAAAGAGCTCTTTTGTTTGACTATGAAGCATGTGCCTTTAGGCGGCCTTGCATAAGTTGCCTACATAACAAGATTGCCAGTCAAAAGATGCCACTATTTGGCTATGTAGCATATTCCCCAGTTGGCCCTGCATAACATAGCCCCCATAACGGGTTTTTTAAATAATGGTAAATTCATTCCTAGAAAAGACACCCCTTATGTTGATACAGGTTTTAAATTTGGTGACTTTAAAAATCATGGCTCAATATTCCCCATGGAAATATTTAAAGAATATTAAAGCAATTCTTTTCTCCATAGTTTTATTTGGAATCTAATTTCAAAATTGATGGTCAAAACTATTCGACCTTAAATACTATCCCTTTATTGTCCAACTTTCATGACTCTAAACTGTTAACAACAAGAGACATGGTACTCACTAGATTGAGAACCCACAAAGGGCACTCAAACAAAAGTGGTGTCCCAACTCACTAAATGTGCAATATTTAGGGTTTAGGTAATATTCAGAAATAAAAAGTCAAGAGATATAAAGTTTCTAGGGTTATACATATAACCCTAGCAAAAAAAATCAAACTATGCTTACTGGGACCAATGGACTAGGTAAAACAAAAGTAGTTAGCGAAAGTGAATATACAAATTATTAAAGAAAAAATACTTTTCATTTATGAAAAATTTTCACAAAGGAGCATCCCCAAATTGGAGTCTCTCTCTTAAAAATTACAAAAGGATTTCTACATAATTTCTCATTTGTTTGATAGCCTCTTGAGCCCCATCAACTTCTTGTTGATGTTTTTCTATTTGACCATCCTCGCTCTCTTCATTATGATATAGTTCTTCTCAAGAATTTGCAATGGGTTTTGAACCATCCTTCAGGACTTCTACTAGTGAGCTATGAAGCTGGTAAAGATCCTCTGTAATGATCTGTAAATCATGTTGAAGGTGTAGTTGTTGAAAAATATTTTCTTTAATTTTCTACTTCAGTCCCTTAAAAATTTCATTATGATAAGCCTTATCCTGGGAAAATGCTACTTGGAACTCTTCAATATTGATTGACAATTTGGATTTTTTCAATTCTTGTCAAAGATTTTTCTCTTGCTCCCTCCACCAGAAAATCTCTTTCACCGCAGTATTAATTTCACAGTATTCAAAACTTCCAAATCCTAGATTGATAAATAATGATGAAAGTCATGGAATTATTGAAGGCAGTTCTTTAAGGGAAATCTCAGATATTATCTTCCATATGTTTTTCCATGATTTACTACGAGAAAGAAGAAGAGCCTCATGCAGTTTTGGTTTTGATTCAGAATCACTATAATAAAGAGAGGTATATTTTGAGACTAATGCACTTAAATAAGTGAACTGTTATTTTTCTTCTTGAACAATGTTTGCTCCACCTTCCGATGTTGTTTGGGATGATGGAGAGGCTTCACCTCCAAACCTAGCAATTTTATTTGATAGCCCAATATGTTAAATCCAGAATTATGGTTATGATTAGATTCAAGAGATAAAAAGGGTGAATTCAATCAAAATATTAGTATCTCTTACCTAAGAGTAGGTCAACAGCTTGAGAATAATCCTCACTAATGTTCCTAGTTTCAGAAATTTTGTTTGATGTCTCTAGATGAGGAGTGTTATCTTTAATATTCTCAGTATTTTCACAGTGAATCTAATGAAGACCTAATATCTCAAGATCGACCCGAGCCAATGTCTCTACAATGGTTGGGTTGATGTTAATATCAACACTTCCTTCAAGTACCATTGCGGAAGTAGTTTCATTAGACGGAACTGCATATTTCAATCAACCATGGTTAGTAGGTTAATCTTAAGAAGATCAACATGACAAATAATAAGAACTCACATCCAGTTGATTCTATACAAGGAACTCCAAAATCTTCTAAATCATTTGATATATTAACATATTCTAATTGTTATTCAAAATACATGACAAGGATCATCATTTCATCTAATGATATCTCAGATCCCAGGTTAGTCTCACCTGTGGGAGAACTTGGTGTGTTTACTTCACAAACTTCCTCCGATAACATTTTAACTCGAGTTTCTTCTTCGGCAACAACTGTGGTGTCAATATTAGTTGTTTCCAGATGATTTGGTTCATGTGATGAATAGAAAAGTATCATAGAATGGAAGTTAGATATTGTTGCATTTGATTCTTTATGAATTATTATTGATTTACCAGAAGCTTCCTCTCCTCTGATAGTAGGAATCAGAGTAGTGCTGGGAACAGATGTTGGTTCCTTTGGCTTCAATGCCTCTTCCGGAACCACTGGATTTGTAGGAATTTCTGTCTGCTCAGTAGCACCTTCTATGGCTCCTTGAATTTTATTAGAAGTTTCTTTTAATGAAGAAACAGAAAAATCCACTGTAATCGTAACACGTTTAAACACTTTTTCATGAATAATGACTAAAATTCATGATTATCAGGGAGACATACCACTACTAAGAAAGAGACTAAACATGGCCATATTTATTTGGTTCTTTTTCTTCTTCACCTTTTTAGGAGGTCTTACATCATCATCTATAAAGACAGGTATCATAGAATCTAGTACCCTTTCTATTTCATCCTCCATGACCTGTTTGTCCTGAGATATTTCTACTGATTCATGGGGTGACCCAATAGCTCCAAGAGTAGTGCCTACAGGGCTACACTATGGTGAAGGGACTTCAGTTTCTTTTCCTTTACCCAACTGTAAGTTAAGATGATTTTTCTACTAAATAAATATGTTTTAACTAAATTCCAAGTTTAAAATGGAAGAGAATGTGAGATAAAGGAAAATTACATCCTCAGGATCTACAAATTCATGCCACACTTCATCTAATAAAGGATTAATCTCTTTGGTGGTACCACAATCTTTCATTTACTTTACCCTCTTTGTGGTAGTAATTGATTAATCTATGTCATATATGAGCATTTATAGCTCTCTAATATAGGTCCTTACCTCATTGGGATTATCCTTAAAAATAATGTCAGAAGAATCCCACAAATCCCCTACTCTTGGAATATATAGTCCTTCACACAGATCCATCCACATGGTTTCCGCATCATAGTACAGATTCTTCCATGTTTGAACAACCACTGGTCGTATATATTTAGAATGTATGTCTGAGGGTTGTGAGGATGATCCCATAACCTTGGACTCGAGTTTCCTCCCAACACCCATATTCATGGGTAAAGGATTAGAAAATGGAACTCACCGCTCTTCAGAATGATGGCGACCAGATCAACTTGATATGACTTCGATAGGGATTGATGGAGTGGTGCTCTTAATTTTAATAAGAGGTTTATATCTGGCATAATTCCTCTTCAATGAATTTGGAGCATCATCACCTCCACCCTATGATTCTTGCAAGTAATCCCCTGGTGATGAAGAATTATCTTTCAAATTATGGGGTTCTTTCCTACTACTTCTCTTTATCCCCACTTGAGGGAAAACATGATTTAATACCCCTTTAGGGTAATATGCAACCCAGTTTTCAGTATACTAGATGGTCAATATGCTTACTGCATCAGTGATGGGTAAATTAAATATTGTCACAGTCTTCCTGACAGTTGTTAACAACCATAGTTGTCGGGAAACCATTGGACGTTGCTCTAATATGACATGCACGATAGGGGATATAGTATTCTGTTGTAGACATTTGAATTTATGTGCAAATCTATAAAGAGCATAGGCCTCACATATGATTTCTCTTTCAATTATGGTGGCCAACATGCCATCTCTGCAAGCTAGCATATATGCCCTTAATTCCAAACTAGCAGTACCATCATAAACGAATATCCATGTAGGTGGATTCCCATAAGGAATGAAATAGAATTCATTATTCATGCTCAATCTAGCCATGATAACATAAGCATTCAAAGAAAAGGGTGAAATACAAAAAAAGTCTTGAAAAGACGGTTGGAAAGAACTTCCAAAACCATGTACTCTACTTTGTACAACATAAGTTTTAAAGTGAGTAGTAATCCATCCCCACAATAATTGGAATGGTCCTACTTTTCTAAAGGGAGACTGACCTTTGTAAATATGTCGAAAACTCCTATGAATCTTGGCAAATATAAGGGTTTCCAACCCTACCATCCTTTTCTAAGCCAGTTTAGCTACAATAAAAAAGGATCTCAGCCTCACGCCTTCTTTTGGAGTCTCAGAATGCTAATAGATACACATTGATCCACATGGCTAAGAAACCTGCTATATGTGTCTTTGTAGGAATTTTTGGGTTGATTTCATATCCCCATTTATAAAATTATCCTTTCTCCAAAGTTGTCCAAAAGGTGTCAGGAGTGCCTATCTTCTCTGCCCTTGGATAGCTAGTCAGACGGGTGTAAGTAGGACCCTTTTCCTTCTTCTTTATTAAAAATATTTCCATCCATTCATCTGGATGAATATCCCTCTTGGTGAGAGTTTTTATGGTGATTAAATTCTTCTGTTTTTAAAATGTTTTCATCAACTCATGAACCAAATATGGTGTCTTCTCCTAGTCATTCCATGTCACTATGGGAGGAATAAACACATCATACATGTCTCCAAGTATTGGAGCTCCAAAAATCTTGTAAACATTTCACAAGATGATACCTACCTCTCCATGTGTTAAATGGAAGGAATAAGTCTTTAGGCTCCATCGACATAATAATTCTGTCACAAAATCATCATTCTAATACACATAGGTTTGTCCAACCCAAATATCCTCATAAATGCCAATGAATCTCAAATCATCTACAAATCAAGCACATGTCTTTCGCACCTAGTATTCCCACATCCATGCGGGTTTTACACCTCCTCCTAGGAGAAAGTCTCAACTTTTCATCCAATCCTTGGACCGATCTATCTGAGATTCTTGAAATATGGATGAATAGAAGTGTGGCTGCAGCTCCAGTGTCTGTGCCTTCAAATCTGGAGCACAAGGGCTATGATGCATAATATGAGCTTTCTCTACTATCCCAGCATTATAAAATGATCCCCCAATAGAAACATTGACCGATGAGAAGTTGGTATAATCATGAACCCAATAATGTGGGACATAGTTCTTTTGATATGGAATGTTAGCATCCTAAAAATTTCCATAGCTACACAAAGGTAGATAGGTGCTTTGAGGAAAGTTGAAATGATAATTCTTTAAATATTTTTCTAATTCTGGAACGGTGGTTTCACAAACATCAAAATAATAATTACAAAATACATTCATCATGTAATCAATCCTCTTCATGGTGAGCTCATCAGCAATTCCAATTATTTTAAGAGCCATTGAACCTGCAAAAAAGATAGAGATCATCTTTTAAAATTAAGTTCATTTTTGGTGTTATACAAAAAAATTGGAAAATTCATTAAAACGTGAATGTTTAAAACTTGGCGTGCAAGTATAAGTAGGTGCGCAAGTATGGCGCCCCACTTATAGCGTGCAACTAAAAAATGTACAGAAGAAGTGCAACGAAATAGAAGTTCCTAAATAGAAGAAGACTTGCACACCGAGATTTGAAAATTTGGAAGTTTCGAGTCTTTTCGTGGAAGTGAAGCCGTTATATATAAGCGATGCATGTCACCCTGCATGCCAGAAATCTTACACATTGCAAACTCACATGCCCAAGTCTACTTGAGCGCCAATACTTGCGCACCCTAGTGGTATTTTCTTTCTTCTTCATTACTTTACCTATGTATAGGATCCTCTTTTCATTTTAGATCCAATTATGAGGGGGGGGGGGGGGGTTGTTGACACTCAATTATGTAAACATTCGAAAAAATATGAAGAAGGGAATCTATTAGAAAGGAAAGCGGGAAAATACATAAAGAAAAGTCAAAGATTTTCAAAGGCATGAGTTTTTGGTCACCCAAGTCTAGCCAAAACTCTATCGGTGTGCAGCCCACTTGCGTGCCCCCATATGTCATGAAACCTACTTGAACGCCCAATCCATTTCACCCAAGGTCACTTATTTTTCTATAAATAGACCCTTGGGGCCCTCATTTTAATGGTCGAATTTCCCCGAATCTCAATTACTACTCTGGTCTCCCTAGTACTTCACCCAAGTCTTCTGAAACTTTTAAGGAAGTTCTTCAACACCTTGAGTGGAGGATTTAAGGGAGGATCATTGGATTTAAGTCCTTTTAGTATTTGAAAACCATAACACTTGGGCGCCTAAAGCACCCAACCTTCCCAAATCATAAATACTTGCGCAACGCCCATTCCTCCCATAGGTACTTGAGCGCCCCACTTCTGGGAACACCTGTGAATACTCTTGAAGGCTTGAGCAAGGTCTCACCAAAGTATTAACATATAGGTTGTTAATCTCTTTAGGCAATATCAGCTCACCCAAGTGTACTTTCACACCCATACTTGCACGCCCTTCTCTACTTGGGCACCCCTCCTTGATTCACTTACTTTCATCACTCTGTTCAATCTAAAATCCATCACGCCACCATGAAATCCATTAATGGAAAGGATTCTTCTTCAGTTTATCCCTTATCTGAAAGGGATTTTGTTGAGACCTCCACCAAAACCTCATGACTTTTCAAAATATTGGGAAAGGTACATCAGTGTGTCTCCTATTTGGGTTTGTATTTCCAAAGTCATAGGTTTCCCACATTTGTTTTACAATGGTGTTAGGGTTCATAGAGTGTCTGTGAGTTTGTATATATAGAGTCACATAGACCTTTTTCCTAGGAACAATGTTGGGATGTTCCCAGTTCTGAGAATAAGGGTTTGGGTCCCGGCCTCACCCGTCTCAAAGAGCTGGAAACATCATATTTCTGGTAGGGAAGGTATGGTTCATGCCTACTTTTATTAATTTTAAATAAAGGAGAAGTCTCCCTCCCCTACCAGGATCAATTCATGGGAAGACATCCAAGTGTAAGCCGCTAACCTTCATCCCTTCCTCCTTACATTGGACCCTTGTCCAATGTAAATAGAACATAGGGATGGCTCATTACCTCACCCTCTTCCACAATCGCCTCGACCTCATTCGCCTTGGACACCATAGGTACATCCTCTACCACTAGCGGAGGAGGATAAATTTGATAGTGTGAATGCCTTTGTTGAATATTTGACATTCTCTTGTTTCTCACACCAAGAATGACTCATGTGGTCTTAGAGATTTGTCATTGTCACAAAATTTTCACAATCAAAGGAACTACGAGAACTCTGATTCCTATTGAAACCAGGATACACAGGATGCCTTTTTAGGGCCATAGATCACTGGATAACCTCTTCAAGAATCCAACCCTAATTCCATTAATCTGGGCATCCTGCTTAGGAATAATCCCCAAATTAACCCCAAATCATCAAGGAATCATTTTCAGAATGTAAGCCCAAACTCATCTCTCTCAAAGGACCATACTCTCCTATGAGACTTATCAAAATATGCGGGCTTTGATTCCCATCCATATGGGATACATAGGAAGCCTCCTTGAGGTTCAAATCCAACACTCTAAATCAACCCAGTTATCCTTGGTCCATATTCCTAATAGGGTCTAATCTTACTTGGAAACCCATATTCTTTCCATGTTCCTTGGCATGCTTGATCATAAGTCCCACACTATGTTTTGACTAATCACCTTCCGCTTAGATGTCCATACCTGATGACATTAAACTGTATGGCGAGGCCCTTATCACATGACCTTCAAAGTTATGATGTGTTCCATTTAGTGGCACCAAAGTACGAGGGTTCTGATTCCTTTTACAAGGATACGTAGGTAGCCCATTTTATGGACACCATCCCAAAATCAAATCAAACCTTCATCGCCCTCGATGACAATAAATTTTAGAGTACCCCACTGAGTGGCTTAAAAACCAGTATCATCACAACGATGATTAAAAGAATCTCTAAGCAGTATATTATAGGATACCATTGATGGAAAACCTCGAATACATATGGATATTTCCATTAGTAAATAACCTTGAATGCATACTGATGATTCTAAATTTTACCCATGTTAATAAGTGATTGTAAATTACAAGGGAAACTGATGTTATGCTTGGTGAATAAATAATGATTCATGAAAATGTATTAAATTTACAAAGAGAGTCCTATAGTAGACAATAATTCCCCCCAAAAGGGTGTGATGAGTCTGACCTCCCATCCTCTCGACCAATGCATGTTCTTAAGTATCGTAAAGTTCAAACATAACAAACACCTACATTTGGAAAGTAGGTCCCCTTTGGACAAAGAACTATTGGATGTATCCAGTTCTATAAATAATTCCAATAGAAACTACCTAGAAACATTGGTTCTTAAAACTATAACACATGTTTCAAGGAACTACGAAATAGTATGATTTTAATGGGAGCCATGTTTTGGGTTCATGAGGTGTTATGGGTCCCTATGGATTTGAAAATTAGTAATCCCATGGTGAAATTTCTTGAATAATTGAATGTGAAATGGAAAGGGAAACATGAATGGAAAGTTGTGACTTGACCTAAAACCAGATTTTGAGTGGGAGAGAGGCATAGTTTCAAGTGTTTCATTTGTTATTCTTTATAAAATTTTAGATTTAGGAGCTGGCTGTGTGTTTGACTTGGTCTCTAGGAGGGTTTTGACCTGTACTATGCTTTTGAGATTTGTTCTTTGATGTTGTTCTTTCTTGAGGTGTGAATTTGAAATTGTAGAGAAATTCCACCAAGACGAACTCCAGTGGTACGTCATGATGGAGGTGATGACTGTACATCAAAGATAGTGGGATACATGATACTACTTGATCCTTCTATAGTGCCAGTTGTGACACTTGAGGCTACTGTAGACACAGGTGCCATGTCACAGTTGCACGAGGGATTCTTTTTCTATATGCATACTTTCTAGGGAGCACCGCAACCAGACGTGACTATGGATGAGCTGAAATAAGTGCTGCAGTAGTACCATCCTCTTATGTTTATAGGAGATAGAGGGACACAAGGTGTAAAGCTATGGCTAGAGACTACATTATAAATTTTTTAGCATCTGAAGATGCCTCCAGATAGGAGGGTCAAGATCACGGTGTATATGCTATGTGGTGTGGTAAAGTACTGGTGCAATGTTTTAAACCAAGATGATGGGCTTCATGATATGGGTTGGTATGATTTACAAACCTACTTATATGACTAGTTTTACCCCATGACTCAGTGAGTAGAGCGGGCTTACATGTTTATGCATCTGGAGTAGGGCACGATAATGGTAATGGAATACTCGACATGATTTATAGAGATGTAGAGTTTTGCACTGATATATCATATTGATGAGGTGTTGAGGGAGAGGCGCTTAGAGGAAGGTCTCAGACATGCTATTACTTCTTAGTTCAATGTGTTCAGGTTTCCTTCAATCACTGATATTGTAAATCAGGCATTGATTACAGAGCGGAACCTAAGGGAAACTGGGGGTACAAAACATGGGAGTGTTGTTTCTCACCCCAGTGGATCTACATATTTAGGTAGGAAGAATTGTTTTGAGGCTTCCCACAATGTGAGTTCTAGTTAGTCTGTGGGTGCAGGCATCTTGGTGTTTTTCATTAGTGTGGTAGAAGAGGCCACATGAAAAATCTATGCAACCATGACCCAGTTGAGTGAAGAGATTGCAGTAGTATGGGGCACATGTAGTGGATTTGTTGGAGCTTCCCTCCAACTATGAGTGTTAGGCGGTCAGCTCTGACATTGGAATTAGGAATCGGTTCTTTAGCTCCACATCAGGATGGAAGATGGAGCAGTGTAGGTCAGTCAGGCTTGGGAATTGGTGGTCATGGACGCAGTAGCCACACACTTGGTTCTCAGATACAGCAAGGTGGATCAGCTAAGGGTAGTGAGGCAGGGTCATGGGGCTGCAGTGCAGGACAGACTTATGTAGTGCAACATACCCAACATGAGCAAGATCCCAGACTGTCTATAGTGAGAGGTACGATCTTAGTATCTTTTACTATTGCATCTACTCTTTTCGATAAAATTTTCCATCATATATTTATCTCTTCACAAGTGGTCAAAACCCTTGGGCTTGTGGTTTTTTAGGGAATTTTAACACTAGACACACCATCTGGAGTTATAATGGTTGATGTATTCCAATGTATGAAATTTCACCTCGAGGTCGATGGGTGACAATTCCTCTGGAGTTTATATTTCCTCGAGATGATATGGTTTGATGTCATTCTCAGAATGCACTGGCTCATTTCTTATCGAGTGTACGTTGACTGCTATCTACAGAGGGTGACTTTTAAATCTCTAGATCGTGTAGTGTTTTTTCCCAAGGGTGAATGGGATGTCCGGGCAGGCAGATCTAGACCCGATCATCGTGGGATTGGCGGGATGACAACCGATATTGCTAGTTTTTTTCATGACGATCAAGGAGTGGTTCATGCTGACATTCCTCTAATGGTTGAGTACTTCACAGACATTTTTCACGATTACTTTCCTGGTTTACCTCCTGAGAGAGAGGTGGATTTCTCCATAGATATAGTTCCTGGAGCCGTGCTGGTATCCATTCCTCCTTATAGGATGTCTAAGATGGAGTTGAAGGAGCTCAGGAGGCAGCTAGAGGATTTGGAGGCAAAAGAGGTTTATTAAACCCAGTACTTATCCAAGGGGTTCACCAATCCTTTTTTCAAAAATGGTGGATTGTACCCTTAGGCTATGCATGGATTATCAGAAACTGAAGTATATGACAGTTAAAAATCAATATCCTTTACCACAGATAGATGATCGGTTTGATCGGCTTCGAGGATATTATGTGTTCTTAAAGACCGAATTGAGTTCAGGATATTACCAGGTGTAGGTTCGAACTGCATACATACCTCTTACATCCTTTTGTAGTAGGTATGGGTTATATGAGTATATGGTTAGGCCGTTTGGTATCCTGAACGTGCCATTAGTTTTCATGGATTTGATGAACCGAGTGTTCCATACTTACTTGGATTCTTTTGTGGTCATTTTTGTGAATGATATCTGGGTGTATTCTCACAATAGAAATGACCATGACAACCATCTTGAGATCATTTTGAATACACTGAGAGAGCATCATTTATATTATAATCTCACAAAGCTCCACTTTTAGATGGATCAGATTCACTTCTTGGATCACATCATCTTAGAGAAAAGAGTGTTAGTGGACCTAGAGAAGGTGAGAGCTATAGTTTGTTGGAAAACCCCTAAGAAATTTTTTGACATATGATGTTTCTTGGGGCTAGCTGGTTACTACATGTATTTTATACATGACCAGTCATGCTTAGAAGTTTTGTTGATGGGATTAACTAAGAAGGGTGTGAGTTTTGTGTGGTCAAAATCTTGTGGGTCATCCTTTGAGGAGGTAAAAGGGAGATTGAAATTAGCACTGGTCCTAATACTGCTAAAGCAGGGTTAGAGTTACATTAGTGTAATGTGATGCTTCAGGTTTTGGGATGGGGGAAGTTCTGATGCAGGGGGATCGATTCATGGCTTACAGGTCGTGACAGATGAGGCCTCACGAGAAGAACTACCCTATGCATGATCTCGAGTTAGCTGTAGTTGTTCATGTGTTGTGTTGATAGAGGCATTATTTACTTATAGAGTGTTTTGGAGTGTACATGGACCACAAAATCCCCAAGTATATATTTATACAGTGTGATATAAATATGAGGCAGTGAAGTTGGGTGGAGTATCTATAGTTCAATGACTTCGAGCTTGCGTACACACCTAGTAAGGGCAATGTAGTAGCCAAGGCACTGATCAGGAGGTCTTAGATACCTATAGTGTAGTAGGGCAGTAGCAAGTGGAATATTTTTGTGTTTTTCACTAAGATGCTTCTGGAGGTGCATGACAGATAGCGGAAGAATTTTTCTTTCATCCTTAGCTGTTACCTCTACCCCACTGGATAGAGTTCCAATGAGGTAGCTATCAGATTATGAAGGCGTAATTCTACAAGAATGTGTGGTAGGTTGGGACCCTCCCCCTGGTTGGATGGTAGGTGATGATGAGATCTTTCATATCCATGGATGTGTCTAAGTTCAAATGGATATACATGAGGAGTTGATGTGAGAGTTTCATGCTTTATCTTAAGCAGTGAATCCTGGGGTCGCCAAGATGTACCGTGACTTGTGACGTTAGTACTAGTGGATGATAATGAATAATGAAGTTGCTAGTTTTGTTACTAGGTGTTCCACCTGTCAGCAGGTTAATCCAAAACATCAGCGACGAGCTAGTCTTTTATAGTAGTTACCTATCCTGTAGTGGAAATGAGATAATGTCGCGATGGATTTTTTAGTAGTTTTCTGAGGTCACATCAAGGTAATTATGTTGTGTGGGTTTTCATTGACATGATTATGAAAGTCTCACATTTCTTGATGATCAAGGAGACCTTCAGTGTTGATGATCATGGAAATTTGTACATCCGAGATGTGGTACGACTTCATGGGGTCCCACACACTATCGTATTAGCTAGGGACTCACGCTTTATGTCTTGTTTTTGGAAGAGTTTTTAGAGGGCGTTGGGTACACAGGTGCTTCTAAGCACAACATACCACCCTCATACTGATGGCCAGTCAGAGAATATGATAAAGGTTCTTGAGGAAATGCTTTGAGCATGCATCCTATATTTTGGGGGCTCTTGGGAGAGGCATATTCCCCTGGTTGACTTCACCTACAATAATAGATATCAGGCAATTATACAGATGGAACCTTACAAGGCTTTATACGGTAGGCCATGCAATTCTCTACTATGTTGGTTAGAGGAAGGTGAGACATCTTTATTGGGACCATGTCTCATGTAGGAGACTTATGAACAAATATAGTTGATTCAGAAGTGGATGGTTACTACATAGTCTTGTCAAAAATCATATGCTGATCACCGTAGACAAAATCTGGGGTTAGATGTTGGGGATCAAGTTTTCTTTCATGTTTCACTGAGGATGGGACACAGGTGGATCAATAGATAGGGTAAACATTCAATGAGATATGTTGGTCAATTTCAGATTCTGAAGAGAGTTGGGTCAGTTGTCTATCAGTTTCAGTTACCTCAGAGGTACTGAGCCATGAACGACATCTTCCATGTATCTCAACTACTCCTCTATCACTCAGACCAATCTCACAATTTTGAGCCCAAGGAGGTTGAGATTCAGGTTGATGCCACCTTTAAGGAGTATCTGATTCTTATATTTTACAGGATAACGAAGGTTCTTAGAGGATGGTTAGTTTCTCCAGTACGGGTGCTATGGCAGCATGATCGTTTGCTGGATGAGACTTGGGAGATAGAGGCTAATGTACATGCTCAGTGGTCAGAGTTGTTTTCAGATGAATCATGAACACCCTTTAGAGAGTAATTCAGGGATAAATTGCTATAAGTGTGGAATACTATAAGATCATGGGGTTTTTTTGAGGTACGAATATTCTTTTTGAGTTAAACATGTTTATTATTTTTTTGTCTTAGAACCTAAGCCAGGCCGTGGGCCGGTTGGGTTGTTTTTGGAAAGAAAACGAAAAATAGGCTACAAGTTGGCTGAAGGCCAAGTACATGTTGTGTACTTGGACTACACGCCATGTACTTTCCATTGATGACATGTAGCCTTTCTGGTTCAGAAAATAAAAAAGGACATTTCATGCCATGGACTTGAGTTAAATTCCTTGTACTACCCAGTGAGGTTTAAAAAAAGAGGAAGTGGCTAATATTTTGACGTAAAAGCTTTTCCTCTCATTTTTGGAACCCAAAATCCATCTAAATTAGTTTTTTATATATTTAAGTTTTCCAGACTCTGATTCGAGTGATTTCTATAACGTTGGAACTACATCAGCAAGTACTCAAATCATCTTTAGTTGTTCTTGATTCTTCGGAATAAGGACTACACTATTTAGATTTTGGCTCATATTCCCTAATACCCCATTCTTCGTCCATTCTTCATATTTATTCCAAACTTGGGCGAATCAGGACTTGATACTGGATGAGCTATCTACTACTGAGGTGAGGTAGGTTGCCTATACTTTCTTTAACCTCTTTGAGTGCTTTTAGGGTGTTCTTCCTTTTCACCGCCAGTCAGACATTCCTGTGAGGCATCGTTTTGAGTGAGTTGCTTGTCATAGCTATAGTCGGACCTAGTGACGATGCATGTAGGTTCCGTGTAGGTATGTTGAAACCTGTTAATCTTTTCAAGGTCACCCAAGGGATGAAACTTAAGGTAGATATCTTTTTTATTATAGTTTAAACCACCCAAGGGGTGTGGTCTTATGATTTCCTAGTTAGAGGAAGCATGTTAATGCTTTTACTGCTTGAATACCCTATTTAGGAGATTTAATGCCTCCGTGCTAAATGAATATCATGTTATGCCTTATCTATTTTGAATGTTTGGAATGTTAAATGTATAATATGGGTGGGTATACCTATATGAATGACTAATGGTTTGTTAAATGGTTTATATGGGAGGGTAGAACCATATGCTTGGTAAATGATAAATGGTTTGCATGAGTGGGTATACTCATGGCTTTTTCTCATTGATGTGTGTGGGAATACTCACATGTTAGTGAATGTTAATTTTTGAATTCTTGAATCTTTGATTGAATGGTTTGATAGATGCCAGGAACTGATCTTTATGGATCTTGAATGCCATAGTGGACACCTTAGGTTGACTCTACCACTTGGGTCTTGATTCCGTGGGATGCCTCCAGCCTTTCTACCCATTAGACCAGGCTTCCATGGGCTCACTTAGGACTTTCTATTTCCATGATCCTAGGACCCCAACCAGTGCCAAATTGAGTTTCCACCAGGGATGCCCATGGGACTCGATTGGATGCCTTGGATATGCTCCTTGGATCCGGTCCTTTGTGGACTAGATATTATTTCCTGGGTACCTTGGTCTACTTACACCTTGGATCCAGCCCTTGTGGTCTTCTACTTCACTATATTGCGTGAATGTGGGATACTACACCTCACTATATGCCATGGCCATGGGATACATGACTTCTATATGCAGTGTGGCTGTGGTTTCTTGATACAGATGGATGTACAACATGGCCGTGTGACTTTCTTGTTTAGTTGTTATAGCTACCTTGTAAAGATTTGACTCTCTTTTGTAGGTATCCTTGAGGGATGTTCAGTTTTACTTGTTACAGTAGACTTATGCCATGGTCATATGCACTTACTTACATGTTGTTTAAACTTTATAGAACTTTTGTAGAATTTCTATTAGAACTCCATAAAAATGGATGGTTGCCTACTGGAATGTTTATCTCACACCCTGTTTGGTCCTCCATGGGGACCCACAAATATTATGTGGTTGTAGGTGATGATAGGGGAAACCTCCCTAGAACAAGTTGTTGATTGTGGATTTGTAGTAGGGGAGCATATTACAAAGTTGAGCCTTGCGATGCTAGGACACATATTTGGCCTTTTTTGGGATACTTTTATTGTATTTCCATGTACTTTTCTGGATGTTTTCTAGAAACTTGTACTATCTGCGTCATTTTTGTATATGAGATAATTTTGGTTATTATTATATATTCCCCTTTTCTTAGTCTAATTTCAGTTGTCTACTATTTATTTCACTTTTTCTATTCATATTATGTTAGAATTCCACTGTGATACTCAGGTAATGAGGTCATAGTCTCCCCACTAAATCACCTATTCCCTAATTGCTAGTCGGAATCCTCTGGAATTTGGGGAGATGCACTTGAAGCGATGTGGCCAACCTGGCTCGGGGCACCATAGGGCGGCATCCGTGTCCGGGAAAGTACATATTATATCTACCTCAGTAGATAATGTTCCTTATAATTTAGGTTGATACTTTAGTTCAATCATTGTAGAATAATATTTATCTTTGTATTAACTATCTTTAAGACCAATATCTATTTTCCATATGTTTCTGAACATATTTCACTTGAAAAAATATGGATCTCCCACTAACCTCTTGTTGAAACATGGAGAATATTCATTCTTAGTGAATGTTATAAGATCTTGTTTCTTAGATCAATCCGGAACTAGATTTTAGTAACTTGCAACCCTTATTGGAATCCTATTTTGTCACCATTTGTTTATGGTTGTGTCATATAGACACCTTCCATGAAAGTTGCTCTTGACATCCAATGGCCCATTAAATGATCTTATAAAATAAGTATTAAAAGTAAAATTATAATGGATTTATGCATACCTTCTTGGTATTATCAAACATGCCTCATTGGTACATCGATTTAACCATCCATGTATCATCTCACATGAATACCAACCATAGTATTTAATTTATAATGCCCATTTCACTTTGATACATGGAATCCCTTATATAATTTAAATTGAACTTATCAATGATAACTTGATTCCATATAATAACTACTTTTAGGGATTATTATTCAAAATGAATAATGTATCATTAAACACAATGAATATAAAACCACAAAAATGGTTTTAACCTTCCTATATAGTACGTGTCTTTAGAACATTCCTGTTCTACATACACTTATGGAACTAGTTCTTATTCTAAATACTTTTGAATCTATGAAATTAAATTAACCCAATTAAATATTGATCCAAATATATCCAATAGATATGTGAACCCTTTAATATAAATCTAGTCTATCACTTAACTACATCCTTTGTATCATAGGTATTTTTGTAATATCCTAAGAAACCTTTAGAATAATTACATAGATGCATAATGTGTTTATCTTGATGCATGTTTGTTCACATCCTAACAAAATATTTGCATCTTAAAGGAAATTTATTATGAAATTATGGATTTACATCATATTATGCCTCATATGATATTTATTTTTCATTATATTTGGAATATAATTATGGGATTTTTCCATTATTTTCAAAGAATGTCCCGGAATATAATTGATGTTTCTACAAGTTGAAACATTGATACTACTTACATCATGAATCTAATGTATAAAATGTGTGTTTATGAAATGCTCCATGAATTTTTTTTGATCAATGTTAACATGTAAGACTTATCATCAATCATCCTCATTGACATTAACGTCATGATGTGAATAAGTTAATGTGTGTTTAGGAATTACTCCATTCAACATTATATTGATCGATGAATTCTTGGTCAAGATACTCTTCGACATGACGACCCAAGGAATCTTATATATTCTAATCAAGAATATTTCATAATTCACTATACAATTCCTTAATTACTTAATGAATATTATGAATAATATCTACCAATAGATTACGCTTGAAATAATTCATGATCTCTGGTTGAACTTATTCTGAAAGATTTTGGGAATAACTTTATTTCTAAAGGTATTTTTATCCAAAAGTAAATACATTTATAATACCAAAGGTTTTTATCTCTACTAAGCCTAAATAGAAAACTAGGTATACCCGTGACATCCACTTTTATTTTTACTTGATAAAGAAGTATCTTTTCTCAACCGGGTAAAAGTATTAATTTTTATATTCATCACTTATTTCCTATATTACAAGTATCACTAAACTATTAATTGAGTATGATACAACATAAAATAAATTCATTACTGAACCTATAATATTGTCTCATAGTTTCCAATGGACACATGAGATAATTTTTTTGTTTATAATCAATAATAGTTTGACTTAAATCATCAAATTGGCCATTAGAAGTTATGTGTTTCTTACTGCTGAATTAGGAATCACCCTTTCTCCACCGCTTGGAGAAAACATATTAATTATGGTAATGTTTCTATTACATAGCTGGTTAATGTATTTCGATACAGATATTTAAGAAACATATTGTATTTAATACCCATGAATTATGTTGTAAATAATACCTATAATTGATAAATATTCATAGAATAATTAATAGGTACTTTCTTATTCTATTTAGTCAATTTCATTTATACATCCATAAATTAATTTCATGTTATGCGGTGAAAAAAACTTCCTGTTTAATAGAAATACTCTTTTGCCTAAAAGGAATTAAAAATGCGACTTTGGAATTGCACTTTCCATTGGACTTTTTCCCTTTCCTTTCAAATTATTCTCCATAAGAATTAAAGATTATACTTTCTGTAAGTTCTTAATTACTTGGAAAACCTTAACTGAAAGTTAATAAAATGTTTAATCCAACCTATTCATTACATAACATTAAATGAAACAAGATTAATCTAGTGTAAATAAGAATGGGATGGTTTGAAATATTGTGATCTGCCTTCCATTTTACACATAACTAGTATAGTCATCACATTCATATCTTTCTTCACTTTCTCCTCATGAGCTTCTTAGAGATGAGAATATGTATTATATCATCCATGTCTCGATGATGTAACCCAAAAAAAATAAAACATTGATGATAGAATAAGGAAATAACCATCATATACTCTAAACATGAGGCTCCCATAAGAAATATTACACCCTCACAACCTAAGGTGGCTTAATAGGTATAGGGACACCAACACCTTGAATTTTCTAAATCATAGTAGTGTGCAAAAGAACCTATAATACACATCAAAATTCATGTTATTTTAAACATTTTCTTTGTACAATATTTATCAAAATTTAGTTTGTGGTATTAATTTTCATTTTATACAAAATTAATATTTAGTATATAAGTAATTTTATATTGATTATTTAATTATACATTATTGAATAACTATATCATAAAAATTTCCCACTCTTTTATCGAATTATTGGAACCCTATGCACTAGAATGAGAATACTATATCTCTTGAGTATTCTAGTGGAAAGGTTATATGAACCTCCCCTCATATTCTACAATCTTTGGTTACGCCACTACTCATAGGGTTCAAGGTAAGTGTTTGACTGGACAACTGAATTCACTCACGATTCCTTGATCTGTTGAGTGAAGTCTCAACTTCTAAAATTGTAAATTGATTTACTCAACACTATCCTATAAAATGATATCAATATTTATTTGGCTAACCCTTACTAACAATCTAGTTATGTCAACCAACCACACTTATAATAACTCTATGGTAGTAAGAGGCACCCCCATCTTGGGCATGACGAGCACCCCAAACCGTTTTTTTTAATTTAAATGATGGAAAAGGTTAAGGACTTAATATTTCTATAAGGGTTTTTGTTTTTTTATCAATAAATGTAATCCATTTATATTAATCTTTTTCATTATTTACTTTCAGCCATTCACATACCCACACAACCAACAATATCATTCATCACCCCTCACCGATCACTCACTAAATTTTCATCACAATAGTTCTCCACCACATCTGTGTCGCCTCACACCACTATAAACCCATAGAAAAATATTCCATCGCCACCCTTAAAATTCTTGCTATTATCAATTCCCAATTCTCCCCACAACTACCATTATGAATGAGAGAAAATAAAATATTTAAATGATTATAAATAGTATATTTTTTGTAAACGTGGGAAAGCCTGTTGGATACCTGCGAAATTATGTGGGGCAGGGAGGCCTTGAATTTTTTTGTTGACATTATATGTGGGATTTTGCGGATGAACCCTCATAGGATCAAACCAATGCAAGCTTCACCCACCCCCTAGTCCTCCCATTTCACATTAGTAAATGAAATCCAAACTACAAACAATTATTGTGTACTATAATATCACTAACATTAAATAGATAATAATGTAGGATTCACACTTGTTTCATAGCCCTTTTCTTTCTTTATTATTTGTTGATCTAACCAGAGGGATTTACCTTTCGACTAAATTAAAAAAATATTTATGAAGGAAGTACCATCCTGATCAACTGTTATTGAGATATATTACATCCTTAACTTGGAAGTAAAAAATTATCTCTCAACCATTTAACCAATTCCATACCACTAATGACACAAGCAACATAAGCTAACTTTCCACAATTTCATCATCATGGATTTTTTAGGCATAAAAGTATTAAATAAAATGGCACAGACTTGTAATAACTTCAATATAGGATTATAATACACATGTCTATAGATAATAAAAATCAATGAAAATAGAAACATGTGGTGTTCCTATTGATGTATCTGTCCTCATCATCTCGCTATTATAGATCACCAAGTGAGAAATTTTTCAAAAGTAGTCTCAAATCTCGTGAGCCCTAGCACTTGATAGTCAAACATCAGCTGTTTTCATTCAATATGATGTATCTAGACCATATGAAATTTTTTTAATAATAATTTCACAATATCTCGAGGTTCTCATTATAGCCTGGGATCTACTATAACCTTTTTATACGATAACTAATCTATGGACATTAACATTAAATAGTGGATGATGAAATATCTACACTATAATGGTAATAATAAATCATGTATAACTAAATATATTAAATATATGGTAGTCAAATGTATTGTTCATGTTGGGTATAGGGCACCCACTATTACAACACCAACACCTTGAATTCTCGATGTCGTAGTACTTTTTGCAAGCGCTTGTACTACTATTTCAAAAATCATGCCACTTTGGACCTTTTCTTGGTCTAATATTATCACAGTGTACTTGTGGTATTTCTTTCCATTTTATCAAAAAAATAAAATCTTGTAGATTTTACTTTTATCTTGATTACCTATTTAGATATTACTGATTATTTAAATTATTAAATTCCTCCCACTATTTTATCAAATTATAGGAACCCTCTATACTAGAATCAAAATAATTTATCGCTTGAGTATTCTAGTGGTAAGGATCCTTGAAATCCTTCTTCATTGTCTACAAGATTAGGTTACATCACTACATGGATATTCTAATGTAGGCACTTATCTGGCCAACCATATTAACTTGTGGCTCCTTGATCTGTTGAGTGGAGTCTTATCCCCTGTAAAAAATTATTTTAATTTCTCAACACTTTGCATATAAAGTTGTAAAAAGCAATATTTGGATACATATTTTTTACAAAATTTAGTTATGTCAACTCACCACTCTCAAAAGAACTCCTCGATAGTAAAAGGAACCCACAACATTGGTTGAAGGCACCCCAAACACCCATTTTAGCTCATATTTGAGTGATGGAAGGTATTTAATGAAATAATATTTTCTTCGATGGATTTTTTAATTTAATATATATTAATGAAATCATTTTATATTTAAAATTATTGTTCTATGACATAGCACTCACAACATAACCATGATTTTAAATAGAAAACATTCACCGCACATGTTCATTTTATCTTAGATTACTTGTATGTTATAATACTATGTTATCATGTGTATTAAATAAACATTAAAAAAATAATAAATCATGCAGATGATAAAATAAATAAATAATGACTTGATCATGATATGTTAACTATTGTTCAACCCATCGAGTGAATAATGGATTAATTGAGACCCAAGGTGAATTCATTAAGTCAATACCTGACTTGAATTGTTGTGCCCGCAACTCCTATGAACTTCAAATGTTTAGTGTACACCAGATGTCAACTTGAACCACATATCCAAAATATACTATGATATTTAAAATGTATACTCACATGGTGGTGAGGGTAACATGGGGCATGAAATTAAATTTTATCACTTAAATTCGAACATGCAGTCTCTTATAAAAATTAAATATGGAGGGATGATGTGAAAATTACCAGAATAAAAGAATTAGTACATTTTATAAAACATAAATTATTTAATTAAATTAAACAAATAATAAACTAAACAAGAATGGGTCAGTCTCACCTCATGATCACACAACATGAAATTATATTCCATAAAAAATTGAATTTTCTAAAATTAAACACGAGGGGATTTTTAATGCTTTATATTTAATTAAATTTATTGTAATTAATTACCAATATGTTCCACATTACATAAAATAATGTTATTGAATCCTATAAAATAAAATTTAATTCTTGCAGAAAATTTAAAATTTTTTCGGGTCAGTTTTGACCTAAAGAAGAACCCTAAAAATAATATAGGACTGGTGTAGGGTTAAATGAGTTAGGACGGTCGGACCTCGACCAAATTGGTTCGACCTGATATGGGGTATCCATTTAAAGAATATATATATATATATAATTATGACAAGATTCGAATGAAATATTCATCTCTTTTATATATATTTTTTTAAAAAAAGGTTCCATGGGATGATTTAAAAAAGATTGGAAGAGAATATTTTTCAATTTAATAAAACAATCTTCCAAGAGAATCTTTAAATTGTCTTACAAGTGAATCTTTATCCTTTTAATTACACAATATTACATTAGAATATTTAAACTAGATTCCATGGGAATATTTATCCTTTTAATTAAACAAGATTCCTTGAGAAGCATTAAACTAGCTTCCATGAGAATGTTTATCCTTTTTATTAAGCAACCTTCTATGAGAAGCTTTAAACTAGATTCCATGAGAGGTTTATACATTTCATTAATAATTATTAGAAGGGAGGATTTAAAAGGGATTCAAATAGAATCTTTACCCTTTTAATTAAAAAATATTACAAGGGAGTCTTTATTTTTTTTATTAAACAAAATTCCAGGGGAATCATTAAACAGGACTCCAAGGGAAGATTTATGCTTTTAAATAAACAAGATTCTAAGGGAAACGTTAAATTGGCTTCCAAGGTGAGATTATATTTCCAAAATACTACCCCCACTATATTATTCTATATCAGACTAACATGAAATGTAATTACATCATGATTTGGCTAAAATCCCTCACATCGGTAACCATTAAAATGAAGAAAAAAAATAAAAACTATAATTTTTTTAGTAACTTTTTACAAAGGTATTTGATCTTATATTAACCATATATTAGGGATATGAAATTATATCTATGTTGCATCTGTTGAGTTGGAACTTCGTAGAAACTCCCTTTAGGAATAATAGAAAATTTAACAGAAATTTAAATTTTTTTAACTTAATTAACTACACGTTCACTCTGATACCAATTAAAGGAACTCATGGCATGGAGGAAGCATGAAAAAAAAATTTTAAAATTTTAGTTTTGTATTATTGTTTAAAACAATTAATCCATAAAAAACAATCAAATATTTATAAAGGATCACATGTAATTTAATTTAACCAGAAAAATAAAACCAAACAAAAGCGTAAACGTTACATTGTTCGTTTGAAGTTTCCAGTTTTATTCACTCAATGTTGATGTGTTGTGGCTAAAAGGATCCAAAATATTAATACTATAGATCATAAAAAAAATTATCCACAATTTCTAGTTCATAAATCTACATTTTATGGGTGCTATAATGGGAAATATTATAGCTTTACGATGTCTCTTTGCTCGCCTAAAGAACACAGACTCGATTGAGAAAGTGGGATTGATACGACCTTGTTCTTCATTCATATTTTCTCTATAAGAACTTTAGAGGATAAAATTGGATAGATTATCTCACTAAATTATTGAAAATTAGGGGTCTTATTATTCAAGAGACTTAAAATATCTTTTAATTATTGGTTATATTTTCTAAAATTTCACTTTTGTCCTTGGAAAGCAATAACCTTCATTTTAGAACATTGCAGACATGTATTACTTAATAAACCTGTCATAAATATAAAAAATATTTCATCTCTCACTTGTAACAATATAAAATGTTATGTGATAAAATAAGAATCATTAACTCAACCCATAATCTCTCCAATTAATTTAAAAAGCCCTGAACATCCAATGTTAATTTAAAAAATTATATTTTCTCATATTCACTTTTATTATAAAAAAACCTTATGAATACCTTGAGAAATAAGTTCAATATTATTTTTAAACATTAATAATATAATAAAATTAGTTTTACATGTGATCAGTCATACTCGGATGTTCACCAACCCCCAAACATGGGACCCACTTCATCCTAAACTCATATTCATTAGAATAGATAGAACTTGTGGATGAACTTAGTGAGTGGCCCTCTAGGTACTTATCTAGATAGTAGTGATTATAACTTATAGACCAATATTATAGTCTAGAATCCCATCATTGCACCAATGGATGTTAGAAATTTTATAGTTATGACTACCTCTTATAGATACGTTCTATGTAATATAATCTCTCTGTCTCACAATATCTTATAAAGAAGGATGAACACTTGTCTCATTATACTTTTATTAATTTAAATATTTTGTTGCCTTACTATAAGGACTTATCTTATTGTAGAATGACCATGGATTCATGAAGGTACTACCACGCTTTTCAACCTGAACCCATGAGATATCTCTTCCTCAACTCAAAAGTGAAAAATTCTATCTTAAACATTTAACCAATGACATACCACCAATGATGCACCCAACACAAGCTACCTCACCATGATATATTTATCATGGTTATTTTCTTTATATCAAACTATGCAATAAAATGGAACACTTTGATAATTTTATCATGTCAGAAGACCAATATACATGTATTTATATAGAAAAATCCAACGAAACATGAAAAATGTAGTGTTCCTATTGGTGGGTCTATCCTCATGATCTCTTTTACTCAAGATCACCAAGTATGAATTTCATGAGAAGAAGTCTCAATGCTTATGTTACCCCAGCACCTGACAACCATACATTATATGGGTCATGTGAGTATGATGTATCTAAACCATAACACATAAATATTTAAGATTATTTTCATAGTATTATGAGGTCCCCATTATAGCTGAGAACTGCTATAACCTTTTTACATGACACGTAATCTAAGGACATTACCATGTAAGTAGTCGATAAAAAAATATCAAAACTATTATGGTAATAATATACACATGTATATATCAATCTATATTCATGTAATGGCAATCAAAAGTACTATTCAAGTTGGGTCTAGTGAAACCACTATTAAAAAACTAATGCATACCAAAATTAAAAATCCCTAATTAAAATGCTATTATCTATTTCAAATACAAACCATTATTATGATGTGTGCATTAGAAAATTTAATTCAAATACCAAAAATACAAAAACCCTATTACATAATAGGTAACTAATATCCAAAAAAATATTACATAACCTGAAACAAACATTTCATCCTTCTACAACATAATTTCCAAAACATCAAATAGAATAATTATAGATTTACCTTTTCCTACCTGCCACAAAATTTTGTTTTTTAAGAAAATATCACACTTTAACATAGTTTCACCAAAGTAATATTACTCTTTAAAATCTCCAAAAAAATTAGTTCAAAAATATATTATACCTCGAAATCAACATAATTTTTTTTTGACAAAACACTCTCCCAAAATACATTACAAAAAGTAATCATTTCAATATACCAATCCCTTTTCAAAACAAATCTCATTAAAAGAATAATTTTAGAAAATATTTCTCTTTCTTAAAAGTAACTATTTAAAGTTATTCAACCCATGTAAATAAATTTTCCAATTATTTAAAAAAATATCATTAAAAATATATCCTTAGTTTAAAGGGGAATTTATAGACTTATATTTAATTGATTCATGAGAATGAAACTTATATTTCACCATGAAAATATTATAAAATGGGGAATTTATAGCCTTCTATATTATATTTTATCATGAAAATCTAACAGTTTATGTTTTAATACTTCTTTAAAATCAAAAAAAAATGAAATGACCAATTTAGTATCAATATAAATTTAGATATTATTTATATTCATATTAATGTTCATGGAGCCACTCATTATTTGAAATTGTAGTGTGCCCCAAAGTGTGAAAATATGTCACAACATTTTTTTTGATGAATCAAAAAAAATTCAATAAAATTAATAAGAATTAATATTTCAATGAAATACATTAAATATTAATAATAACTTAAACACATTACTCTTCAAAATATTAAGTCAGTTCTTGATATTGGGTTGTTATAAACATAGTGAATATTGGTACACCCTCTAAATCAAAACCAACTCTAATATTATAACCAACATATAACTTGTTCTTATATGATCGTCACAAATCCCCAATATCCAAAAACCATGAAACCTTAGAAACTTTACCATTGAAAAAGTTAAACTGATGTTGAAATGAACATGCAAATTCATATAAATATAAGAATAATATTGATATCCATCTAAAAAATTTTCTTACCCATATCTCCTCCCATTATTTCACCATGATATCATTAGCGATATGCCCCCATGAGTCTGGTTTCACTATAATGATATCATTGTACTTGGATAAATTTCTATAAACCATCTACACTACCTATAATTTTTACCTATCATTTGATTGCCTTTATTGTAATCCCCTGTTATTTGTGCTTTAAAATTCTAGGATTCATGAATACGGGTGTTCCCACATTTCATATTAGAATATCCCACTAAATAAAATAAAAGAAAAAATATTATTTAATCCATAGTACAATTGGAAAAAATGATATGATATAAATTGACACACTTATAAAAAACAAGATACAAGATACTAATTAGGCTCTAGTGGATCCATGTGTTATCCTTGAATAGTAGCCTCTGAAGGATGTTCCTATTCCAATGCATATACTCGGTCATCCACATGAAATATAGTGTAAGGTTAAGGAATAAAATCATCAAATCATGGATGGAGAGTATGAAATAGAGGCGGTATAGAAATGGATGGATAAGGATATAAGGGATGAGGATACATCATAGTATATGGATATGGTATAGGTGGGAACATCCTTAGAGGTGGTATAGACATGATATGAGAAGAAGAGGCTAAATAAGAAGATGTTGGATGCATGGGTGGGAATATCCCTAGAGGTTAAAGTAGAGGATTAAAAGGTGTGGTAGATGGGGTTTCTCCTAGTGGTTCAAGGTGTGAAAGGGTATGATGGGTGATTTATGTATCTCTATAATCACCCTTGATCTGACCCATGCTAGAAGGATGGGGATAATTAAACTATATTTCACTTTAATTTCCATAAAAAAATTGAAACAGAATAAGAACATGGCATTAAATGTAATGAAAAAGAAAAATATTACAATTATTATACTCACAAAGGGAACCATAGGAGTAAACCCTAGCTCACGAATACTTCGATCATTTTAAAATGACCCCTTCCATAAAATATCTTCATTATAATTCATAATCTACAAAATATTTAAATATATGTTTTTTAGAAATAGTTTTTAAAAATTATGCACACTACGTAGAAGTCAAAGAAGTCATAAAAAATTTCATAACATGTTTTAGAAACTATAATTTTAAACCGAGTTATAAATTTTATAAAAAACCTATTTATACCTAGTTTTTAGAATTGAAATAATTCTAATTTAACACAATGAAAATAAAAAATACCAAAAAAACATATAATTTCAAACAAAAAATAAATTAAAGTCTTTACAGTAGTACCAAGTTGAGAAACCCAAGTCTAGGTAAAATTAATGAACTATGAACATATATGGTTGCTTTTATATATAACCCACTACTACATCAGGTTCAACATAAATTCTTGCAATTGGATAAATTGAGGAGTAAAATATAATATTTTGGTCAACACCGATGGGGGTTTGAATTGTGTCAATTTCTTCCCCACCATCATGAAACATTTTTCATAGGATTACTTCAATAATGACATTGTAATTAAGTCTTAGATGATATTTCACATTAAACACTTGTTTTACCATTGATGAAAAAATATATGGTTTATTCATATCTAGGAATAGTGTCATGTCAATAAATCTAAATCCAAAGTCATCAATTAATGTACCATGCCATGTCATTAAATCAATCCATTTACATTTCAGCATAGTTACTCGACCATGAGAGTAATAATCCAGTAAAAATATTTTCTAAACAAGTAAATAATAAGAAATAATTTCATATCATGAAATATTATCTGATTCACTGGAATAATAGTCCTTTGTTGCAGTTAACATAATACCATAATTTTGCATTCAAATTTTCACCGCTTATTCAATTGTAAAAAATTTATACCCAATGATTATTAAATATTTGCATTGACGAACCAATGAATTGGGACCAAAATCCACCACCCTTAATCCATGAGAGACGGACTTAACATGTAAAATCAATACCTGAAATATGTATAAATAATAAAATTAAATTAATATATATTTTTTAAGTTAATTAAAGTAATGGTCATATATTTGACTTCAACCAGGTATGAAACTCTTTGCTATGAAAAGTTTCTCTCCTTTTCAAAGGAAAGGTTTGATGAACTATACTTATAATTTGTTCAATTTACCTATATAAAATTATAATAACATTTTAATGTATATGTGAAATGGAATATTATGATATAACATATAAATATTCAAATTTTTTACTTGATATAATCATCGAACAAACCATAGTCAAAAAAGACTGTGTGATGTGCCATATCCCACTCTTCAATACTTAATATAGCCAATGTATATGTCCCATGAATTCTTCTATTTGGGGAAGAGATATAAATAAGGGCTCAATTTCCATATACTAATAATATTTATTTCTCATTGGCCAGTTATTCCTTCTGCTCAAATTAGATAAATATATTAAATTAAAATCCATACAAGCATGATCAAAATAATCTCTCAAAATCAAACCTTCAGGAATATTCTTGTTTTTGACAAAAGATTTAATTGTGCACATATTTATTTCAGTAGGATCAATCCTCCTAAAAGAAATAGGTTTCCCAATAAGTGTTTCAGTTATAAGATGAACTGTTAAATGATGTATTCATGTAAAAAAATGTGGAAATGTTTTCCCAACTCGCACAAAATTAATGATGGGTGTTGCTGCATTTTTATCAAGAAAATCTTGGATAAAATTTTACCACAAAGGTATCTATAAAAATAATACATGTGAATCACTATCAACCTTAAATTATTGGATAATAAATTTTTGATTTATATTGGAATGAATTCATGAATAACGATGTGATAATCATGGGTTTTTATGGATTTTAGTTTCAACTCCCTTTTGTTGAATAGTTTAAATATGTTTCTAGAATATCCATAATGAACCATGAAATATTTCTATACTTCCAGAAATTGATTTTTATCTAAATATTTCATTACATATTAATAACAAGGAACTTTCCATTTATTTTCATTAATACAAACAAGATACAGTTTCAGTTGAATAACTCAATCTAGCAAGCCTCGAGAAGATCGTATGTTATATTTGGGCATCCCTTGATATTTACAAGAATTGAAAGAAATATTTCACATAATTTTTTCTAAATGTGAATTATATTTAAATAATTATGTAAAAAATTGGTATACTGATATGAAAACTCAAAAAATACTTTTATTTTTCCAATTTTAAGTGGATTCAGTGTCAAAAGTCTTCCTCTTTTTAGATTTCATCCGGCCTTTCCCAAATGGAAAAAAAAATATTTGAATTCATTTATTACAACATTTACTAACATAGGTTGAGGTGGTGCTTTAGTGTCAACAGTATTATCAAGCCTCCAATGATTCTTCTTGTATTGAGTATTTATTGGAATGAATCACTAATTCCCCATGAAACTGAAACAACGATAACATTTAAATATTCATGATCATATATTTTTTATAAAAATAAAACATGATAGTTTTCCCTTCATTCTCTACCCAAAAATAATTTCAAAAGTAGGGAATCATATATAGTCCACAGAAGGGAATAACACATCTAAAATATATTTTTTAAAGATGTATCGTATGTGTGCACCCTAATATCCCAAAAATTCTCAAATCTATTATTAAAGGTTGTAATTAGGCTTCTACATCATTTATATGATTAGAAGGTCTAAATATTAGTATACTCAAGAAAGTGAAAGAAATTTTCATACACATCCCATGATAAAGATTATAAATTTGAATAAAAACTAGCCACATGATGTGAACATTAAGCATCTAAAAAATGGATTAAAACCATCATAGAATATAACCAACCTAACGCCACACACCTCTATTTCAAAATCTAGATGTTGTGTATAAAATTCCCACATTGCTTGTAACACCCCAAGATTTTAAGAAAAATATTTTTTTTAATGTCTTGTGTTGTATGATACACCAAAATTAGCTTTTGATATACGCAACACCGTATTTGCTTGCAGTATACACAACACTATTCTTGGCTCGCGTTACACACAATTTAAATTTTTTTTTGTAGAAACTATTATACGCAACATTATGTATAGATTTTGTTTAATGTATAAATGAAATAAGTTTTGATTATGTTATACACAACACAAAACAGAGCATTCACTACATGCATCCCTGACTTGGCTTGCATTACACGCAATAAAGACCTTCTTCGATAGCGTGTGTAGTACTCAATACCGAGTTTCACTAAACAAGATATTATTATAATATTATTATGAACTAGCCGTTATGAATAGTAATACCCACTTTTTGAAATTTTAGAAATTTCATCATTCAAAATGGACTTCTTTTTTGGATTCAGAATATCAAAATTAGCTCCGGGTGAAATTTTGGTACTTTTCGGATAACTTTCATATTCTAATGAATAGTGAAAATTACTAAATTTTAATTAAAAACAACTTTTTTAATCGAAATAATTAATAGTGATAAATTATTAATTTGAGTTGTTTTAAATTATATTTTGAATACATTTTTACCAGTTAATACAATGTTGGTCATTGGATATAATTTCACATTTAAACCAGACTTAAACAAGTGTCAATCTTTTGATAGTTATTATCTCTTAAAAACACGCTATTTTCTTTGACGATGGGAATTAATTTTTAAATTAATTAATGCAACTTATATGTTTTGAATTTGGTAAAATAGACATCATTTTTTAATTTATAATATCAAATATAGATTAGGCCTAATTTTTGTTATTTTTCTGGAAACTTTCATTTTTGATGAATAGTGAAACCACTAGGTGGTAGTTAAAAAACTGAATTTTTCATAAAACTTAATTTTACCGCTTCTGTGAGTGGAATTTCAAAAATCCGAGAGACACGGTTGATGTCAGTAAGTAAAATGTGGTTCAATGAGATGAAAATAATTTTTGGTGAATAGTAACTTTTTACTTTTATTTACCACGGTTAAAAGTAAATAGGGTAATTAAAGGGAAAAATGGTATTATTATTACCCTAAAACATGTCCTAATTCTTTTGGATAACTGTAATTCGACCAAAAACAACATTAGGAATAAAATATGACCATTTAGGCTCACTTGGATTAGATTAGGACATTTAATATTAATTTATTTAAAGAAGGGTTGAAATAGTTAAAATCAATGTTTAATAAGTAAATCATTTTTAATATAGGGTTATAGATATGATAAATTAGACTAAAAAAATCCATTAGAAATATAAAAATATTTCCTACATAGTGGTATTTTATTTATAATTTTTAGAAATTAAATAATTTAATTTATTTATGACACAAATATGATGTAGTAATTATCTTATTAATGAAATATTGACGTAATTGATATTATAAATACCCAAATAAATGTATTTAGAGACTTTTTATGAATTCAAAAACATTTATAGGTTAATATGAGATGTTATTATTGATTTAGTTAACTTATTTCGAACTAATCATTCTGTTATGATTTTCACAAAAATCAATTACCAAATAGTGTCAAAATTGAAATAAAATAGTTTTTAAAACAAATATTATATTATTAATTGTTATTTTATTCCTAAAAATATAAAGTTCGTCCAAATGACTTAGATAAGGTTATATATATTAATAATAAACAACTTTGTGTTCGTTTGGCTTGTTATAGTATGTTTATTAACATAATAGTGTAAGAAAACAAGAAGACACGGTAAAAGACAAATTATTTCACTTAAAGTAAAATCTAAATGATAAGGTTAAAATAGAAACCTAAACTTGTCTAAATTATATTTTATGAGAGGATTTCGACCCATACCCACCTTAACTTCTAAATAACTCAATTTGGAGCTATTAAAAACCGAATATGACTTTATAATAAAATAATATTTTCAGTTATTCCAAAGGTGCCCCTCTCCTCCCTTATAAAAGGGCATCTCCTCCCTCTCTTCCTCACACCACTTTGAGCCTTAAATCTCAGCCAACCCCTGCCAAATTATATTCTAAACTTCCCTAGATACATCCTATAGGTTATGGTCTTCTTCAAAGACCAATTTTAGTACCCTAAGTGGAGGTCTCAAAGAGGCGCTTCCAAGAAGAGGTAATGTCCGTTACCGATTCTTTCAACTTTATTTCTTCTTCCACTTCTTCTTATTTAGTTGTTTCATTATGAAGTAATAACATAAGTATCAATCATATACTTATATGTCATTATAAGTATTAAACAACCATATTTCACCATCTATCCATCTTACGGAAAACGAAAACACCACGCGTGCGTACGTACGGAATACCGTCTCCACGCCGTGGTGTAATCTATTTTCCACCACCACCTGACTTGGATGGGTATAATGGTGAAAGTAATGAATATATATGATTATTGTAAAGCTATATTGATTATTTAATATTATAAATACACTTTAATACAATTCCACGATCATGGGAATGATATCATCGCTCGTGCGTACGTACGGAATACCGTCTCCACGACGCGATGAGATTCACTCTCCATGATAACCATTAAAGAATGATTATAAAGTATATATAATAAGTAATCATGGAATATATGACATAATAATGCTACTGGATTTATGTATATATATATTTATGTCATCTACTTAATTCCATTCAATTCAATAAGGGAACGAAAACAGCGTTCATGCGTACGTACAACCTACCGTCTCCATGAACGGTGTATTTCTTTCCATTTATCGATCCATTATATATATGTATATTCTGAATATATATTATATATAAATCATGTTTTACATTTGGGATGTAATTAATCATGATCTAAGTAATCATATGAATAATTACAAGTTAAAACACGAACGACAAATGAAACGATTTTACCCAAAACGCTACTTTAACATGAATTTACAAAAGAAAGGGTAATATAAAGTCATAAGTGAACCATATATGATATAATAACAATTAATATGATTCTTTAATAAGTCAATGACATTATTTAAATCATTATACAGGAGTTTTGGATATGTACGATGCATATCAGACCTAAGGAAAGGGAAAATTGTGCAAATCTCATTTTTATTCGAGATTGCTTATTCGTAAGTATTTACTGGGGTTATTGCTATCATCCATGTCCGTGTTTTATAAAAAGTGTATTCATGTATGTTTAAAGTTATTTTTACCCATTTTACTTTTACCCCATGGTATTGAAGGAATCTTTCTTTTATTTACCCTACAAGGTAATTTTTGACTTTTCCAACAAAAGTACGAGAAGAATGTTTTTTTAACGTATACGGCATGATATAATTTCTATGGTTTTATAAAGCCTTATTTTCATGAAGATTCCTCCAAAATATTTCATGACTATTTTCAACAAAATCATTTTCTTTTAAAATTGCATGACATTTTGTGAAAAGAAAACAATTTTGAAGAAAAAAGGATATTTTCTTCAAGAATTCATTTCAAGTGTTTTATCAAAACCATTTTCATCTAAGATGACATTATTTCACATGTGTTTGTTTCAAGTATAATGTCTCTATGATTTACATGGTTTCACTTTTCTTATTATGAAATGATATCCATTTCTTTTATATGGATTATGTGATGATGGGATGATGTTTATGAAACCCATTTTATTTATTGGGTTTTTATGAATGATGTATGTTTATTTTGTGGCACAAGTAAGAATGATTTCATTATGATATGGGTGGGACCTATATATCCCTCCAATGAATTGGGTAAAGATTTATATCTCATGAGATAGACATGGCTAGAACGGTAAGTTAATCCGGTTCAGAATTACAGGACTGGAATGAGGAGTGAACTCGATTCAGAAAGGGACTTTGTCCACTAAGATGGTCTTGACAGCAATGCCTTGGATACTATGGAAATCATTTCATTTTCTTAATGGATTCCACAATTACATGTTTTATTCCCATTCTATTTTATCATGATTTATGTTCCATTATGATCTATGCCTTATGTACTTCCATGTTTTATGTCTTTTCTAAAGATTTTGATGTTTAAACATTATGTTCATGTTTTTAAGTTCAAATGTATATGGTATGTTTTATTTCATCCATTCATACCCTTAATGAGAATTTGAGCTCACACTTTTTATGTTTTATTTTCCCCCAGGATTAAAAGAAAGGTTTTAGGTAAGGAAACAAAAAGTGGAAGATCTTTAGGGGAGATGTTGAAGATCATTCACCACGATTAGAAGATTACGTTCCAAGTTTCCAAATACACTAAAATATTACGGTCCTTGTGTGTCTGTTTTTTTTGTACTAAGTATTCCGAAAAAGTAATGTAATGACCTTGTATGTCAAGCTTCGGGCCTCTACAATGCTAATCCGTCTATAGGATGAACCAACTCATCATTATATTTAATAATCTAAGAATTATTCAATTGTATATTGGTTGAGATTTATGAAGACATTAATATATTTTGAATCCTTGGAATCAATGGAAAGTTATAGATATTTTTTTGTCACATGAGATTGTGTTCCATCTGAATTTTCCTTCCATAATGATGTGCCGCATTCTTTACAGTCATTAAGGTCTGTTGTTTCCTCCCAAAATTAATAGTAATCTTTTATGAAATCATGGATTTTATTTTTAGAAAATAAAAGATAATTAATTAACTTTCATGCCTTATTATTATTTGAGCGAATATATACACCCTCAGTAAGTAATTCCATCAAAAATGAAAAAATATAATAAATAAAGGTATTATAAATTACATAAGTATTTTTTCCATGATATTACTTCATTAAAAATTCAAAAATCATTATTTTAGTACATTCCAGATATAAAGGAGTTATGGAATCATCCATTAACTTTTTCACTCTGTCAACATCATAATATTTATTGTTTTCCTCATGTGTATTGATATCATTATCTTCTTCCAATCACGTATTTTCTCTCTCGTGATGATGAAAAAATGGAAACTAATGAATAATCGCATTCTCCATACCACTTATTTCTTCCTGTTCTTGAATAGTATAAGACTATCTCAACTCTCCATTATGATACCAAACATAACAGTTTCTTTTAAATTTAGATTTTTTATATGGTAGCTAACTTATTATTGAATTAAACATTGTCTTCCAATACAATTATAACATGGACATAGTATATGAACTATATCTGAAGCATTTTTAAATGAAATTTTTAAAAAATACACAAATTATTATAAAACATGTTTGAAATATTATTTATATGATACATCTAGCTTATATCCATTCTATTATAAGGTAAAACTTTATATTCAAATCAATACTGTAAACTATAATTACAAAATTCATTGCAACCAATTTAATATAAAAGTCTCCAAATCCCGAATATTCAATGAGATAAATTCTTATTTAAAATTTGGTTAAACAACCTTTTTTTATAATGAGGTTATGATTGTTTGTATGAGGAGTTTCAGGTCTATCCCAGGGGTTAAGAACACAAAAGAAGAGGGAAAATGGGTCAAATATTGTGCAATACATGGTTGGAGCACAGTTAGTACAAACTGTGTACCTAACCTAGGAAACTGTGCGGATTGTGGTCCACTTGGATAGTGTCGAATGCATGAGCTCCGCATAGTTTTTCAAACCATGTGGGTCGTCTGGAAAACCATGCGACTCGACTTCTTCTTGGAAAATGGAACCACATTTTTGGTTCAAGGATTGGAAAACTGAGTGTCCAAACCATGCACCTCCTTAAAAATGCATTTTTACAATTTTCCCCTCCCGATTCTTTTTCTTTCTACCCTGAATTTCTCCTCCATTTGACTCCCTCCACCCTAGGTGATGAACCAGAATCCACCTCTTCCCCCATGGGTGAATCACCTTCAATTCATGGCTGTTTGGACTAAGTTTTCATGTAAATAAATGATCCAATTGAGTCTAACACTTCCCTTTTCCCTATTTTCTAGATAAGGTCTTTTAGATTCTATTATTTTCTTTTGAAGCTCTAAAAACATCCTTTTCTAGAATATTCTATGTTATGGATCTTAAGTTGGATTGTTTCTGAATCAAAGGCTATATTTAAGTGAGCAGTCATCTACGAGAATGAAGTAGGTAGTCTTAATGGCTATGTTCTCTCTCAGTTTCCTCCTCCCCCCTGGAGCGATTTCCTCCTCCACTAGGGTTTATTCCTCTTGCGATGGATCACCAACTCTAGGAACTTATTTATTTATCCTTCCATTCCCTTGATTATACATCCTTTCCATTGTCGTTTTCTCCTTAGACTCATTCTCTTTGGTGGATCTATCTTGTTTGGCATCCCTGGATTTGGGTGTGCTTCTTCGATGGTGAGTGGTTGAAGGGGTATTGGATCTACCTCAACTACCTCTTCTATGATCTGAACTCATGGTCATCTTCCCCCTTCCATTTTATACTAGGAGTGTCCTATTCAAGACATTTTTGGGATTTGTAGTCTGCTGGTCATGGATCTCCAAAAATCTCCTTCTTCTTTTAGAGTTCTGATACCCTTTCCTCTTCAATCTATGTTTATTCCTATTTTTCCTAGGGATTAATCCAATGTTTTGTTACATATTTGGTTTCATTATTCGATGTGTCTTTCATTATTTTTGTATGTTTTTGTGTTTTTTTATGGGTTTGGTCCTATTTGTTGTTGGTTGTTGGCTACGGGTGTGGGTCGTTAGCATGAAGGATTCCGTGGGGTGGGTTCCTATGGAGTCTCGAATGACGCCGACATACTATGGTTTGGGCTAATGTGAATAGCGCATCAGGGTGTGCTGCTCGTGTGGATCCTGTTTGAAGTCTGACGATCATCGATAATGGTGGTGCGACATCTCCTTCAGCGCAATTGTTTTTTTGAGGTTGACTGTGATAGCGACGACGGTTTTGGATTTCTTCTGCATCGACGGTTTCAGGGATTCTTGATATTGTTTCACCCTGAAATATCCCATTTCTTTCACTGATTTATATCTAGAATTCCCCTGCTCTCTCCAAGGTGGATCTACATAGAGGAGTTCAAGGATCCTTGGGATGTCTATTTGAGCAGGCGATTTTAGGAAGAAGATGGTGACGACGGGTTGTTTCTCGACAGCATGGCTATGTTCTGATCTGGTGTTGATTATGGTTGTAGTTGTAATTGTGTGACTGATTGTGAAAGAGGTATGTAGGATGGCCCGTGGCCTGAATTTGGAAGTGCTTTATTGGTTTTAATTTTGAATTTTGTAAATTTTCAGGCGGTACTTTGAAATTTGAATTTGTAGTGGGTGCTCTTTGTAGTGGTTTAATTTTTAACGTTTGGAGTTGTTTCGATTCACACATACCCATTAAAAGTGTCACTTGAAATTAAAAATATGTATTTTGGTGGTGGGTAGGTAGTCCTAAAACTTTTTCCTATAGTATCATCATTATATATGTGTATTGTGGTTGTGCTAATTTACTACCTTGTTGAGTTTTAATGTTCTTTATTTTGGAAAGTGATTTGGGATTTAGATTGTGGTGCAAGAACCTTCATAGACCATTTTTAGTTCAATGATGATGTGAGAACAAACCTAGAGTTACACATAGGGTGTGTAAAACCCTTGAGAATGGTGAAATAAATTGATAAACATTGAGTTAAAGGAAATATGAGAGTGAATGGGTAGTAAATTGGGATTAGGTATGTGGGCTTGGTAAAAAGATTAAAAATATTTTATTGATTGTTTATCAGATTTTTAGGAAATGCTAAAGGGGATTTTTTAAATGTTTTAAATGATGTGTTTTGTTGTTTGACAAGACTATGGTTTTCAATCAAGAACATGATGTTTTCAAAGTGATTAATGATTTTAAAGGAGGTGTTTACCTCGAAATGATTTGAAAAGGGATTATTATTAATGGATTTCAAAATGTTTTTTTGAAATGGAGGTGTATCCTTTTTCTTATGCAAATTCATAATGAGTGTTTTGAATGGTCAAAAATTAATATGGAAGCCTTGGTACATAGTTTTGTTTTTTCAGGAGGAAAAATCATATTTTAAAGGGTTTCTTCAAGATGAATTTTAAATGGGTAATTTGACTTGTGTGATATCATTGAATTGTGGAATGGAGTTGATATTAATAAATTTTTAGTGGATTAGATAGCATAAGGTGGTGTTTTCCTTAGTAGTTTATGTGTTAATGGGATATTCCTGGTTTGTTGAGGATATATAATGAGTTATGATTGTAGCTAATAAATGTGTTTAATGGTTATGGTCTATGTTTGGTATAATGTTGATGAGTTAAAAGAGTAATGAATTAAAAGAAGGTCATTTTTGTTAACTGGTTAAGTCATGTAAATAAAAAATGAGTGAATTGGGATAAGTCATGTAATGGGAATGCGTAAATTGGGTTAGGAATGGTGATGACTTATGTGTTGAGAAAAAAATGAATTGTGAATATTATGTGTGTCATGATTTGAGATTGGTTGGGATGTGAGATATTTGGTATATGAATAAAGAATAATTTGTACGTATCTTCATTGTATGTGTGGGGTATTGGACTTGATGATATATTCCCATGGGGTGGGTTAGAATGAGGCTCTAAACCCCACCCCTTTTATAAACATGTTAGGGAGAGGGATGAGGCTCTATGCCCCTAATGATTGCATTTGATGAGAATACCTAGACTGAGGCTCTAAGGCAAGTGTGATGTATTGTCTATGAAATTTTTACCCTAGGGAGATATGGTATTTGAATTATACCATTATGAATAATAGTTTCTGGCATCCTCCGTAGTGTAATTGATGAAAATATCTAACTTATGGAATAAATGATGAAAATGGTTTGAGTAAACCATGTCAACTAATGGCCTCAGGGTATGTTGATAAATTGTGATTAGTAAATTTATATTGTGACTAAAATTATTTAATCCCTTATGCTATTTCATAGACTCCCAGTGTGAAAAAAGTAGTTTAGTTTATGGGTTCACCCTAGGAAACTTAATGGATAAAATGGTTACTTTTTGTTTTTTTAAAATGGTGAGATTTGTCCCATTTTATTTACTTGATAATCTTATTGTACTTTTTTACCTATATACATAGTTTTATCAATTTTTTATCTCATTAGACACCATTGTTGGTGGCCTACTATGATACACTCTCACCCTACACTGGCTACCATGACAGTTGGGCACCCGAGCATATGCTACTTTTTTGTGGTACATGTTCTAGACAATGGTTGGGAGTTTGGTTATGTTTTGGATGTTCAGTTATATCATGCGATTTTAGGACCAAGTTAGAACTTGAGTTCACACTTGGGATCTTTTAGAAGTCTTAGTTTGAGATTTTTATTTGTATGGATTCCTAACATGTAGTGTATTCATTATATTTTTATAGCATGTGCTACTTGGTTACTTGTCAGAATTGTTTATATGTTGTTTATTTATCTTTTCATGCTAGTTTTATATCAATTAATAATATTTATGTTGTATTTTACTCTTACAAGTGGTCATAGTCTTCTCATTATACCTTTAATGACTTATGTTGCTAGTCAGCAGCCTTTAGAGTATGAGGAGGCACAACTAAGGTCATGTGGCGACTCAACTTGGGGAACCAAATTTAGTTGCCACTAGGATGGGGATGTTACAATGTTGTATCGGAGGTGGTATCTTTGGTCTTGATAATTTGGCGTTGTAGACACGATACTATGATATTTTTGGGTCTTAGTAATGAGCTCATTCTTGGGTGTCTATAGTCCCATGTAAGAGGGAAAAACTAATTCTCTATGGGTTGGAATTGATGTTTTGTTTTGTGCTCTTAAGGTTAATTGATACTTCTACCTCGATTGGGGCGGCTGGGTGTGATGTTATTGATTTATGATGTTTTAAATCATGTATAGTATGGAAAGATAGGGTGTGTGAGTTCATTCATCATGCTATTCACATAGGATTGATTGGTAATCAATATGTTTCCTGTGATTGATTGTTCTTTGGGACTCACATTTTAGTAGTACGCTTTCTGAATGTGATTTTATATTTTTTATATTTTTATGAAATGGACATCAATGAATGTTTTTTTGAAATATGACTTTGATTAAATAATGGATTTTTGAAATGCTGCATATCAAAAAAGTTTTTGAAAGTGTAAATGCTTGGGTTTTTAAATGGAATGTTTTGAAATTTGTTGAAAAGTGAAACCTTGGGTTTTGATTGGTATGGTTTAAATTATGAAAGGAAATGAGAAATTATGAAACCTATAGGACCACTAGAAATGGTTATCCCTGGTGGTGTGTTTTGACCTTGTGTATGGGTGGTTTGGGCAGTGAGAGTGCATTATTTTTGAATTATTTTCCTACGGAAAGTGATAAACTGATGGATTCAAAATGATAGATAATTAAATGTTTCTTCTTGGGTACCTAGTTAGGTTTTAACCTTGGAATTTTGTAAATATTTCAACTAATATGGGTGTGGAGACTCTTGTGGGTTGAGACCTTGTGAGTTGTTTTTAGACCATAGAGTGGGTGTTCATATCGTGGCGTCAATGTGCATGTGCGAGTATCTATTGTATAAACCATAGAGTAAATGGTTTCCTAGGTGCGTTTGAGGAGATATGTTTGGAATGGGGTTACGATCCCCACCAGTGAACAATTACTTTTTTTAGGTTTGATGTGTATGGCTTAGAGGGAGAACCAATAACCATTGTTAGAAGTGACACCTGTTTAGGGAGTTAGTGTTGTGTAGCCTTCATGGGTGACCTGTTGGAGAGGTTGATCAAGGTTTCTAGCGCTTTGGATGTGTATTGAATAGGTAAAAGTGTGGAAATTTGGTAATGGAACATAGAGAGTGTTTCTTAGTGCTGGTTTAGCCTACCTGGATAAGTGGGACATCAATGGTTTAAGGGATGTGACTCTAGTTGTGGATGTGAGTCGACAGTCCAGGGAAATCTTAGGTATCATTGAGAGAGGTTGGCCTAGTTTTGTAGGTGATTTTGAATGAAAAGCATGATATGATGCTTCATGGGTGGAATCGATGCACGGTGAGTTCCATTTATTTCTTGGTAAAGTATATGGTTGTGCCTTGGTATATTTCAAATGAATCACTATAGTTCTTGTGGTTGGGATATTTGTATGAATGGTTGTGTTGTTGGAGATGAATGAGGATAATACCTTGAGTCCAATGAGGATGACTGATCAGGAGGCATGATTAGTAGGGTATGTGGGGGTTAGGACTATATCTGGTAATGTACAACTCATTGGTCTAGAGTCAGAATTAGTGTTTTTTTATAGGAGGGTGTGATACCTCAAAGACTCTGATAGGGTGTAGATGCGGGCATGTACTGGGAAGGATTGATTTCGTTTGGATGGGTGAACATTCAGATCTGGTTAAACTCTTACCGTTCTTCTATGTGGTCCCAACGGGAAGCACATGCTTTGCATGTGACAGTTGAGTTGCGGATCGATGGTGGATAATTGTGGTGGTGTTTTTTGATAACTTCTTATAGTAAATTTTAGCGAGTGACTATCAAGCCCAATATCATGAAATCATGTCGGGTACACTAAGTGATATCAGGATTTACTCATAACTACTTAAAAGTGCTTTGGTTTGATATATAGCCTTTGGGGGATATGCTTTGAGAGAGTTATGTCTATGGGAGACATATTGTGGGGGAGTACAGCATTGACCATTATGGGTGAGGTCATCGGGATGGACCAGATATCGATGAATGCCACATGTTTCATTCTCGGGTGATGAGAATGAGTAGTGAGTGATGTTTGGTTTCTTGTTTCAGTGGATGTTGGATGGCCACATCCAAGTTTTAAGGTTCATCTCATGATTGAATCACATACTGTGGTGGTTTAATTTCTTGAGAGAAGTGGTGATAATGATACTCCTAAGGTGGGGAGTGGTATGTCAGTCATGGATGTATGTCATAGATAGTGGTGTGTATGTGGTAACATCAGGATCCCAATAAGAATCATTTAAGGAGCAGCTTTGGGTACTTGGGGGAAGGCCAGGTGGGCAATGGATATGGTGGAATATATAACCAAGTGATATCTTTGGGCTCAGAATGATTGTAAATGGAAATCGAAGTGGTTAAATTGGAGATGTGTTCATGGGATCTATGGATCCTGACAATGGTTTATGGAGTATCAGATGCTGTTATGTTGAAGTTTCATCAGAGTTTGGGAATGGAATCTAGTGGGTTCATAAAAATTATACAGGGTATGTGTTAAGTGAGATGTTTTCATGTCCAATTATAGGGGAGACATGTCAATAGTGGAAGTTTGTCTCCAACAGCGTGAGTCAGATGACCTGACCGATCCCAGTTGGGTAAAAGGGAAAAGATGTGGTAGGATGTAATCTACCTCTGGTTAATGTTGGGATGATAAGTTTATCCTATTATTGGGAATGAGTTTTTAGGAATTAAAAAGAAACACTTGGTGGAGATATTGAAAGTTATGGTGTGATCAATCTAGGTAGTTTCCATGACAAGGCTGAATGCTAGAGTTTGGTGGAGTTTCCATGGATGTTTGGATGCAGTGAGATGGGTAACATGTCGGGAAAGTTGTTAAGGTTATGTTAAGGTTTTTTTGGTATATACTTTATAAGGAAAGTTCTCAACATCAGAAAATGGTGGTGATGAAAAATTCATATGGTGGGGAGCACCATAGAAGGAAATCGTTCAGATAATGACTTTACGGGTGTTTCGAATTGGATGGTCTTGGGTAGGATCCATCTTGGTGCACCAGTTTTGGTGGTGGGTGTTGGATCGAGTTTGAATAGTGGAATACCTAGAGATTGAGGTTATTCTTGGGTCGTGTTTCAGATGTTCATACCTGGAGTGCGGTCATTTGGACTCATGTTTCGGACCAATGTTGGTTTGAAAAATGTGGTTGGAATTTGCGTGCTCCTTTGGTGACACCAAGCTTAGTCTGCATTATAATTTTGGAAATTAGGTGATATGGTGCCCATTTAATTGGTCCATGTGTTGTGGATAATATTGGAATAAAGTTATTCTCATTAGCTCTCCCTAGGGCAGTGTAGTGCCCTATTGATGCCCTATGGCATGGTGGATGAGAAGATTTAGCCAGTCTTGTCTCTCGTCTTTGATGTTGGTAAGGATGAGTTGAGGTGGATGAGTCATTGTAGGGCATCAATTTGTTACGGTGGATCACATTGGGGGATGTTTTTTGGGTAGTATTTCTTCCTTGGTCAGAGTTTTTTTACGACATGACCAAGTTCAAGGAGAATCTTGGAATATGGAAGCTTATAGGCGGTTCATGGTTCAACCATAAGACTTGAGGGCTTAGAGATTATTGGATAGTATAGATCAAGGATGAGTCGTTAGAATGTGGAGAGGTTGTAAGATCCTAACCTTTTTTTGGAGGAAATTTCTTGTTTAAATTTTCATTAAACATCCTTGTTTTGGATAATGAAGTGATTCTTGGGTGTATGAGGAGTTTTGGGGGTGTCCTGGGGGTTTGAGACATGAAAGGGGAGGGAAAAGAGGACACAAAGTGTGCAACACATGGTTGGTGAATGGTTAGTACAAACTATATTCCTGGCCTAAAGAACTATACAGCTTGTGGTCGACTTGGATAGTGGTGAACACATGGCCTCTCTACACAGTTTTTTAAACCGTGTGGGTCTCCATGAAAACCATGTGGCTCAGATTCTTCTCAACCAAATGGAACCCCATAGTTGGTGCATCATTTGGAAAACTACGCATCCACACTGTGTGCCCCATTAAAATTGTTTTTTTACCATTTTCCCCTGTTGAACCATTTTTATTATCCCCCAAATTTGTTCCCCATTTTACCCCTTGACCCTAGGTGATGAAAAAATAGCCCCTTTTCTCCATGGGTGAATCTTATATGATTATTGGCCATTTGGAGTGTGGTCGGGCATGAATCGAAGATCTGGGTGAATCTAATACTCCTCTTTGCTCTATTTTTTGGAACATGGATTTTAGAAACTCTCATTTTATTCTTATTACATAAAATACTTCTTTTCCAACAGTTTATAGGATAGTTATTTGAAGGTGGTTTGTTTCCGAATTAGAGGCTATGTTTAAGCGAGCGGTCATCTAGGAGAATGTGGTAGGTGGTCTTAAATATTTTGGCCATAATCTCATGACTATATATGTGAAATTTATTGTTCCAATATACTATCTTATTTAATTTTAATGTTATTGATTTTGGAAAGTGATTTTGGATTTAGATTCAGGTGTGATACCTTCATAGACCTCGTTGGGTTCAGTGATTATGTGAGACAAAACCTAGGGCTACCCATTGGGTATTCAAAACCCCTGGGAATTTTGAAATAAACTGATGAATATTGAGATAAAAGAAAATATGAGAGTGAATGGGTTTTAAATTGAGATTAGGTATGTTGTCTTAGTAAAAAGGGTGAAAATATTAAATTTATTGTATGTCATATTTTTGTGAAATGACAAAGGGGAATTTTTAAACATTTCAAATGAAGTGTTTTGGGTTTTGAATCAACCATGTTTTTCAACGAAGTACTTGAAGTTTTTAAACTGAGTAATTTTTTGAATGGAGGGGTTGACCTCAAAAATATTTTGAAAGGAATTTTATTAATGGATTTAAATTTTTTATTTAAAATGAGGGTGTATCCCCTTTCATTTTAAAGTGATTAATGATTGTTTTGAATGGTCAGAAATGAAAATCAAAACCTTGGTACATAGTTTAGTTTTTCAAGGGGGAAGATCTGTATTTTAAAGGGTGGCTTTAAGATTATTTTTAAATGGGTAATTTTTTTTTCTATCATTGAATTGTGAAATGAAGTTTATATTAATCATTTTTAGTGGATAACATAGCATAAGGGGGTGTTTGGCTTAGTGGTTTATGTGTTAATGGGTTATACCTGGTAATTAAGGGATGTATAATGAGTTATTATTGTAAATTAAAAATGTGTTTAATGGTAATGGTATGTTTTTGGTATAATGTTTATGAGTTAAATGAGTAATGTATTAAAAGGGTAAATTTTTTTTAATTGGTTAAGGTGTGAGAATAATAAATGAGTAAATTGGGTTAAGGAATGTAATGGGAATTTCTAAATGGGTTTATGCATGGTGAGGATCTATGTGTTGATAAAACAATGAATTGTGAATTGAATGTATGTAATGACTTGATATTGGTTGTGATGAAAGATATGTGGTATATTAATAAAGAAGAATGTGAACATGTCTTGGTTGAACGTGTGGTGTATTGGACATGAGGATCTACTCCCATGGGTTGGGTTAGATTGAGGCACTAAAAACCACCCCCTTTATGCACATGTCAGGGAGATGACTGAGGATCCATGCCCCTAATGGATTCATTTCATGAGACTACCTAGACTAAGGCACCAATGTACGTGTGATTTATTTTTTTGTAAAATTTTTATGCAAGTGATATATGATATTTGACTTATCCCCTTATTCATAATAATCAACCATTTTATATTGATGTGTAATTGATGAAAATGCCTAACCCATAGAATAAATGATGAGAATGGTTTGAGTAACCCTTATCAACTAACGGTACTAGGATATGTTGATAAATTGTGATTAGTGAATTTCCCCCATGATTAAAAGTATCTAAACACTTATGTTATTGGTTAGACTCCTAGTGTGACTGTAGGTAGTTTATTTTATTAATTGACCCTAGAAAACTTAATTGATAAAGTGGTTACTTTGTGATTTTTTAAAAATAGTGAGATATGTTCCTTTTTGATTCCATGTTAATATTATTACAATTTTTTACCTACATACACTATTATATAGATGGGTTATCAATTTAGACACCATTGGTGGTAACCAAGTGAGTTGTAATCACACCCTGCATGAGTCATCTTGACACTTGGTCACCCGAGGAGATACTACATGTTTTCTGACACCGGTTGTAGTGACATAGGTTTTGACATATAAAACTTCGGATTATTTCAGAAAATATTTATGATGCCAAGAACTGAGTCCGCATGGGAATCCAAGGCCCGAAGAGCCTCATAGTGGTGATTTTAAAAATATTAAATATATTTTGTAAGGTACACATGCATTTTTTCTTTAAACATGAATTAATTCATAGTAGAGTCTCAGAATGGATTTCTAAGACCATAGTTGAGTTTAGAACATTGTGTTTAACCTATGCGAGACCTAAAGTTGACTGCAAAGAGAGTTCCGATCAAGGGATTTTTGTTGACTGTCATTAAAAGGGGAGTTAATTGATTTTAATTGAATAAAATCAATTCTACCTTACCCCCTTGGATGTACTTCACAAGTAGGAGTATCCAAACCTTCTCTCTTTCATTGCATTATAGATGAAAATGATCCAAAATTTAAGTTATGAAGTATTTCCCATCTGGGTTCTTGATGTATGTAATCATCTTATCATGGAATAGCATGATCCAAGCATTGGTATTCTCCCAAAGATTCATTTTTTCACCCCTGAGGTTGATGTTTTTAGTTTTGGTCCCAATAACTATTTTTATGCTATTTTTAAGGTTTTAAATCACAAATAAAATTTATAGAGATCATTACTATGTTGATCAACAGGTTTTGAGGTAAACCGGAATGAATAGGGGGAATTCAAAGGTAATTCCCAACTGTAATTACTATCTACTAGGCATGAAGTCTAAAGATACATGCCATGTAGCCCTTATTGTTGGGGGAAATGAATTTTGGGGTCGGCACATAGTGTACTACGGTTACACACTTTGTAGTACCGCAAATAATGTGACCATAGGACATGGCTTGGGTTAGCCATGTAAAATTACAATGTCTTGTAAAAGTACACGACCAATGTAAATGGACACAGAGTCCGATACATGGGCATGGAAAACCTACATGACTTGGTGGCCGTTAATCCTAAACACGCTTTGTATTATGGGACACACTATGTGTGAGGAACACTATTGGCTGACCGTGTGGAAGAGGAACATGGCCAGGGGTTGGGTGAAGTGGGACACAACTTGTACTGTCTCTATATTCTATGTACCCATAAATGGGATGGAAAACCATGTAGACTGGATACATGACTAGGTGATTGGGTGGTCTCACACATTGTGTTGACCCCAGTGCATGTTGTGTACTCCTTGAGGATATTCCTGAGATCTTCCATATTCCATATCTTCTTCTCTAGGACTCAGATTCGGGTTTATGAATAGCCTATCCTATGTAGTTTTCTACCTAGAATGTGATGGTGGCCTCATTTTTGACCAAAGAGTTGTGATGGGTAATTAATCAAGCATGATGAGTGTGTAGAGGTTATTAACCTTGGGAGGTTATCATGGTAGATCATTTTGTTGACATTGGGGTTGGTACCCTTCCATTTATCTTTAGGATGTGGCCCCCTTGTCTCTTTGGGCAGGTAGATTGGTGTGGTTAATTCAGAGAGACACTGGGACCGGTACTCACCTATGGCATCAGGGAACAAGTTTCCGTTACCTCTTTTCTTTGGTAGATACGGGACTCCCCACATCATGAGCATGGGTTATTTTACCTTTGGGTAGTTATTCTTGGCTTGGTACTACCATAATGGATTAGGGTGTCGGTTCCCCCTGATATTTATATAGTTTGATAGTTATCCCCTACCGTGTGAGGGTGAAATCCCTCTATACTCATTTTCCCAACAGATTAGGTACTCCCCTATAGGACAATGGTGTGGGTCCTCTATCTATGGAGTCGGTACTACACTACTATGCCAAGGTGTGGGTCCATCATATATGAAGTATAGATAGAGTAAAAAATCTCATATCATGCCAGGGTGTGGGTCTTATATCCTTGGATTCATAACTCCCATGTTGATCTAGGGTGTGGGTCCTCCATATGTTTTGTTCCGGAAAAGTTGTTACACCCCTGTCATACCATGGAGTAGGTCCTAAAACCCAGGGTCGACACTCCCCTATAATGTTAGGGTGTGGTTCCCCCACACAAATTGGGTTTTTTGAGTAGTACTACCATGTTGGTTCATGGTGTGGGTCTTTTAGCCATAGAGTAGTACTCCTTTTTCATACCGGGGTGTTGGTCCTCATATATGGAGTAGTACACTCACATCTCTGAGTAGTAGTAGGGATTGGGTCCTTCATTGGAGTTGTGCTCCCTCATATGTGGAGTATAGTATAAGGACTGGGCCCACCACTAGTTATGTATGATACCTGGTTAAGAGTTGGTGCTCCCTAGACAGACTGAGGTTTGGGCCACTCTACTCAAGAATAATAGAGATTTCCTGAGTTGGTTTAGGAGCTTGTACTCCCTCAACTGCAGGGCAGTAGTGAGGTATAGTTCCCTCCATTCTCTCTTAGTAGAGAAGATACATGTAGTTCATAGTATGGATAAGGTATTTCTCAACTGTATACTATTTTGAGGGGTAGGAATCTCCACTTGTATTCTTACAAACTTACGTAGGGTGTAGGTTAGCGATGTAAGGACCCCTAGTGATGGTAACCAATGATAATCCTAGTTAGTTATTCCCAATGGAGGATATCTATCGTACGAATTCCATATGAGATTGTTGAGATCTTCGAGTGTTTTCTCCTTGTTGTATGTTAACTTTAGAGCCTCGTGTATATTTATGTATTTGGATATGAGGCATGAACCTCATGATACCTAGAGTATAAGATGAGTATATCAGGGTGATTTTGGGAGTCCTTCCAGTGATGTCACATGTTTGGGTTGACACCCCATATGGACTAAGCTGACTAGTCATTTATAATTGAGAAAGGTTTGATATGGAGTTTCTCTCTATATTATGTTTCCTATGGTTGGGTTGAGTAGACTTTTTCCTTTCAGTTTTTCCATTTTACTTTGGGTTTTGGGGTTCCTACAGAGTATTTTTATACTCACCCCTACATGGAATTTTATAGTATGTGTTGTGTCTTATTCAGACCATAGGACTTTTGACGAATTCCTTAGAGGACCCAAGGGAGGTTTTGTTTAGTGAGTTTGACCAACTAAGGTGTTTACCAGAGCTGGGATAAGGATATTTTTGGCAGTTTTATTTGACATTGATCCCCTCCTTATAATAAGGATGGAATATTTTTTTACAATTTTCCTTTGTTGGGTTCATGTTTATCCATTATTATGATTTCATTACTTTTGTTTTACTCTGGTTTGGTATAGTTGTATTAATGCACTCTTATTTTCCATATTTTATATTTCTACACTGTTTTATCAAGGTGTTTGTGGGTGTGTGCATAATTTTTCTTAAGGAAAAGTCCTCCCATCGATGTGACATGCCTTCTTAGTGCTAGTCACCTCCCCTGGCCTATTGGAATTAGGCTTGGCATGTTTCAAACTAGACACCATCGGGTTCGATCATGATAGAGTTGTTTCAGAGCAGGTTCCACTTTAGGACCATCGAGTGATGAGTTTTGGTTTGGGTTGCATATTGGAAGTGTTAGGGTATTTCGAGTTTGGATCTCAGGCTAGAGGTTCTAGTGTTGGTGTAGTGGCTGATGTATCCATTAACTGGGACACTGATAACCTAATTTTTTACGTAGTATATCAGGACACCATTCATAGGGGAATAAATGGTACATTCATCATATATGACTATGTTTTTGGGGGTCCATGACCTTCGTGACTCATTTCCCCAGTTATACTCTTTGATCGTGGTATGTATTGAATTATATTTCAAGATTCCTCTGCGATGAAATCCATACAAGGTTCCATGGAAGGTTTGTGGGGATGATATGCCCCATGAAGAGGTTTTAGTACAAGGTGCTAGTTCTGAGGTGTTACCATCAGGTGGTCTACCAGTGAATCCACCACCTGTTGAGAAGCTATCTGTGTAGAGAGTTCTGGCTGATGATGCGCATAGACTGAGTTCATTGTATGAGTTCTTGAGGCAGTGACCTCTAAGATTTTGGGGTGATCCATAACCCTATATAGTTGATGACTGGCTTGAGTTAGCCACATGTTTTTTCCACCTAGTGAGGACACCTCTCAATTATATGGTGTTCCTAGTGGTTATCCTTCTAAATGGTTAGTCCGAGTGATGGGGGTGTTTAGTGATGAAATCCCTTGATGAGGTAACTCTCACTTGTGTAGAATTTGAGTTACTCTTCAAGGAAGAGTTCTAATCAGCCATGTTGTTGTTAGTGCATATCCATAATATTCTTCATATTCAATAGGGTAGCATGACTATGGAGGAGCACTCAGAAAGGTTCATAGACCTATTATGATACTCCCTGATATGTTGTGAGATCTGTTTTCAGAGCTCAGTCCTTTGATTAGGGCCTCCATAGAGATGTCAGAGTAGGTGTGGTCTCCCTGTTCCTTCCCTCTTATGAAGGTGTACTTGAGAGAGCTCTGGTCATAGAGATATTCTTGGTGGAGGGTCAGGTGTATGTGTCCCGCACTGGTGGTTTTGAGGTTGAGGCCTCTATAATAGCTGGAAGATGACAGATAACAGGATCACAGTGCAAGTGGCATACCCATGCCCAGGATCAGGCTCCTGGTCTTTTAGTGAAGGGGCAACACTAGAGATTATGTTCGCCTTAAGAGAGGTGGTGTTACCCTTGTGACAGTCGGTGACATCTTGTTAGAGATTTTCTGACCCGTTGTGCTGCTGAGAGGGAGCTAGTCGATGGACCGCCTTAGTAGAGGTAGGTTTGGATGATGGAGTTCTTCACAATGATGGATGAGGAAGAGGAGCTGGGATAGTAACAAGAGGTGGTAGGTGGTTCGAGGTGTTTCCACCACCACCTTTAGGTAGTCCACTCTTGGCTTAGGGAGTTGGAGGATGCAGGCGAAGAATGTTTCGGGCCATAGGGGCATATAACTCATAAGCTTCAAGGATTAATTGAGGAAAGTATGTGTCCTTTTTTCTTTCTACAATTTTACTAATAAACACTACTGTGGGGCCCTCTTTTCATTCTATTTCTTTCTCTAGGTTTAACTAGGGTGACGTGGGGAATTGGCGTAACACTATGTGAGTGTTTTTCGATGTAAATTTGAATGCATGAGAAAGAGGGGTCCTTCCCTCAGAAATATTAATTTTTGAGATGCAAAAAAAATTAAGGTGAGTTAGTGCCACCAAAAGTGGATAATATCAAAGTGTGGTGGATGATTCCCTTATACTTGTGTGTTTGGGGCATAGTGACGTTTTGGTGGTTGAAGATAGAGGTCTCGGTAAGACTAGTGTGAGTGTTTGGGAAACCCTTTGTCGTTCATTAGTACCCTCAGGTGCTCGGCGTCAGTTTTGATCATGAGATGCTCAAAGAGGATGTCGAACAATTTGACATTACTTTGGAATCATGTGGAAGATGTATTCTTTCCCCACTGAGATGTTTTTTTTGTAATTTGACCAAAACTGAATGGGTGAGTTAGTGCCACTCCAATCAGATAGTGTTGAGGTGTGGAAAATGATTTCCTTAGACTTGTGTGTTCAGGTAGAGGTTGTACGCTGGATAGCGTTGATTGGAACTGTTCTCTAGCATCATATTTCAACCCTATGATGTTTTTTTACTATGGATTGGTTTCCTACCATCCATACTCCACTGGTATGACACTAGTGGGTGTGTTTGTGTTTCCGTTTTTGGTTACTCTCCTACCATAAGAAGTGGAGATGTGCGGGGTGTACTAGATGCTTTTATTGTCTAGATTTTCATAGTTTGATGAGTCTAAGACCATGTCTTGTTCATTGGTACCCTCGCATGATCGACATCAAACTTGAATGTAAGAAAATTGAGGAGGTTTTTAAATAGTTCATCCAAGGGTGGATGTGAAATTTAGGGTTACATTGTTATTTACATCAGTTTAGTGAGGCAGATTACCACTATACCTTATAACTGCAGATGGACAAGGGTGATTTTCACCAATCACAACTAAAGAGATGTGTGGCACTTTGTTACATGATGTATCTAGGTTGGAGCTGCATGTAATAGTGGTATTTCTTTCATGTTTCCCCTGAGTGCTTACTTGGAAGCATCACAAGAGCCCCTAGTGAGCTCACTGGAATGCAAGTTCCAGTGAAGAGATTAGTTTTTTCCCTTATGCCTAGTATTTTGATTTTTGGGAAATAAATGAACTTGGGGGGGGGGGTAGAATGTAGTGAGTAGGGTTTTTATGAGTAAGACTTTTTAATAATTCTAAAAATATTTAGTAAGCCATTCACTGATTTGGTGTGGCAATCCAGGGCCCAGAGAGCCTCAGAATAGTGATTTCTATTATATTATGTATATATTTGCCACATGTTTGTGTAGTTTTTCTTAGAACATGAATAAATACTAAGTAGAGTATTAGATTGGATTTTTGAGACCGTGGTAGAGTTCATAACATCATGTTTACCCTAGGTATGAGCTAAATCCATCCACACAAGGAGTTTCTATTGGGGGTGTTTTAGTGACACAACGTTAAAAGGGGAGTTAAACGATTTTAATTGAATTAAATAAATTCTACTACACCCTTGGATGCATGAAACAAGTAAGAGGATCCAAACCTACTATCCCTCTTTGTTTAATGGATGGAAATGAGCCAAAATCAATGTGACAAAGTGATGTCGATATCTGTTCGTGATACTGGTCGTCATATAATTGAGGAGTTGTACAATTCATGCATCATTATTTAGCAGAAGCTTTTTAATTTCTTCCATTAGGTAAGTGGTTTTGATTTTTGGTCCTAATAATATTCTTTATTCCTTCTTTAAGGTTTTAGAGCCCAAATACAATTACTACAGATACCAACAAGGTTGATCTATAGGCTTTGGGGTTAACTAGGGAAAATTGGGTAAATTCCAAGGTAATTCCTAACTATAATTACCACCTACATGAAATTTAGTCCATAGAGACATGACTTGTAGCCCTTTCTATCTAGAGAAGATTAACTTTGTGGTCTTCATGTCGTGTATTATGGTTACACGCCATGTATTACCCTAGAATGTGTGACAATGGGACATGGCTTGGGATAGTCATCTAAAAGTAAATGGTCGTGTAAAAGAATATGGAATGAGTACATGAACATGGGGTCTGGTAAATGGACATGTGAATCCTACATAGGTAGGTGTCCATTTATCTTGAACACTCTGTATAGTACAAGATACATGGCATGTGAGGGACATGGTTGACCGACCACGTGGAAGAGGAACCCGACCAAGGGCCAGGTGAAGCGGCACAGAACCTGTAGTATCTATACATGTCATGTACCCCTAAATGGGTTGGAAAACCACATATACTAGATACATGGCCAGGTACATAGGTGATCTCACACTCCATGTGGACCCCAGTGCACATTGTGTACTCCTTGAGTATATTCTTGAAATCTTCCGCCAACCATATATCCTTCTCTAGGACTCAGATTTAGGCTTGTGAATAGCCTATCCAGATCATTTTTCCACGTAGAACATGATGGTGGCATCTGTTTCAGCCTATGAGATATGAAGTGAAACAAATTGAGAACGACTCTGGTGTAATAGTGGTTAACTTTGGGGGGTGATCATGGTGGATCACTGGATTGACGTAGGGTTTGGTACCCATACCTTTTGATTTAAGATGTGGGCCCCATAGACTTTTTTTCCGGTAGATCAGTGTGGTCCATTTAGAGAGATGTTGGGACTGGTACTCCCTTGTGGCATTAGGGTGTGGGTTTCCCTTACCTCTCTCCTTTGATAGAGATGGGACTCCACATATCATGGGCACGAGTTATTTTACTTTTCGGTAGTTCTTCATGGGTTGGTCCTCCACTAATGGATTAGGGGACAAGTTACCTATGATGTTCTTATAGTCAGACAAAGCTCCCCTGCCATGTCAGGGCGTGGTCCCTCTATCCTCGTTGGCCAGATAGAGTAGGTACTCCCTTGTAGGAACAGGGTACGAGTCCCCTATATGTGGAGCAGGTACTCCCCAATCATGTTTGGGTGTGGGTATTCTAGATATTATGTATAGATAGTGTTAGAAATCCCCTATCGTGTCAGGTTGTGGGTCCCTTATCCTTGAAGTAAGAACTCCCCTATCGATCCTGAGTGTGATTCCTCCATAAGTATTGTTTTGGAAGAGTTGGTACTCCCCTATTTTACTAGCGATTGGGTACTCTAGTCTGAGGTTGGTACTCACCTTTCCTGATATGGAGTTGGTCCCCCATTGTAATCGATCTAGTTGATTATTAATACCCTTTTGGTTCTGGGTGCGGGTCCTCTAGCCACAGATTAGTACTCCCCTATTGTACCATGGTGTGAGTCATCATATATGAAGTATTACTCCCTAGTCTCTATGTATGGGTAGAGAGTGGGTCCTCTATTGGTGTTGTGCTCCCTCATATATAGAGTAACGTATGAGGAACGAGTCCTCCAATAGTTATGTGTGATACCTGTTTAAGAGTTAGTTCTCCCTCGACAGACTGAGGTGTGGGACACTCCACTCAAGAGTGACATAGGTTCTCCTAGGTTGGTTTAGGAGATAGTTTTCTTTCGACTATAGGGATATAGAGTGGCAAAATTCCCTCCATTCTCCCTCAGTAGAGAGGATGCACATGTTGAATAGTATGGAGTAGTGATCCCTCATCTGCGTGTTGTGTTGAGGGGAAAACCTCTCCACTTGGGTTCTTATGACCTTGTGCAGGGTAATGGTTAAAGATGACTGGACCTCTGGTGCTGGGCACCATAGCTGGATCTAATGAGTTGTTCATGATATAGAGTATCTCTTATATGGATTCCAACTAGGATGGATAAGCTTTTACAGTGTGCTCTCATAGTTGTATGTTACCTTTAGTGCCTTGTCTATATTTCTATCGCTAGATATGATGTCTGAACCTCATGATACTTGGAGTGTGAGACTAGTATATCTGAGTCATTATAGGAGTCTTTGGGGGTATTGTAACATTTCTATGTTCAAACCTATTTTGGACTTAAATGAATTGATAGGTATGGATAATGATGGTTAGAGATGGAGTTTCTATATCGATTGAGTTCCCTCTAGCTGGGTTGAGTGGACTATTACCTTTCTATTATTCCCTTATCTCTTGGGTTTTTGGTGTGCCTACAGAGTATTTTTTTACTCACCCCTACATCATATTTTCCCACACATTTTGTGACATATGAAGACCACAATACTTTTTATGGATTTCATGTAGGACCTATGGTAGGTGGATCTTAGATAATTTGACTGACCGAGGTGTTTATCGGAGTTGGGATGAGGAGTTTTCTAGTATTTGTATTTCACATCGATCCCCTCCTTACAAGAATATTGGATTATTTTACATTTTTTCTTTGGTGGGTGCATGTTTTTCCTTATTTATGCTTTCATTACTTCTGTTGTACTTTGGTTTGAGATATCTATATGCATAAAATTTTAGTTTATAGCTTTTTATATAACTTCACTATTGTATTGAGGGGTTTATGGGTGTGTTCGTATAGGTACGTAAAGAAAACGACTCCCATCTATGTGATATGCCTTCTCAGCGCTAGTCAATAGACAATGGATTATTGGAGGTGGGCATGGGGTGTTGCGGCCTGGACCCCATCAGTTTGGGTTGTGACACAGGTTTCAGACAAGGATCAGGTGTTTGGTTTTGCATGGACTAGTTGGTTGGAGCATGGGATTCCAGGGACGGGTTGAAACTTGAGTCTGTACATGGGATATTTTGGTAGTATTGGTTTGTGATTTTTATTTTTACTACTTTCTTACATATAGTTCATTCATCATATTATAATAGTATGTGCTAATTGGTTACTTGTTGGAATTTATCGTTTTTTCCATTTATTTTTATTTTTTGGTTTTATATCAGTTGACAATATTTCTGCTATGGTTTACTCTAATAAGGGGGAATAATCTCCTCATTATACCTTTATTGATCCACACTTCTAGTCGGCAGCCTTTGGCATATGGGGAGGTTCACTTGAGGTCATGTGATGACCCAACTGGGGGAATCCGATTAATTTGGCTACCAAACCGAGGTCGTTAATCATACTTTTATCTAGAAAAAATAATAATAAGATAAATATCATATGATATAAGAAATTCCTACAAATATTGAACTAGACAATGCATAAGATATGGAATGAGAAAAACTATTATAAATTCCAATTAAATACATTTGTCTTTGTGAAGTAATTATTTTTGAAAACTTCAATGTTTTGAATATAACATTTATCCAATTAAATACTCTTGTCTTTATTATGAAAAACATTTTCTCAAGAATAAAAACAATGTGTCACCCAACATCAAAACTACAAAAAATTGTATAATAATATCATGGAAATTATACCATAATTGATAAAAATAGAAATAATCATCCAATCCTATTATTATAGAAACTATTATTTATAAAATAAAAATATATATATCCAAAAATTTAATAATGGAGATGGAAGTTAGAAGTTGTATTATATATTAAATTTAATATAAAATTTTGTATAAAAAATTAATCATCTCTAATTGGAAAGGAAAAAATGTATAACATGTCTCCTTCCATAATATTGAATAATATATAATGATCATCCACTAACTCATATAGTAACTTTAAACTATCAAAATCAAATTAATTTGAGTCCACATTCACATAGAGTGTGCAGAAATTGTGAAGGAAGTGACCTTAAATAAGGATTCACTAAGGAAGAATAAGTCGGAAGTGACTCTTATGGAAATAAAAGAAGAGGAAAAACACAAAGTATACCTTAATGATATAGCATATCAATCCACAAGGAAGGGAGTCAAATTTGGTGGAAGATCCCTCCATTAGAATAGGAAACATGTTAAAGTGTTCAAGATAAATGTATCAAATAAAATACACGTATTAGTGGGATTAGTCTCATAATGGTGAAGGAACCCAAGCCAACAAGTATAAATAATCTCATAGAGAACATTTGAAATGGAATCATCACATGTGGTTTTGTAAAAAATAGCCATTATAAAGGCTTGGAAGAAGATTAAAATAAACGAGTCATTTCATCAAGAACAACCACAATCATTAATATGATGATGTTAGAGGTACCCATATCCAATTTTAATTTATTGTAAAATATGATAAATTGAGTGATTCTGGATATAGGGTTAGATAAAATCCATGTGGGTATTTTCCATTTGTATATTAAATAGAGTATTGAAAATATAAGAGTTCACGATGGAATGCAATTTCAAGATAATTCGTAAATTTCACAATTCATGAATTATGTTTATAACATTGTGAATATTACCTTAAATGCTATAATATATATGAATCAAAGGAATTATTAAAGATATAGTGAATGTGAAGCCTATTTTGGAGTGATTCAGGTTTCAAATCCAAGTTTTATTTTTTTACTAATGAAGTTATGATATTTTCAAATCCATTCAACTGATTAATTATAAACTAGCATGTTGGTATCATCTGAGTGTTTTCCATCATACTTGGAAAAATAATTCAACCAAAAAAGTTCATTCCACAAGTGGTGTATAGAGGTTTAAAAAATAATGGGGTGATAAATATTGGATTTTATAATCTACATAGAGTTATTTGAAAGAATAATTAATTGTAGAGAAATTGGAAGAAATGGATTTCTAGGGGGTCAGTTAGCTCTTCATGTGGTATGTTCCTCACCCATGTGAATTAAATTTTATGTATTATTAAATTTTTAATAATTTATTTAAAATCAAAGAAATATTTAGCTACTCAATTTTTAATATTGTTTAAGGATTTAGACTAAAATAAGGACAACATTAACATCATTACCTTCGACCCCTTTTCCCTACAACGAGCTCAAACTCATTAGTCTTAGAGATTTTGTGGACATGTCATTTCCATGTGTTGAATTCACTCTTTGGAATCTAAAAATATGAATACAGATAATATAAGAATGTTTTATAGTTATTGATGTTTCAATGTAGGTTGAATTAGATTATTTAAAAATGATATTTTTCATGAAATGTCAAATTTAATATACCGACTAGTATAGAGGGGGAGATTTAAATCTCCAAATATAGAAATCTTATAGAAATGATGAGGTAATGAGTTATCGTGCCAATATTTTTTATGAATTTTATGAAGGATTCTTGATGAAGGTTATACAAATAGTGTAAGATTCATTGGACAACTATTTAACAGTACATACATAATGGAATGGAGGATGCATAAGAGTGGGAGAAATCTATTGAAGAATCTGCATAAATTTATTCAAGAACTACAATACTTGTGTAAAGGTGAGACTAACATTCTAATGTGTGTAATAGTACACCGAACTATTTAATGCTAAAAGTGAATGTTTAAGGGTATGAAAGGTAATACTACTCTAATTAAAGGTAAATTATGAATTAGTATATATAATCACATGACATAAAATAATCCCCTAACATATTAATAAAAAAACTACTACATTAATTAATTACATAATCAGTAAATATGTATTACAAAAAAAGTATATTGGATTTCTTTAAAAGTATCATATAACTAAATCAAAACAAAAAATATATGTATTACAATAAAATTTATTATGAAATACTATAAGAAAAATAATATAAAAGAGCCTCATTTTAAATAATCAAGAAGAATCATGACCTAACAGTATATTTTTTAGGTTTTCATACATAGATAAAAATGAAAAAAATAGTCATCAGAAGAGAAGAAGAATTCAGAACTCACTAATATGATGTTAAAGAACATATGCATAAATAAATCCTTAAATTAATGGAGAATTCCAAAGGTAAGGGGAACTACCCATCACTCGGGTGAGGGTAAAATAGGACTCACGATTGAAGGGGGGAGGGTGGGTGGGTGAGGGATATGAGGGAACTCTATATAAATGGTTTTTAAAAAATAATTGGAATATCTCAACCTATACCAATGTTTTTTTTAAAATAATTGGTATATCTTAATCTATACCAATGGACTAAATAAACTATTGGTATATATTGATTCCATCCACTCTATACCCCTGATTTCTATAAACCATGGGTATAGATGCATGGGGATAACCCCATTTCCAGTAGTGTTAATAGATTCATTCACATTTATAAGAGACTTATCAATAAGTGCTCCTACCAAATAATAATCTAGTAGGTTCTGATTACTATCCATCAATCCTTGGTAATAAAATACTATCATGTAATGTTATTTAATTGGTTGGTGTGGGTATCATGTAGTCAATTTCTATAACAATTACGAAAACTCATAGAGAGTTTCTACACTTTCTTGTTTGATTCCATAGATTTCCTTCCTTTGTTGAACACTCCATGAAGAAATTAGTTTTTTTATAGTAATTCATTCTATATATCTTCCCATGGGTTTAAATTCTAGGTTTTATATTATAGAGGCACTACTTGGAAACCCCTTTAAGGGAGAGGGAGAAACCCTTCTTGTTGACCTGAGCATCATTGAATCCTCTAGTTCTGAAGCTGTTTAATTATTCTTGAATTGAAATAAAATACATATTGGTATCTTCACATGATAATCCATGAAATTTAGGAAAATTTATATTCATTCCAATTTTATGTTCATAATCATGTTGATCAATAAATTAAAATTGTTAATTTTTAATGTTGAAATTAAGTTCTTACATTTATCTTAAATTTTTATTCAGTTGAGAATGATTATATTCTAGATTTTCACTTCGAAATGTATCATTTGTGAAATAATTATCCGAACAAGGACATTTAGTAAATGGTATGGTGAAAAACACTCTTTTGCATTTTTCTATGATTTTTTTAGCTCATAGCCTTATAATCATAGTTATCATAACCTTGGGATAAAAACCAATGAGGTGGAAAGATCTAGATATAGTCAATCATTAAAATCATATTAAACAAAATGCAAACACTAACACTACCCTCCATGATAATTATTCCATTTTTTTCAAGTGTCTAGTAATACGTCCTTCAACAAAATAATTTTTGAACCCAAATAAATTTTGTGATAGTATACTTAGGTTGTAAACCAAAGAGGATAGAGTTCTGGTTTCATTTTTATTTTATTTAATGGGTTTAATTTTTTGGAAATAGTGTCTAGAATTGGTATGTTTAAATTAAATTTTAGAATAACGTTTCCTAACTATGGATATCCCCATCCCTTTCCCATTAAATCATTATTCCATATCTTCTATCACTATTTTCTATTTAGTCAAACAACATCTATTCTAACTACCAAATCCTAGTAATTTTAGTTTATTCAGATATTTTTAATAATTACCAAAACCCCCAATCCCCCCTTTCACAGCGATCAAATATATCAAATCACTCTAGGTTAATCAAACTTCTAACTATCGTAGTAGGGTAGAAGCTCTGGGTGGCTTTTGTGTGAAAACTAGAGGGAGAGGAAGAATAATTTACATGCATCAAATAAAAGTAAATTTACAAAAAAATTAACATAATTAAACAATTTTAGAGTGAAATAGAAGGTAATTATTAATTACTTATTTAATTCATCAATATGGGTAAGGGGGTATCCTCAGATTATCCATTGATTGTTTAGTCTGCCATCAGAATAGTGATTATAGTAATAGAAATTAAAGAATGTAAGGAGAAAATATCTTTTTCCAATGAATCAGTTGTTGAAGCCCCCTTCCTCAAGTGAAAAGAAATATATTTATAAAAAGATAAGGGGTTATTTGGGTTCTTAAAAATTCATCATGTGAGAAGCATTTGTTTTTTCAACTCCTTTAAATAACTCCAAACATTGGGCATATTCCTTAATTTTAGTGCCCTTATACCAACTCTTCCCTTTATTTGACATTAATACATGTTTTATTACATTAAAGTACACTTAATGAGACCCAAAATTTTGATAATTACAGTGTATTTGGTAATTAGGCACATAGAATAAAAACATATAACATGGGATAAAAAACATTGTTGAACACTTTTTGACATGTTCTTAATATTTCAAAGAAGTTAAAACTGTATGGGATATACTAGGGACAAACATAAGAAAGGGGTGAGCTATAAAGTTCAGTAAAAGAATAAACATGGAATAAAATCAATAAGATAATAAATATTAGGATATAGTCCTACCAATAGAGCATTAAAGTAACATGAATAATAAGGAATGATATAACATGATAACTATAACATGGGAAATTTGAAAACAACTTAAAACACTTAATCATAAACTTAGTTCAAGGCTAAATATTAAAAGACCTCATGGTGGACTAATTCCCATAAATCAATCAAGTAAAACCCATTCCTAACATGATTTTTTATGATACTAAACATTACCCAATGCATTGGAGTGCTATATGGTCTCACCCATCATAATCATTTCATTCTCATTCTTATGTGTGCCGCATAAATGATACAACATGGAATCATTCATCATAATAATTTATTACATGATTAATGTATGTGTAATCCATAAATGAATTTCCCCATATAAATAATTATATGTTAATAAAGTTGAATACCCATTGTTTCAAAATGGGTATGGTATTCACTATACAATTGTTTTGGGATGGAAAATCACGGCGAAATTTTGGCAGCATAACGACATTACAAAAAATTTTATAAAAATAGTAGATGAGAGATAAATAGGTCTATCATAATTTTCAAATAATATGGTATTTAATAGGTACATGTGAATAAATTTACCAAGATTAGTAAATGGAAATATAATTAATAAGTTCACAAAAAATCTTGAATAAAGAAGTGAAGGTGAGTATCCCTTATAGAATTTCGGCATAGTAACAGGTGCACAAATAGATTCATGGGGTGGAAAAATGAGGGTTAAAGGGGATGTAATACATTATAAATAAAGTTTAAAGTAATTTTCTATGTAAATACATATCCTAATATAATAAAATAAAAATTAAAAGACATAACATAAAAGGTGTGCTTGATAAAAGAGGAGAGTAGAAGATCCCATACTTGATTGTGTGACTCCAAAGGCTTGGGAAGGACCCATTGAGATATTGGGGAGCCTTGGTAGGACTCTAGAGAGTATATGTAAGTGTATTAATGTGCTATAAGGAGATTTAGTGAAGATAAATGGGATCTTGGGTGTGTTAATATAGGAAATGATGGGGATTTATTTAATATTTATGGTTTAGACTCTACATAATAAAATATCCAAAACCAAAATCCATTCCATGGTTTTTTACCATGGTTTCGACCAAATAATATTAATTTAAATTATTTAATAAATTCATGTTCTGAAATTTTTAAAATATTATCTTGGTGACATGGAGGTGAGTCGCAATATTAAGGAAATAATTTTAAAATATTAAAATATATTATAAATCTTATTGGATTAATAATGGATTTAAAAAATTAATTAAATAAAACTAAAATCAAATTATTTTAAATTGGAAACATATTTTTGTTCTTTTATCTTATTTATTCTACTTATTACATCACTTTTGGGTCACTGTGATGTCATAAAACACAAAGTATATTTATATGATATTTATTTTTTTTCTTGAAAATTTGACAATCTCGGAAAATTATGAGAAATTAACCATTGATTAATTTCAACATCCAGATTCAAAAAATAATATTAATTTTATCTAAATATGATTCTAAATATCTTAATTTTTTTTAATAAAAACTAATATTTATTGAAATTGAAGGGGTTTTGACAATAACATTTTTTCGAACCCTAATAAGAATGACACTTGAAATCATAAAAATTACATGATCATTTATATTTGATAAATATTATTTAATAATAATATCCCATTAAAATATTATTTATTTCAAAAATAATTAATTCATAAATTCATTAATTTAATTTTAATAATAACAAAAAATACAATTCATGCTTCCATAATCATTTAAAAAGTAAAAAATAAGAGAATGAAAATATATGAATTAATTTATACAAAATAATTTACATATTCCTATTGATAGGGTCTTGATACATATCCCTTTAATACACTAGAAAACACCATAAGACTAAGTTTCATGATGGTGGAACTTTCATGGGGCAGTTCATCGAGCATGGTTTGGGCCATGATCTTGATGATCTTCAACTTCTCCCATAAAGGGTTTTGCTCATGCTTAAGTTGATATATCTTGGATTGGGCTTGGTCTAGGAAAAAACCAAAAAATGTTATCACTATATGAATATATAATAAATGGGATTTTTTGGGTATGATCATACTAGTTGAGGCCATTACTTCCTTTGTTTATGAAAATTGGATTTGTTAAAACTCAATATTTATAAAAATCATGTGATCACTATTCAACAGCTATATTATCAATGGAAATGATACATAAAAGTATTTGAAATCCAATTGGAATAAAAATACTAAATAAGTGAATATATTTTCTATAACCACATTATATAATAAGACATTTAATAAAAACTAAAGGGGAATTTTATTTAAAATAGTTTGGGTTGTTACAATCTTACCCCCTTTAGAAGTTTTTGTTTTGAAATTTTATCTTCCATCATTAAATAGATGAGGGTAAATCTAATTCATCACTTCCTATGGTTCCTACATCTCTTCTTCAAATTTATGGTTTCTCCACAATACTTGGATAAGGTAAATTGTCTTATTTCATAGAACTTTATCTATATGATCTATGATCATCAACAGATTCTCCTTATAGGAATGATCATTATCTATTAGTAATAAATCTAGATTGAGTACATGTGAGGGGTATGGTATGTATATTATCAATAAGGATACACTGAATACATCATGTACATGATATAGGTTTAGTGGGAGTGATAGTCAATATGCCACTAATCCAATGCGATTGGGGATCTCAAAAAGCCGATGTACCTTGGACTAAGATTTCACATCTTCCCAAATCTCATCACATTCTTCCATGGAGATATGTGGGGGAATACCATGTCTCAAACATCAAACACTATGTATCATTGATGATTTTCATTATAGATCTTCTTTAAACTCTCAATAGTTTTTATGTGCTACTAAAAGGTTTTAACTTTCTCTACCATTTCCTCAACCATTTATGGACTCATTAGTTTCCATTCCCCAACTTCACACAACATGTTGGTGTTCCACACATGTTCCCATAAATGGTATTATAGGGATCCATTTTAATTCTCATGTTTAAACTATTGTTGTGAGAGAACTCAACCAAAGGAAGATGTTGCTCCCATACAACTTTGAATCCATAGAGCTTGATCACAACATGTCTTCTTGTGTCAAAATAGTCCTCTCAGATTGGTCATCATTTTTAGGATGATAGGCTATACTCAAATCCAGCTCAGTGTTTAGATCTTTCTGGAGACATTTCCAGAACTTGGAGGTGAATATTGGGTCTTGATTGTATACAATAGATAGTGGTAATCCACACAGCCTTACCAATTTTAAAATGTATATCCATACTATTTCACCTAGTTAGAAATACTCTCGAATAATAATGAAGTGTGTAATCTTTTTAAGATGATCCACAAAAACCTAGATAAAAATGTCTCGTTTGGATGTCTTTACATGTCTTGTGAAAAATTCCATGGTCATGTTTTCCCATTTCCATGTTGGTATGGGTAATGGTTTCATCATCCCCTAAGACTTCTACCTTTCATCCTTCACTTGATGAAATACCAATAACTTTGATTTATATTCAAAAATATCCTTCGTCATGTTGTACCACTAATAGTAATCTTAGAGATCTCAATAGATATTTTCATTTTCTGGGTGAATGGAGAAATATGAACTATGTGAAACATCCAGTATTTCCTTCTTTAACTCATGATTTTATGGAACATATAGTCTTAACCCAAATCTCACAATTCCCTATTCATTAACGTTGAACTCCGAGGATTTCCCTTTCCTTATAGTTTTCACTCTTCTACAAATTCCAACATCATTTATTTGATAATAATTTAGCCTTTCCAAAAGATACAATTGAGAAATAATTTTCAAAAGGATTGATGATGTTGTTTTATTTATGATTCCCATGTCCATCCTCTTCAAATCCATGAAGATCCGGTCCTTCTCAATTCTTAGCAATGATATAATTGTTAGGTCCATTCAACTTTGAGCATCCTCCATTTAATTTTCTTTACTAGGATTGTAGTGGAATGATAATTTTTAATCCTTGATGAGCTCTAACCATATTCACTGGAACATAATAAGATATTTATGTAAGAATATATATTTAAGGCCCTTATGATCAGTATGTATTTTTATCTTCTCCCCATAGAGATAATGCTGCTAGTTTTTCAACACAAAGATCATAGCTGCCAAATCCAGATCAGGAAAGTGATAATTTTTCTTCTAAATTTTCAACTACCTTGAGGCATAATAAATGAAATTTTCATTTTTCATCAACATACAACACAATCTCTTTTTGGAATCATAAATGAAAATTATGAAAATTTCTCAACATGTGGGTAGTATGAGAACATGGGTAGGGATAAGCCCCATTTTCAACTCCCTGAATCTTCATTAACATTCATCATTCAAACAAAACTTTACTCCCTTCCATGTTAGATTGGTAAGAGGGTTTGATAATCATAGTAAATGTCTCACAAATAGGGGATAATATCCATCCAACCCAATGAAGCTATGGATATTTGTCAAGAATGTTGGCTTCAAACATCCTTGAATTACTTTTAACATTGAAGGATCCAAAGATATCCCATTTCTTATGATGATATTCCCCAATAACAAAACATACCTAAAAAATAACTCACAATTTCTATACATTTCATAGAGCTTCTCCTTTTCCAATTTCCTTAGTACAATGCTCAGATTCTCCTCATAGTCCTCCTTGGTTTTGTAGTTTATTAAAATATCATCTATAAATACTAACACAACATTTCAAGGTAATATTTAAAGACTCTATTCATTATTTCAATGAATATTATTGGAGAATTAGTGAGTTTGAAAAGAATCACTATGATATCATAGAGCCTATATATGGTACAAAAAGTTCTCTTGGGGATATCTTCCTTCGTCACCCTAAATTGATAAGAACACGACCGCAGATCCACCTTAAAAAAGTATTGTTCTACACATATCTGATCAAACAATCCATAAATATTTCGAAAATGATAGTTGTTCATTATCATGATCATGTTGACCTCACAATAATCAATGAAAAGGTGCATTGAACCATCTTTCTTCTTGAAAAAGAGGGCTGGTCCACCCCATGATGAAGCACTTGGGCATATAAACCCTTTATCCAGATTCTTGTGTAGGGGTTTTTAAGCTCCTAAAGGTCCATAAAATCCATCATATATAGAGTCTTAGATATTGGTAATTCCCTAGGTATTGTTTTTATTGAAACTTCTACCTCTCAGTAGGAGGAATTCCAGGAAATTCCTTTGTAAAAACATTAGAATATTACCTCAGAATAGGAATGTCTTAAAGGATGGTTCTTTCCTTAGACTCAATTATTTGAGCGAGAAACACTTTCTTATAAGACAATAATATCCATTTTTTATATTATTATGCTAAAGAATATTCATCCTCCTCCATCCATTTGTATAGAATTGGGGGGTCAATTCTCCAGTCCAAAGTGATTTCCTTCTCGTGGAAATTTATGTTGGATCTATATAGGGATAGACAATTAATTCCCATAATTAAATTTAATTCTACCAATGAAAGTATGACAAGGTTAATTGGGATGTTCAGACCATAAATTTTGATAGGGGAGGACTTATATAAATGAGATGCAATAATTTCCCCATTTTCTATTTTCACCAACATCTCTACATCCATGCTCTGTGGTGGTATTTGAACAGTTCTACAAAACTTTTGTGATACGAAAGAATGCGTATAACTACACACAATAACCCTGCCTTTTACTATTTGATTCTAGTTCAACATTTTTCATTATAGACTTATGGGTGAGAAATTTTAAACTTTTGAACACAAAAATGAGAATCCGTTGACATTAAATGGATATCATTAAATTTATATTTTTTTCCTTAATTTATTTATTTCTAGGCTTCAATCTATGTTATCCATGATCTATTTCATAACATATATTCTTATGGGAATTTTTTTCTCCGTTAATAGTGGATCATAATGATCTTATGAATTTACCAAATCATATCTCCTGAGAGTGTCAGACTAGGTGTGTAGTAAGGACTGTTGTTATGTACCAGGTCACCCCAAGTCAATCCCAGAAGAACTTGTTAGATTTTTTACTCCTAGGTACATCTATGCTATAACCATGTACACTTATAATATCTAAAAATGGATGTATTTTCTTGATAAACAAATTAATATATACTTAATTGTTTTTGGTATTGTTTCTAATACCTAGTCTTATTTCGAAGGCTTTCTCTAGTGTTTTCTAATCCTAATCCCAAAAAATAACTAAACACTTTCTCTAATACCAACTATAACAAACTTTCTCCTTATTTCACATTAATAAATATTTTATGGAAAAATTACCCTTAATAAAACCCAAAATATAAAAAAGTATATAGTCTATGTCAATAAGGTATATATCATGACAACTTATAACATTGGAGGAAAAACATTATTGATCACTTCCTTGACATGATCATAATATTCAATCAAACATAAAACATCATGGGATATCCTGGAAAAAAGATATAAAAGGGGTGAGATATAAATACCATTAATGTAATAAATAAGGAATAACATAAATAAGATAATATATATTATAAAATAGGTATATCAATGGAGCATAAAAGGAACATGAATAATAAGGCATGATATAACATGATAATCATAACATGGTAAATGTGGCAATAACTTTAAACATTTAATCATACACTTAGGTCAAGGATAAATCCTCCAAGACCTCATGATTTAGAATTTCCCATAAATGATTAAGGTACACTCTTTCCCCAATAGAATGTATCATGATACTAAACATTACCCAATGCATTGTAGAACAATCTGGTCGCAACCATCATAATCATTTCATTTTAATGATTAAGTGTGCCATATAGATCGTACAACATGTATAAATTTATCATAATAATTTATTAAATGATCATGGAATGTTTAATAAATACATTAATTCCACCATATCAATAAGTATATGTGCATAAAATTGAATACCATTGATATAAAAATAGGTATGGTATTCACTACACAATTGTTTAGGAATGGAAAATCATAGTGAAATTTTGGAAGCATAACAACATTACATAAAAATTTGTAAAAATGGTTGATGAGAGATAAATGGGTATCTATTTATTTTAAAATAAAATGGTAAGTAATAGGTACATGGAGATACATGTCCTAACATTATGAAATATAAATATAATGCATAAGATCATTAAACATCTATAATAAAAAGAGAAGGTGAGGACCCCTTACAGAATTTCTGCATAGTAATGGGTGCACATAAAGGTTTATAGGGTGGATAAATGAGAGTGAAAGGGCCTATAATATTTTATAAATAATATTTAAAGTAAGTGGGATATATATTTACATATCCCAATATAATAAAATGGAAATTAAAAGACATAACATAAAAGGAGTGCTTGATAAAATAGGAGAGGGGAAGATCCCTTACATGAATGTGTGACTCCAAAGGCTTGGGAAGGACCTCTAGAGAGATTAGGGTACCTTGGCAGGAATATATAGAGTTTATGTCAGAGTATGTATGTTATCCACATAGCTTTAGTGATGGTAAATGAGATGTTAGGTGGGTTTATATAGGAAAGAAAGAGGATTTATTTAATATTTAGGTTTTAGACTCTACATAATAAAATATCCAAAACCACAAACCACCACCTGGTTTTTCCTAGGGATTCTACAAAATAGGATTATTTTAAATTATTTTATAAGGCCAAGAGAAGAACTAATTAAAATATTACCATGGGTGATGCGGAGGTGAGTCACACTCCTAAATAAATGATTTGAAATTGTTTAAATATATTCTAAGTCTTAGAGGATTCATAATATAACTAAAAAAACAAATATAATAAACTTAAAACAACATTATTTTAAATTGAAAACATATATTTTTTCATGTATCCTATTTATATTACTTATTTCATCACTTTGGGGTCATTTTGATGTTTTAAAACACAAAGTATATTTATACGGTATTTAATTTTTACACGAAAATTTGACTATCTTAGATTTTTTTTGAAAAATTCACCTTTGGATAATTTCAACATCTTAATTATAAAAATAATATTTAATTTATCTAAATAATTCTCTAAATATGTGTATTTTTTTACTTTTAAAATAAAAACTGATATTTTTTGGAAATGACGGGTTTTTGAAAATAATAATTTTTCAAACCCTAATAAAAATTACGTTTGACATCATTAAAATTATATGATAATTTATATTTGATAAATATTATTTAATAATAATATTGAATTAAAATATTATTTATTTCAAAAATCCATTAGTTCAAAAATTTATTAATTGAAATTTAATATTATCCAGAAATACAATTCATTCTTTAAAAATAATTTACAAAGTAAGAATAATAGGATGAAAATATATTCATTATTTTATAAAAAATTAGGTTCATAATAATATTTATATGGTACTTATATATATACCTTTAGTACACCATAAAATTCTATAATATTAAGGTGCACGATGGTGGAACATTCATTGGGTGATTCTGTAAACATGGTTTGGGTCGTGATCTCGATGAGCTTGAACTTCTCCTGTAAATGGTTTCTCTCATGCTTAAATTGTTTGATATTAGCTTGGGATTAGTCTAGGGAAAATCTACTAAATTATATTTCCCTTAGAAGCTTAGATAAATGGTATTCAAAGGGTATTATCCTTCTGGTTAAGGCAATCACTTCCTTTGTCTGTGACAATTGTATTTATTAAAACCCTATATTTATAACAATCATGTTATCACTGTTCAATGGATATATTATCAATGGTAATGATATATAATGATCTTTTAAAGACATTGGTAATAATAATCCAAAATATGTTCATGCATTTTCTATGATGATATTATATAATAAGTCATTTAATAAAAAATCAAGGGGAATTTTATTTATAATAGTTCAAGTCATTACAACCCTTCCCCAATGGATTCATATTATTTTTATATTTGAAAATTTCATGTAGACGATGGTGTAGATGGACTCAGTTGGGAGCATCATAGTGACTCTTCCTAGATCATAAATTTTCTCCATGATCTAGCTCCATAATATTTGAGGAATAATAATTGAGGATGTGTTTTTGTGTATAATCAAAATTGTAGAAATTAGTCTCTACCTACTGGGATCTCATGAGGAATGATTTTAGCATAGAACGTAAAGGAATGTGGGCCTACAGAATTGGCCCTTTAGAGGAAGTTGAGATTGAGTGGAAAATGCATACTTGATAAGATTTAGGCCATATCTAAAAATTGGTCCTAGTTTTCACTACACTAAGAGACAGTTGGGGTCTAATATTTTGGGGTTGGGATCTACAAGTGGGGAAGGTTTAGCTTGAATATTAGATCATTTATTAGTTCTATAATGCATAGATGGGAGGATTATTGATTTATTTTTAATGCAATTTTACAATCATCTTCAAGGTGGTGCATGACACATGTCAAGAGGTAGCTTTAAATGGATTAAGTTCTAGGAATGAAGTTTCCATGATGAATATGAGTGAGATCAGTTTGGAAGGATATTAGTCACAAGAATAAGATGTATTCTTCAACTTGCATGTGTTAGAACTGATGATGGAAACTACTAGGTACTGAAGGAGTGGTTTCCAATGTTTTTTCATATAAAACTTCAACCATGTTCGTTAATCTATTAGCCTTGGTCATATTTTATTTGCATTGGATTAACAATTGGAATACTTAGGAATCAAGGAGGATACCATGGTGGATCAGAAATCGTACACTAGATCATAGTTTAGTTATTAGAGGACTCAGAAGGGATGTATCTAGTTTAGACATTGAATGGAGCACCTGGTGTGTGTCTCCTTATACACTTTCTCAACATCAGATTAACCTACCTCAACTGAGTTTGATTTTTTCAATCCGTCATTACGATTGAGCAGATCTAGGGCTTGATAGGCCTCAAACTCATTGGATTATCTTCATTGTTGTTTAGATTTAAAATATATATTGTCTTAGGGTTCAGATTTCTCTATTAGGGATGAGCTTTCCTATGTGCTCATATTTTTTGTAAACAGATTGTCTTCACCATATTGGATCAGATTATCCAGATCTGATTTCATGTGTAAAGATCTGAAACTCAATAGTCTTTGATATTGGGTCATATTAGATCTAATTTGTCATTTTATTGTACTCCTTTTTTGTTTTCATCCATGATTGGTTAAAATATTCATCAATATCAAGTGACATTGGTTCAACCACCCTTGAGTTAGCTCTTTCCCTTATGAGGAATGGATCGAGTGGCTTTGGGTGTATTCTTTGATCGGTTTCCCTTTAGAGTATCATCATAAAATTCATCTCCATTCTGCTCTCATATTCGTTATTCATCCATTCTCTTGTAAATGCATGATAATTTGATTATGATCCTTTAGAATTCAGTTCTACATGGGTGAGTATGTTTGGGGTGGAAAACTTGCAGGGCCTAGCATAGTGGAAATGGGTTTTGTGAGGTGTCCAAGAGGTCATGGGTTTAAGTCTCTCCAGCTTCTTCCATGTGTATGTTTACATGTTTTTTTATAGATTTGTAGGTCCCCTTCATTAACCATATAAAAGGGGTAGCATGGTAGGTTGGGAGAGAAATACATGGTCACTTGCATGTTGAGGGTCACAATTAGTTGACTAATTATGAGCTACACATTTACCTACCTTTGTGAAAATCCCAACCTAAACATTAGAAAATCACACTTTATGCATCAAATTAAATTTTCAGGAAACAATCAATTAAATTCAACAAATATTTTAACCCCAAAAAAAGTTAATTAAAAAAATTCATTTACCTCTTTTTAAGACATTAAGAAAATGGTAAATTGAAATTCCCAAGTACCTTATGTCATTTTAGCTTACAAAATTGCACCATAATTTAAATTCATCATTTTTAATTCATCTTTATTTCATAATTATAATATTTATTTAGATTTTAAAAATTACAACTCATTTTTAATTCATACCCTAGAATAACATTAAAAAAATACTAAACTAAATTTATATTATTTTAAATTAAAAAATAAGAATATTGGATTTGTAAAAGATTATTTAAAAACAATGAATGATCAATATCAAAATCCTTAAAACAATTTAATTCCAAAATCCAATGTATGCCTTCAAAAATTCCTCTAAAAATTAATAAATTATGAAAAAAATCATGATTTGAGGCAATTTAATATTAAATACCATATTTTCCAAAAGTCAAAAAAATCATATCAATCACCTAGGTTTTGAATTAATAGTGGGGTTGAATTTAATGGAAAACAGTCAAAAAAATTGAAATTTCAAGGTGCATAAAAGAACTAATGATATATTCATAGTTTAATGGTGGGAAAGGGAAGTTTAAAAATGGTTTTCAAAATGACAGTATCTAAAATAAAATAAATTACTTTAGATATTATTCTTGATTTTATTTTTTCTGAATGATGGATTAGTAAGTGGAAAAATGTAAATGAAACCAACCCTTTATTATTCTATAAAAAAATTTGATTATATTAAAATACCTAATAAAAAAAAAAATTTGTTTGGATAAATAAGTTTATTCTTGAATAAGGGGTTGTCCAAAGTATCATACATCCCATTGAAATCTACTATGATTGGAGTGGATTGGTTGCACATTCATAAAAGCTAAGGCCTAACCCCATGTATGAACATATTATTTATCGATTTAATATAACTTGATAGATTATTGGCAGAGAAATTTTTAATATTTTTTATGGTCCTAAACCATATAATATTTTCCATCCACTTAAAAATACCATTATATAAAAGAATCATGAAAACTAAATCAACTCTCTTTATATTAGACACATGGGTGAATATATTTAGTTCCATTGGATGATTGTTAGTGGTTGTTCCCTAAACTTAGTCAAGTTTTGTTGTGTTAAGGACATATATATCATATAATGTAAATTAGTGATATCACTTAATCATTCATTTATATTTTTTGCATACATATTGGGAGTTGATATGATAAAACCCCCTAGAATATATGTATTACCAGGTAACACCTGATTTGTAAAAATAATATTGGATTGTAATGATATGTTAAGTACATTATAAAATATATAACTTTTATAGAGATACAAATGATCAATCATAGGTTATAAGTTAGTGAACTTGTATTTTGATTCACCCACGTAAAGTATATGAAATGGATTATCAAATATGTGTTACTGATTTTTCTTTATTGAACATTATCTATGGGTCCTTTGACTTGATGTTATCGAGTACTTTTCATATTAATGTATTTTCATACTTTGATATATATATATATATATATATATATAAAGATATTATAATAGTAGTCTATTAGGTATGAAACTAATCAATAAGAGGGATTTTGTTAAGCAAGATAGGACATGACCTCCCATATGATGGTCTATGATTTAATGACCCACAATTGAGTTTTGACTAAGTAAGTTAATGACCATGAAATGATAATTATATGTGATTTAATGAAATTCATTTTAGTTAGAACACAAATTGAGAAGAATAGATAACCTATATGGGATTGACATTATCCTTCTCTTATGCTTAGTCTTAATGTGATGGAAAAAACATAGCTAAAAGATATGGGTGGATAAGATCAAAACAAAACCATTTTAAATTGGGGTATCTATTTACAGAGATATAATCCCTAAATATTATATATATGGTATATTTTATAGTATGATATACTCAAATCATATAATTTGATTTGTATATTTCCAAAGGTTTTGTATATGCCTAGGAAGTGAGTTGTATTATATGATTGAAGAGGTAATCATAAAGTATAGAATATGATTATATGTTACTACCTATATCTAATCCTAATTTATAATTGGGTACGTGTCATAATGCATGAAATGTATGCTATTACCTTCAAACAGTATGAGAATTTCTATTTCCATTTCCAAAAAATGTATACTAAGATTAATTTATAAAGGATATAATATTTATTGGGAATTCAAACATCAAAAGTTAACTTTGAATTTCATCTTACACAATGGCTATCAAGTGTTACTTATGATTTTATGTGAGGGAGGAGTCAAATTTATACATACGATGCAGAATATAGACGAGGAATTAATTCATTTTTTATAATGCATGAGCTTATGGATGCATCATAGAGGATCATATTTGGGGCTACATAAAGAAAAATTCCATGTGATGGAGCTGGTATGTATTCTTGTAAAAGTCTCGGTGAAATCTACCCATCCAATTTTTGTCCTTTTCTACCTCCTTCACACTAGAGGGACTAGAATGTCACGGAGGAAGAAACGATCCTTGTCATTTGATGAGATATTAAACTCAGCCCATGGAAAATTCATAGAGAGGCGGATACTTTTATTTCTATTTGGTGATCATTATCAAGAAAAGTGAAGATGGATACTGCAAAGCCACAACATGTAATGTTACATTGGTCTATACTTCTATTCATATATTGATTATGATAGTTTAATATTTATATGCATGGAGATCTTAGTCTTGGGATTTTGATTAATTCTATTGCTTTTAATAAGAATTATTGTTGTCATTGAATCCTAGAAATTGTATTAGATCCACCCATTTTGTTATATTAATGAAATCATATGGGAAAATAACAATATCTGTATTTTATTCCATGTCATATAGGCAGATAAAAAATATGACTACATATATTGTTTTATAATTTTTATATCGAGGTGTACACTATAAGATATTGTAAGTAAGGATATGGTTTGGAGTTATGAATTTATTATATTAATTTCATATAATATAGAGATACCATAAATTAGGATTTCATGCTCCATATATAAAAAAAGAGTATCGTATCATCAATAAGATATCTTTGGATATCATGAAAAATTATATGGGATATTATACAAGAAGATACTGATATAAGGTAAAAAATATAACTGATAGTTCACCACTACTATACCATCTTTTTAAATAGGAATATTAGTAATAAATTATGGATAATGGTATATATAATTGAGTTATATCAGTCATATCCTATGATTCTCTCTAAATCATAGAATACGATTGGGTGAGAAAAACATTATTTTTCTTAATATTAAATTATTAATTGAATCAGTTATCTATAAATTCTTTATAAATAATAATAAAATGTGTTTTGGATATTTTTATTAATGTTTAAAGTGTTTATAATTAATTAAATATTTCTTTGAAACATTTATTAACAAATTAACTTTAATATTAAATGGTTAATTTTAAAATTACTTTTTAATAAATTTTATGGCTTACCCTTGATCTACAAGTAAATTGTTTATTCAAAAATCACAAGGGTATTTTATAGAGTTTGTAAATTATGAAACATTGATAAAATATGCATTGTATATATTTAAATCCTTAGTTATTATTAATTAAATAATTTTAATTATTTAAATTAAATATTTATTTGGGGAAATTATTTATACCTGATCAGAATATTTTTGATAATTGATATGATAAAATATTAAATAATGTAAAATATATGATATTTAGATCATGTAAGTAGTTTTCATAATAAATATTGAACTATAAAATGTTTTTAATTCATAAAATATCATTTATAATTCGAGAAAAATTCCATGTAGTGAATAATATGAAAGTTTTCATGTTATAAAATTAACATCAATTCTTTATATTCATGATTATGAAATTTCCCCACAGTATAGATCATTTCAAGAGTGTTTATAGTCATATTTTATTTATTAATTGTTTATACATGGTTCTCTCATGATTAAATATTTGAAGTGTTCATTTATTTATAGGTTATTCCCTACTTTATTCATAGTAATAAATATTTTATATTATGAATATGTGAATGATATAGTTTAATTTTTCTAAACTACATCTTATTTATCATATGTATTTTTAAAAGTTATATACTAGGCATGATTGCATAAGATTTATTTTTCATCTACCTTGATCACTGTTTTTTTATTAAAGTTATTATCTTATATATAGTTATTGAATATAGTTTATACATATTTTTTGTTATTATTATGATGAATTATATTATATCTTGAGTAAAGTATCACCAGGTAGAAAAACATTGGGCCAGACATCCCACTACCCCGTAACCTTATGCCTTATTCTAGAAAGATGGGGGTTGGCTATTTGGGGATCTAAGATTAATATTATATAGATTTTCCATCTCTTAAAATTACAAACCTTTAAATAAATTTTTCATATCCCTTTTAAATGATATGTATTTAAATATGTTTGAATTTATTTAGCTTTTATTAGTGGTGAGTAACACAAACCATGGGCTGTGTGAATAGTTACTTGTCAATATGGTTTGAATATATTTATTTTGTGGATGGTATAAGATTCCAAAAATATATTTTTTGAATAATTCATACACAAAAGTTAATAAAAACAATAATATAGTGAGATTAAGTCCCATTTAAAATACTATGTGTTATATTAATTCTAATGTAACTACATGTCAAGACCTCAATATTCCCTCTTGGTAGGTATATGATAATTTTGGGTGGCCATGTATTATTTTATGCAAGAAGTAATGGAAATGGATATTCCTAATGGTTAGATAACAAAATTCCTTTGTGATATTTGGGTGACACTTTGTTGTAAAACCCAAAAAATTACGATTGTAGTGGAATAGAGGTGTATCCATTTATTAGATTGGACAAAGAGTTGTTCAGTCAACTATCTAAGAGTAATAGAAAATGATTGTGATGATTCCATTTTGAAATATCTTTTTGGATAGATTAACACTAAAGTGATATCACTTCTCAGTGAAATATAGATATTTTACCACTTATAACTATGATGAGTTTATAATGTGGACTTCTTTTTAGAAGGATTCCATTTAATAAAAATATATTTAATTTTAATAAAACTTGATATTCATCCAATAAAAGATATTTTTTTAGATAACTAATATCGTCATCATTAGTGAATTTGAGATAAATCCACAAGAATGCGAATCTTAATGTAAGAAACTCCTTATAATGGTAATAAAAGATGATTTTTAATGTATAGAAAAATTCGATGTGTTAGATAAACACATTCCTGAGTAAGGGAGTGATGAAATTATTCAATTAGAGAATCTAGATGCTTATGAGAAGCATGAAATGGTTAACTTATGGTTTAAAGGGAATTAGATGAATAATAACCTAAGGAATTATAATATAATATACTCAATTTGATTGGTTATGTCAATTTCATATAATATTATTGATTATACTAATGATTTGGTGAGATTAGAGGTTTACTAAAGGCATTTATTGTTAAGAAATTCATCTTATTATTATTGATGGAAAATTTTAAACAATGTGAATTAGTTTAAGAAACATCTACACAATATTATTAGGACTTGAGAATAGGTGGACTAGGAATGTTATGTAAATGTTATTGTGTTTCTTAGACAACATTTGTGGGTAAAAGTTTAACCGAAATAAGTAAAGTTAGTTGGAGTGCCCAAAAATGATTCTTCAAGTAGCTAGTTAATGGAAAGCTAAGGGTGTTACAAGAAGGAATTATGATTTGATAATGTGAAAATGTTTTAGATAACTTGATGGGTTTTAGAAACACTATGGAATGTCCATGATATGTATTAGTGTTATATGAAAATATTATATGATTTTTAAGGGTATATGATACCAAATTCATACTTTCAAGTTTTTAAAATATATAGGAGTTTATAATTAATGGAAGGATTTTTTGAGATTCTATTTTTCATTCATGTGGTGAATCAAAGAGTTTATACATCAGAAATATGAATTTAAATAAGTTTATTAATCCCATATTTATTTTAAAAGTATGTGTATCTTTATATCATTTCACTTATGTGATAATAGAAGTTTATCATAAAAAATAGTTATTATAATGAAAAATGAGTTGATTAACTATATAAACATGGATTATGATTCATATAATTATATAATGTTTTTTAGAATGGATACCATGATAGATATAATTTACTGAGGATAAATTATATATATATTATTAAAATATGAATAAAGGTGATTTTTCTACCTATTTGTGGCATATTTTTATAAATAGTATTGATTTCAGATTAAAATACTACAAACGTAAAGAATACCATATATGATATGTAAAGAATATTATATTTTTTAAATATTCATTCTAAATGAAAATAAGATTCGTTTTTGCACACAATAGAATCTTTTTATTAAAAATAGGACCACACCATGGAATTAAAGGTGTCCAAAAATAGTGGATCCCTAGGGAATCATCTCAAACAATGTGCATACAATCATTGTGTAGAAACTGAGTACTAAATTTAATAATGAGGGTTTCATCCCAAGAACCTTGAGAAGCTAATAAATTAAAATCTATATTACCCTCCCTAGAAGTGTGATTTAGTTCCACACAATTATTGACTAAGGTATTACATGATCTAATCCGATAATTAAAAGACCAATGAGAAGAAAAATAAGCTGTGAGGGATCTATGCACTAATGAAGAATCCATATCATCCTCTTTAATGATAATGTTATAAATCTTAAATATGAGATGTACATTAATCATAGCATTTTCCTTAGCAATAATAGATAAACCAAGACCATAAAAAGAACTGAAAGAAACCCCCAATAAACCCAAAATGATCATAAACATCCCACCATATCTAACATTTTATATCTCCCAATACCCATTAGTTTTTAATTTCCTTCCATATTTGGGATGATTCCAATTTATTCAGTGGTTGTGCTTGATGTTTTATCTCTTATGAGGTTTTGACTCCTTCAAAAGAGATCAATGAATATGAGACCTATCCATCCACTTGACGGGGCCACCAAGATATTATATTGGGGATATAACTCTAACCTCCAAACTAAGCAAGGAGCTTTGAAATTCATTATATCTCACATTACTAGGAGCCTCCAAAATAAACTAATATACTTTTATAAGGATAAGCCCCCATATAGACTAATTTTCAACCCCACTATCGCCATGTATCCAACTGTTACAAAATACCATGAAAACCATGGAAAGAGATCAAATATAGATCAATATTTAACATAAATCCCAACATGATCCACATGAATACCACCCAATCTCCTTCAAAAAATAGGTGAGATATCATTTTGGATTTTTAGGACACATGGAATTTATATTCAGAGTTAAAATAAATTTATTTATCTTAAATATCTCCATAAATAGGGATAACATGATTATATATATTCCACATAAGGAAATTGAACTTGGTAAGAATAAAATTTCACAAAATCCTCCCAATCTAAGAAACTGTACCCCATGACTCACAATATATTCTTCGAAGGCTCGCCAATATAAAAGAACCAGACATAGAGGGATACAAGACATATTTGTCATCCTACATAGAAAAAATAGTTTAATTATAATATTATTTATGTTCATTGGTGAGTACAACCTAAATTAACCATGGATAGAAACTGGATTCCTAGAGGGAAAAATCATGAATAATAAATCTAAGAATGTAAAGAGCCCCAACCAAATTATCTTTCTAGAATCTCACATCAACACATCTAATATCAGGTCTCATTCATTCGTAGAGGTATAGAAAGTGTCCTTACATGCATATGTAAATCTCTCAATAATTTACATAAACTAGTGAATAGGTTTCATCCATGCAATGATATTTTTACAACACAAATCTAGACCAAGGAATCCAAAACTCTATAGTTTACTAAGAAAGTTTAGCTTGAAGGAAGACTAATGATTCCTCCACATTTCTAAAACTAGTAACACTCTTCTTAAGTTGTAAATATATGTTGAAAATAGAACATTTGAATTTTTTGAGTTAAGGGGTTTGAATAGGTTCAAGGAATTAAGCGTTAAAAATATTTTTCATAAATCTAACAACTATTCAATCTTTATTTTATCATATATGTCACTTATTGAATATTATAGAGATAATGTTCTATAAGAATTTCACATAGAGATGTGGAAATAATTACATATAGACATAATGATTTAAAAAATAATTTAATGTGTAGAAAACATAAGGCTGGTGTTTAAGTATGTAATATATTATATGGTAAAAATATTATAATATTGAGTTTTTTAAATATTATAAAAAGTGTTTGAATAGTATAAAATGTATCATATAAATTGAAATATCTAATTTATTATTATTTCATGATGGATATATATATTTACATATTTAAATAAATTTTATGAAGTGTAATGATAATTGAACTCTCAAAATTCAACTTTGAGTCATCCCTAACTGATGTTCATCATAGTGTATTATAGGTTATGACTAAATGATAAGGTTATCATAAGTAGGATTATTGAATGAAATACAAAATATGCTCATGTGGCATAATTATTTTTGTGTTGAATGGCCCAAAAATTATTCCACATGGAGTGTGATACACTATATCTTTGGTATACTATGGGTTTATGGATTATATAAGAGTCCCTAATACCTGATTTTAGAAAGATTCCTTGTAATAGAGTTTTCATACTTCGATATCTTTTATATAAAATCCATTTAGGTTTAGCTAATCTAATGTTGTTTTGGTATGTTGCTCAAGATTTTACCAGTTAGAGCTTTAATAAGTTAGAATTTTTCTCTTATATGATGAGTATAACTTCTGGGACCTCAATTTAGATAAACTAGGTAGTGTTTGGACACGTCTAGATAGTACATATAAAAATTTGCTTTAGATGAGGGGTATGTGATTTGATCATCTATAAAGATAAATAACATATGATGAATTCATCTAAAAATACAGTCTATAATTCTGAATCAAGAATGTACATGTTGGCTATATATGAATAATATACTATATGTCCCATGGTCACTAAATGTCTTTTAAAAAGCTAACATATGATAATGCATGATAGAATGAGATATAATTGGTGGAAAAATGTATAGAGATACCTTTGTTTAATGGATATAATACTAGATCCCTTTGTATATTTAGTAGCATTAATGCTTTCAAAGATTCCACTATTCGCTGAAATTTATTGATCCAGTGATTAAAATTTATTTTTAATGATATAAAATTAAATGGGGTCACACTGTGTGGCTGGATAAATGTGGAATAGACTTGACTCATAGATTTTCTCTTAAATTATTTTAGAGTTAATCCAAAAATATTTTGGATGTCTTTTCATATGGTATTACATATGATTTTGATATAAATTTACCTTGATGATATATTTAAAAAATTGTTTTAGATGATATCCAAAAAATTTATATACAAGATTTCATAAGTTATTGTACATGACAAAAAATAAAGTGAAATGGATTTATATTTATATTTCTTTACAAGTGGGAGGTTAAAGAAGATATATTCCAAATATAATTTATATATTTATATAAATGATATATATATATGGTATATCATATGGAATGATATACTCAAATCATAAAATTTTGTTTGTATACTATGAAAGGTTTTTATGTGTGTATGATGTAAAGCATATTATATGATTGAAGAGGAGATCATAAAGAATACAATATGATTTCTTGTCATTACTTATATCCAATAATAATGTATGATTGGAGATATATCATAATTTAGGAAATTTATACCATAACATTTTATATGTTTTGAAATTCTGACTACCATTTATATTAACCGTATACTATGATTCATTTGGAAAGGCAGTGAACATTTTGGGGCATATGAATGTTAAAAGTTAATGTGCATTTTTATCTTCCATGATGACTATCAAGAGTTACATAATATGTAACATGATTGAGGAGATTACTTCATGCACATGATGTATGAAATAAATGAGGCATTAACTCAAAAATTATTATTCATTAGTTCATGCATGCATCAACAAGGAGCATACTTGAGGATATAAAAAGATAACATACCTGTGATGGTAGTTTCACGCTTTCTTATTAGTGACTTAGCTGAATCTACCCATCCTATTGCTCTCTTATTTTACCTCGTTTATGCCATAGACACTATCAGGTCATGAAGGATATAAGGATACCTATCATTAATTAAGAGATCTAGATTATCCCATGGATGCATCATGAAGAGGGGAATCATTGGATTTTTATTTGGTGATATTAATCAAGTATAATGATGAATGATATTGTAATTTCTCATCGATGAAAGGTATAATATTTAATTTTTGTTATTGATTTCAATATTAAACTATTTTCATATTTATATTTTTATAGTTCTTGGTATTATGACTTTATTTACTTTCATTAATTCTAAAAAAAATTATTAGACACAATTAATCCAAGAAATTATGTATTTTTTCTGGTGTACCACTCTTAATTTTGGATTATGAAGGAAATTAAAGAATATTTCCAACTTTACAAAGGGCCCTTGGGGTTACACATATGATAATTAAATAATTATCAAGACATTATAATATAAATAATGAGTTAATTATATTATTAATACATAAACATGATGACATACTAAATCCCAAATGATATTTTTGGATTAGTTTTGGTGTATTGGGTAATCAAATCCCATAACATGAGATAATTTCATAGGCCAACCTAAAGATTACATTTATGAACCTACTTTATTTGTTTTAACTCATTTTAAGGATCATTAATGTACCTTCCATGGTGGTTAAAATGTAATCCACATTTGGAGTTTATTTAACTCTCAAAATGACCTTTAAATTATCATTATTTTAAATCCATTATTTTTTGAAGGATTTGGATTCATTTAAGACTATTAATTTTTCCACTTTTTTTATATTATAAGGTGGAGGGGTGTAATCCACATTCGAATATATAAAAATAAAGGTGGTGCTTAATGTTTTTTAGCTTTCCTCATTCAATATGTTCTCTAGTGTTCTTCTAACACTCTATTTTCATCAACTATGCCAATGAAGAGCCCCTTGGCTAGTACTGAAGATAAGAGTAACCATAGAAACCCTCTTATAATTTGAAAAGGGTTAGAGTGGGTATAAATCACATGATATGGGAGGAATTTCACTCATAGATTCTAGGAATAATAATAATAAACACAAAATCTACTCTATATAATATGATAAAACTAAATTCCATCCATAATGTAAAATTAATGAAATTTAATATAAGAAAAAAAAGTCTCCAAAAATGAATATGAAAAGAATAGTTCCTACAACAGTAAATCCAACACCAAGCATAAACACCATAAGCAAATAATGTCTAGCCCGATTAACACCTTTGCCTTGAAAATATAAAAAAATAGGATATAAAAGATAGGGGTGAGAATAAAATCATACTAAATAGGATTCTACCTAGACTCGCTTAGGAAAATGGGGAAAAATAATATAGAAACATTTTGAACAAGCAATGAAACTAACTCGTTGACTATCTCAAGGTAAACTACAACCCAAGATCACAAAGATATTCTCACTAAATATTCATAGAAGTAATATAGTGGTCATGAAAGTATATATAGATAAATGTACCAGTACCCACTTTTCCGCTAATTTAGTCACCCTTACAAAATATACATCCTGGTGATATCATCCTCTCCACATCTTTATAATATTCATTGTATAACCCTCTAACAAACTCAATTGTATAACCACAACCACATACTATATATCATGTCCACAACCACATACCACCACATAGACACATCACTACCAGATCAGTATCACATTTCAAATATATAGCCACATCATCACACAAAAAAACTATGTCTAAAAGTGAGAGTGGGAGGGGGGATTAGTCAGCCATATGTATCTCCCACATCCTAGAAGTTGGGGATACACAAAAAACACTAGACCTCAAATGGTTATCAATTTCATTACTCGAATATGGCAGTGGTATTTAGGAAATAAAAAAGAAAAAAATATAGATATATAAATACACTCAGTATTATAAGTATGCTTATCTTTCTCAACAAGAACCATTAAAACTATATATCATTACAACATCATCACCACAAAAACAACAGCATCCACTTCCACCACTAGATTTAACCAAGAAAACACCACACCAAAACATCCATACATCCCCTTCCCTGTTTATATTTTAGTAAGAATTTATAATTTAACATTTTTAATTTTTTTTAATCATGAACCATATAAGTATTTTCCTCCAACAATATTTAATAGTTAACACTTTCACTTTCACATTAACTAAGTTAATTACTATAAAAATCATCAAACAAGATTAATTATGTTAGGTTGAAATAATGATACCAAAACATAGTATTTATTAGATACAATAGTAAAACCTATCCAATATTAGAAAAATTAAATGAAAACTAAAATAATAAAATAATAAAGTAATAAAATAATGAAATAAAATAACAATTATTGAAGATTGATAATGTTATTTTCATTCTGGAATTGGGGAATTCATGTCTTCTTTAGTATTCAATAATAATTTTAATCACTAAGACCTTGTTCTAATCCTCTTACTATCCATGTTATTCTAGTCACTTCATAAAGGTAAAGGATTGAAGAAAGAAAAATAATGATGTTAGATAAACTCTGAGATGAGGAAAACTAGGGAACACTAAGAACCACATTTTCTTTCTCTCAAATGGGATGAAGAAAAAAACTTTCCTCCTTAATATTTATAGTAATAGGGTCATTAAATATAATGAATAGAACTAATACAAAATCAATACTTTTGTGGTTTAATTAATAGCCAAAAAATGTTATTTGGATCATTAAATATCATCTAGAAGTGGTCTAATCCCAAAATAAAATGGGGTGCAATAATGATTCTCTAAATGAGTTAAAAATTTCAAAGGAGGATCTTAAATGGAATCTTTTGTATGGACTCTGTGTTTTCATCATATAATATTTCTTGAAATCACATTACTCATTCCCAAGACTAAATCACATTTTGGATTTTTTATTTCATTATGTTAATGTTTTAAAGATATAAATAACTCATTATTTATATTTTATCACCACATTAATTATTAAATTAAATTAAAATAATTAAATTAAATATTTTAAATAAAAAATGTATAATTTTTTTTGGTTTTATAATAAACATAATAATACTTATAAATGAATGAATCAAATTATTTCAAAAAATATAATTAACATTATCTTATGTGTTATCCCAAGGGCCCTTTTTAATGTCTGAAATGATCATTAATCTCATTAAAAATTATAAAATAAGAGAAATGTATATAAAATCAAAATTTATTCCCAAATTATAAATCAGTTTTTTGTGATCTAATCCACCACATGACCTTTATTAAGGTTACTTTTTCCTTGATATCAATATTAAGAATTAGCATTATCTAAGGCATGTTTACTAGAGTTTTATTTCAATGTATTGTGTTTCATGGTGGTATATGTAATCAACCTTATATATTAGTATGGAATTGAACATAGTCAAAACTCAATTAAAGGCCATGATGTCATAACCCATTATACAGGTGAACATATCCTATTTGTTTAATCAAATTCTTATTATTAATTATTATTAATCCAAATTTCTTTATATGAAGATAAACTCTCGAATGAATTTAGATAGGTATAAAATTATGATACCTCACACATGGGGAACATTTTTCTTACCTCAAGTAGAATGATCCATAACCAATGTTCACTTAATAAACCCCATTAACACATATATGATGATATATGTGATTTAACTTAATAGGATAAATCTGAATACAAGTTCATCAACTTATACCATATGAGTCATAAATTTTATCTCCATACAAGTGATCGTAATTATATTAATATGAACTGATAATCACAATCCAAAATGTTGATCATCAATTAGGGATAACATGATAATACATATATTCTATGGTGTTATTATCATATCATCTTTCATGTTATACGTAATATACCTAATTGAATGATGAAATATTTCTATTAACACACATTGAATGATACCACATGTCTCTAATCCAACATTAATTGACTAAACATAGATAAAAAACATTAACAATATCCAATTTAAACTAAATAAAATCACCCATATATTTAATTCCAAGATATTTAGTATAGATTTCATGCTTTAGTTTTGTAAGTGGTTCTATTAGGGGATTCACCTCTATAGGAATGAGGAACTTATTAATACCCCCATTTTGATAATATATATAATGAGATGTAATTGGTGAAGAATATGTTTTTGTATCTAGTGATACATAGTTTCCTTTTTTTGTGAAACCAGAATACTATTCTCAATGGAAAGTTTAACTGGATGCATGATTCTTGGGGAAACCCATAGTTTAGTAATGAACCTATTTATCCAAATATCTCATTTATCCACATCAGATGAAGTGATATAATAAACACCTGTTGTGGAATAATTTCTTTTTTAATTTTTTATAAATATTTCTAGCTTAAATATTCACTATTCAGGGAAAAAAATCTTGGCTAAGACGAATATTTATCTTTTATAGTTTGAAAATTGGCATAAATTTAATCCTTGAAAATGAGATTATACTTACCACTAAAGAATAATAATACTTCCATTGTTATTTTCAATTACAAATATATATTCTTCATTTCTACCAAATAAATTACACGGGTATTTGGCTGTTATTTTCTCACCGTACATAACACATAAGATACATTAGGATAAGTACAAAACATATTATACATGATTAATCAATCCTCATATGTTCATTGAATCTTATTCATACATTTTGGTTCTTTAATAGTTAAAGGATACTATGTATTTGAATGAATATTTCCAGGAAGTATAAAAAACCATTTTAATGTTTTCTAAATTAAACCATTTTAAAACAATACCAATGTATATATTTGTAGGTGAAAAAAATTAAAACCAACACCATTGTGGAGACACTGATATTATCCTCACTTAGATAACCATAAGATGTATGAGCACATCATTCCATAAAGAATATACAAATAGAACATGCATGGGTTGTAGACTGGTCATTCTACAGGGGATAAAGATACATAACTGTTTTTCTCAACTACGTGATATAGTGACGAGAACCTTCTTTTTAGATAATTTATTCACTGGGGACTATAGATATTTCAATAAGATTTCTCAATGTGGTAAATGGGGATGAGAAACTCCAATATTGATTAGGGTATAGATCCCATCCATTTTTGAAGGATATGTTCCCTTAAATCTTCAGTAGAATTTTTAAAGTTCATTTGAATATCTTTTGGCCATGAAAATATTGTCCTATAGGTACCCAATATCTAGGGATAAATCATTCCTTTAGAATGATTTAAAAAATCATTGAGGTAAAAAAACTCATATATGTGGATGTTTTGAATGAAATTTTTTATTCTTTTTTTCTCAGTGTTCACAAAGATGAATCCTCTACAGGTGCCTTTCCAAATTCGACACATGTAACCTACCAGAGTTCATGTATATACCCTAGAGAACTCCACATGAATTCCCTGCCACAATTGTAATGCCCCAGTCTAGATTTTCCTGAATATACCATGATTAGATATTATATAATATCTCACGGGTGCCTCCCCATACACTAGAGGCTAAAAACTAGTAGTAAGGGTCTAAGGAAGTAGTGGGGAAACTATACCCTCTATAATAAAAACTATATGACATAAGAATAAATAAAACATAGAAAAACATAGTATCTAGTGGAAGATAAGTAAGCATTATTTAATACAAAATTTCACCAATGGAATATATATAAATGAACTAGTATTCTTATGTGGAATGATAAACTTGAGTTTATGAAGTGTAAGAATAAAAAAAATAAGCATTACGAAATCCTTTAAGGTCCCTCCTGGTATGAAAACCAACAGATGGTTCTAGGTGGATTATAAGAGCCAGATCAGTCATGCCCAACTCATATATTTTTTTTCATAATTGAAGATTAATCCAAGATTTACATGATGATAAATTCCATGATCGGTGGAATTAAATAAAAAAATACTGATGATAAAAAACACTGAAACCAATGTGAAAGATCATAACATATTATTTATAATTATTTTAATAAACTAAAGAATTACTATGTGAGGAATTGTTTTATCATTTATGGATATAAAAACATCTCGATATTTTACATTCATTGAATTTAAAAATCAAGAATAGATTCCCTCCAGTAGTGATCCACACACATTCCATGAACCTCTGAATGTTTCAATAAAAATCTATGGGTACTAGAATAACATATCCTCACAATTGCATCATTCGCCTTTGATCACCTTGAGAATCACTTCATGGAAGGTTTTTGTTCAATCTCTCTAGACATGAGAGTGGTGGTGAAGGATGACCACTCTCTATTATTGAGATTATTATTGGATAGGTATATCTTTAGGGGTTGAGAGTATTCTCCCTTGATCTCATTGTGCACAAAAAAATGAATTGGCTCCCTTGAATAAATAATATAATTGGGTTTATATATCACTAATGTTAGAAAATAATAATTACATATATGCCCTTATTATTTTTCAAAATTATTGAAAAACCCATATATAATAATAATAATAAAAATAAAAATAATAATAATAAGTATAATAATAATTCAGGACATGTTCTAAACACATGAATTAAATTAAATATTATTTATTCAAATAATATTCAATATATTTTATTTATTGCTAGACATTTAAACTCAGTCCACCATTCCTCTACAATATTTATCAGATATTGAATAATAAATATTTATTTAATAAATAAATAAAATTTATTTGTTTTCCAATAAATAAATAAATATTATATTCACTAAATACTAAATAAATATTTATTAAATATTCTACTCACATAATATTCTTTTGAATAAACAGTGATGAAATATATGATATGAAACGTACATGAATGGTCATTAAAACATATATAGGAATAAAATATATTAAACTTGATAAATAATAGTTAATAATATTAATTAAATGATCTTATAAATACAATTAGTATATGACCATCTACACCTCTTTCTTAGTGCCATTAGGTGTAGCATCCCAAATTCCAATGTTAACATCTTGCAACATAACAAGGAACCCACAGTAAAAGAAGCTAATGTTTCAATAAAATAAAACTATATATGGAAGCTTACTGTGTAATATAATTCCTTTATAATGATATCTATAATCGAGTGGTTTACATGCAAGTTCCATCTATTTATGTGCTAGATGTACCTTTATTTGACTTTTAAGAAATTAATCTCGACTAGATAACACCATGTCCATGTATTGATTTAGGTTATATCTTTTCCATCAAAGGACATAAGATATAAACATCCATTAAAGGATAGAATGAATTTTTTTTAACATTATTCTTTATAAAAATATTACTCAAGATACACCCAATGTATCCTACCTAAATACAAACATATATTGTCATAATTTCCATCAATACATCAAAATACATGACTTATAAAACTCATTAATGACTATCTTGATGTATAAAGATCAATACACATGTTTTCAAATTTGAACATCCAATGAAACATATAAATTTAGATTTCATAATTATAGGTCTCATTCTCATAATATCCTACACTAGATATTACTAAGGGAGTACACCACGATAAGGTTCCTTAATGTCCTATGATTCTCCACACCTGATATCATGTATCATTTGTGTCCCTAGAATGACTTTATCCAGCTATAGAACCCATATTTAAGGATATTATCATGAAAATTATCAATAATCATTATAGCAAGGAACGACTATGACCTTTATGTATGACAACTACTCTGAAGAAATTATCGTAAGGTATGTTACAAAGATGAACAATCATAATGTGATAAAGAGTTTATTAATATTCTAAATAATTAATACTAGTTATTATAAAGTAAACATAATATGGTTCTAGAGAATAAAATATAATAGACTCCCACTTTCACTAGAACCAATTCATAATAACCTTTAATCTACTAGCTCACACATGATACTCATGATTTTTCTATGATATGACTTTAATCAAGGGGTATACTATGTTTTATTTCATAAAAACTATACCAATTGCAACTTCATGCCTCTGAAAAAATCCTTTAATATGTGATACTTTGGATGTCTATTATTTATTTTTTGGTGTTACATTCTCACTTTTTCAAGTTTCACCATTGTAGTATTATCAGAATACAATTTAATCGGGTCTTTACTTCTAGGCACCACATCATGATCCTGGAAAAAGTTATCAAGACAAATGGATTCTATAGCTACATGAAAAGCCACAGTATACACAAAACCCACTGTATAATTAGAGAAAAATGGATTCTTTTAACTCTTACATGTAAGAACCCGGACCTTCTTTTCCAGAATTTTTTCCTTTTTCTAGAGTTTTTGATAAAAGACGTGTTTCTATAAATTTTATAAGTACACGCTGTGTACGTTATAATACACGCCATGTAATTTGATTCCACCCGAGGTCATGTGCCCTCCGTGTCATGGCCACACACACGGCCATGTAGGTGTGATGTGGAGGCCACTTAAATCAGAGTATGGAAAATCCTAGTACATGTCGTGTACTCCAAAAGTACATGTCGTGTACTTTATATTTTTCATTAAATGGGAAAGGGTCACGTCTTAACCCCAAAAACGTCTTCTTCTCTAGCTTCTTCGACCGAGAGCGAGGGTACGACTGCAGATCTTCTCCAAGCCCCTGAGCCTCCGTCCATTCTCTGAATTGACCGTCATTGATTGAGTTGGAACCGAGGAGGTAAGATCTTCCTTCTCCCAGAGTTTCGTTTTCCAATTCCTCCTATTTTTCAAGTTATAGTGGGTTGGATGTTTTGAGAATTTTTATACATCTATGACATTCTAAGGAGATTCAGGCCTCGTGGTTAAAGTATGTTGATCTCTTAGTATCAAGGTAGGTGTTTTGTTCCATTCTGTTCGAAGTCTTTGAGTTTTATGTAAAATTTTCACCAATACCCCTGAAAGGGGTATTGCGTGTTTACAGTTTTGCCCTGTTGTTTTGCTGCCTTGCTTGTATGCTTGTGTAGAGTTAATTTGGTAGTGTATAGGGATAATTTCTATGCTTGGATGTTTCTCACATGCCTATTTTTGTTTACAACATTTTGGTCTTGTTCAGCCTGTTGGCTTTTATACCTGGTTTCCATGCCTTGTGACCATAAGATGGATTGTTGTTCCCTGGCCTTGATTGTTGTGATGTAGACTAGTTATCTAAGTAGCTCTGTAGGTTTAGTTTGACCTTTAGCATTATTATGCACATACTAGAATGGGACCATGATAAACTGGTGCTATAGACTAAAAGGGGATAGACCGAGTGAGCTTCCTCATAGAGTCTTGGACTTTATAGACTATATGGGATAAACTGAGTGAGCTTCTGAGAGAGTCTTGAATATTATATACTACATATGGGTAGACCGAGTAAGCTTCCTCAGAGATTCTTGAACTTTATAGACTATAATAGGATAGACTGAGTGAGCTTCCCTAGAGAGTCTTTGTTTGTTTGATTTTCCTTAAACCACAGCAGGCTATAGGAGGAATTGACCGAGTGAGCTTCCTCAGAGAGTCTGTGATAAACCTGAGGCTATAAGAGGAATGGATCGAGTGAGCTTCCTCATAGAGTCTCTAAACCTTGGGGATATAATAGGAATTGACTATGTGATCATCCATAGAGAGTCCTTGACTACCTTAGACTATAACGGTAATTGACTGAGTGTGCTTCCTCATAGAGTCTTATAATTTCGTATGACCAAACCAGAGGGGTTAGGCAGAGTGTACTACCTAGAGGGTTGTTGGTACTTCTTGTATAGGACCAGAGGGAAAGGCTGTGAGTACTTCCCGGAGTGATTCCTATTTGTGGTTAGTTGTTTGATTCACTGCTTCTTGTTAATTGTGGATTGTTTACTGCTGTGTATCATCCTATTAACGGTTACTTTTTACTGATTATTGTACTATTACCTGCCATATGCTCACTGACTGCTAGGAACAAATCTTCAGGTGGCTGCCTACTGTGATTTTATCTTGCACCCTATTTGGGTCATGCTTTTGGTCCCAGATAGATAATATTGCTGCAGGTATAGACAAGGGCAAGCGACCTTCAACTTTAGGTACTTGATTGCATTAGAGTTGGAGAGCATGGGAAAAATCCAAGACTTGCGATGCTGAGGAGTTTCCTTTCTGTTTTTCTTTTGTACTTTGGTTTTGTACTATATTCAGCATTGTGACTTGTTTGGATGCTTTCCTAGGCATATGTATCATGCATAATTCCATATATATGTTTGTGCCCTTACTGTTTATCATATCTAGACTTCCGCAATTCACTTGTGTATGGATTTTTTGCTACTTCTGTTATTGTTTATTATTTCTCTTTTCCGTTGTGTACTCTGCCAATGAGGGCATTGTTTCCCCACCATCACACCTAAGGCCCTCGCTACTAGTCGGTAGCCTCTGGTGTTTGGGGTAATGTGCTTGAGGCCATGCGACCAATTGGGTATGGGGCCCCCTGGGTGACTACCGGAACCGGGATGTTACGAAGTGGTAACAAAGGAATTCTTTTCTCTTGACTTACTGTTTGGAGCCTATAGCCAGGGATAGGATAGAATAGGTACTTGGTAATAATCTGTGCCCGGAAGTAGCTAACCCATGTATAGGGAAAATCCATACTACCTCATTTATTGCATTTTTATAGGTTTTTACTTTTATAGTTGATTTTATTTCACCGTTGGGTGATTCACTTGCTTTGTGCAGTTACCTTTGTTGTTATTGCGGTTCTATTTCTGTCGCACCCCGATGAGATGAGGGTAGGCCATCCAATGCATCATATAGAAACATGTTAAAAATCACTTGTCATGCATTATTTCCATGCCATCTAGGATGCATTATCAATTTCATGTTTTTGTGATAGACGTTGTGTAGATTATGCATGCTGTTGTGATAGATGTTTTGATAAAATATCTGCTATTTGATAGAGAATTTTTTGTGTAGTACTTTGCGTAAATGGACGCCAAACATTGGTTCTTGAGGTTTTATGGGCCCTCATGGACCATAATTTGGTGGATAATTTCATGTTTTTCTTGTTATAACTTGTATAAGATGCCAAGCTTTGATTTGCGGGGAGTTTTGGCCCTCACAGATCGGAATTTGGCACCTTAACTCTTGTTTTCTTTGTTTTCTGGGCTACGGAGTAGTTTCTGATCTACTGCCTGGAAAAACCCAGAATACACCTGTATATTATTAATACACACCGTGTAGTTTTTAAACCATGTCACTAACTATGTGGGAAGAGACCCGGGGTTGTGAAAAATCTTCAAAAACACTCCGTGTATGGTAGGTACATGCCGTGTTGTAGAGACCGAGTGTCTACCCGTGTGACTAACAACTCAGATGGATAAAACCTTGACTTTACACGTCGTGTCCTATTGTTACACGCCATTCCCTATCACCTAAGTACCCATACATGTCACAAACAAAACGGGTCGGGGAAAACCTCAAAGTACACGTCGTGTTCTCAGGGAGCACACTATTTAGAGTGAACCATGCAGCCGGTCATGTAACAAACAACACGGGTCATTGAAACCTTATCTAGTACACGATGTGTCCTTCGTGAAAATTCTGTGTAGTCTAGGATTAAAAGGACCATGTGGGTTAGCCGTGTAAGGATACTCGGGCATGTGAATAGATTTTAAGTATACGTCATGTGCGGGGACAACACGCCGTGTGGTTGGGGAGTTACATGACCAGTTGGAATAGAAGTATACACCCATGTGAATGGCTTAAATGAAAACACAGTGTAGTTTTTATACACGATGTGTAGTCATGTTTTGAAATTCTTGAATGTTTCATTCTCATGTCCCCCTATTATACTCTTGTGTTCTCAGTCTTTGATAATCCTGATCTAAGGTGTGCTTTTGACCTTTCAGAGTTATGCCACCAAGACGTCCTCCTGTTGCATGTCAGCTGCCAGATGGTTATTAGACACTAGATATGGATGATCAGGGACCTCATGAAGATCCACCAGTTGTGCCAGCCTTGGCACCAGTAGTGATACCAGTTGTAGGCACTGATGCGCAGTTTAGGGAAGGTTTTCTGAGGATGATGCAGACCTTCCAGGGAGTGCAGCCTTCTACCCCGTCGATGGATGAATTGACCCATGTTTTGCAGTAGTATCATCCTCCCACCTTCTTAGGGGAAGGAGGACCACAGGCTGCAGAGTCGTGGCTTGAGGCCACACTGACAATTTTCGAGCATCTGGAGATACCTCCAGAGAAGAGGATGAATCTAGCGACCTATATGCTCCGAGACTCCGCAAAGAGGTGGTGGGAGGTGATCTCACAGTCATTACGCCAGCAGAGTATTACTTGGGATGAGGTTCAGTGAATATTCTATGATTACTTCTACCCGGATACATTTATGGATGATCGAGCCTAAGAGTTTATGAGTCTGAAGTAGGTTACTCTTTCGGTTATGGAGTACTCGTCTTTCTTTACAGAGTTGCAGCATTTCATGCCACTCCCAGTAGGTGATGAGTTGCTCCTGGCTAGGAAGTTTGAGGATGGTCTCAAGAAGGAGATCCATTCCTAGGTGAACATCTTCATGTTGACTTTGATATATTCTATCATCAACCAGACGCTGATCACTGAGCACACTCTGAGGGATTCTGGAGCAGTGAACCAGGACGATTCAGTATCCAGAGTCACTGTTCCTCCTACTGATAGTAGGAAGTGCCACTGGGAGTCTGCTTGAGTAGATTAGAGTAGACATAATGTATGTTCAGGAAACCAGGTAGTATGGTACCAATGTAGGAGGAGTGGGAATACTAGGCCTCAGTGCCAGAGAGACCTGATGGAATGTCGATCTTGCGGCAAGATGGGACATCATCAGCATTTTTTCCAGATATTCTCACCTACAGCTGGGGGTATGGGTTCGTCTATGACCCCATGTATAGGATATGCATCACCAGTTTCTCACTAGTATAGGAACTGGAGTTCTTCCGGCAGTTCGGGCTGAGGTGGAGGTCACGGCTGTGGTGGTCAGTCACCAGGCTACCAGTGATAGCAGAGTGGATCAGCTTAGAGTGGTTAGGTAGGGTCGCAGGGCCATGGTATAGGAAATAATTTTGTAGTGGAGAAAACCCATAAAGAGAAGGATTCTGACCCTTCTACAGTTCGAGGTACGATCTTAGTAGCCTCAGTTTTATCTTCAAATCTTTTTGATACTGATGCTACACATAGCTTTATCTATGTATCTATTGTAGAGAGACTTGTTCTCTACATATTTTCCTCTACCGATACTTTGACGCTAGATAAACCGTTGGGGACTAGAGTGGTTAGCGTACATCAGTGCAGAGAGTGCCCTCTTGAGGTTTCAGGGTATCACTTCATAAGGGACCTCTATGTTGTAGAGATAACAAGCTATGATTTCATTCTCAGAATGGACTATCTAGTTCTCTTCTAGCCAGTTGTCGACTGTTATCGCCATAGGGTGAGTTTTGTATCAGCTGAGAGTGGATCTTTGCTTCATCGAGGCAAGTTGGATGTCCAAGTGAGTAGAGTAGGCCCCAAGCATCATGGGCTAGGTGGAGTTACAAATCAGATTTTTAGTATGTATCTGGATGACCAGGGGACTTCATAGTTAGACTTTCCTCAAGTGGTGGGTCGTTTCAGGGATGTCATTCCAGAGGAATTTTCAGGTTTTCCTCTAAATCATGAGGTATAATTTTCTATTGAGCTCATGCCCAGAGCAGTACTGGTGTCCATTCCTCATTATAGGATGGCTACACCTGAGTTACATGAGCTCAAGAAGAAGTTGGAGGAGTTACAGACAAAGGGTTTTATCCGACCCAGTACTTCTCCTTGGGGTTTTCCCGTCCTGTTTGCAAATAAGGTAGATGGTACCCTCAGGGTTTGTGTGGATTATCAAAAGCTAAAACAGTTGACAGTCAAGAACGGATTTCCCTTTCCCAATATCGATGGCCTCTTTGATCATCTTTGAGGAGCCCGAGTGTTCTTGAAGATCGATTTGAGGTCCGGTTATCCTCAGTTGCACGTTAGACCGTCTGATATACCTCTTACAGCTTTCAAAAGTAGGTATGGTCTATAAATGTATATGGTTATGCCGTTCGGTCTCGCGAACGTGCCTATAGTTTTCATGGCACTAATGAACCGAGTGTTCCATCCATACTTGAATTCCTTCTTAGTGGTTTTTGTGGATGACATATTGGTGTACTCTCACACTCGACATGAACATGAAACCCATCTTGAGATCATTTTGAGTACACTGAGAGAGCATAAGTTATATAATAAGCTCTCAAAATGCCACTTTTGGATGGATCATATTCACTTCGTTGGTCATGTTATCTTAGAGACAGAAGTATCAGTAGACCTAGAGAAAGCGAGAGCATTAATTTTCTTGGAGAACCTGAAAAATGTCTTTGAGGTGCAGAGTTTTCTAGGGCTAGCTGGATACTACATGCATTTCATACAGGACTTTTTATTCCTAGCAGCACCACTAATAGGTCTAACCAAGAAAGGGAAAAAGTTCTTTTGGTTAGATTCTTGTGGGTCGGCCTTTCAGGAGTTGAAAGGGAGGTTGAAGTTAGCACCGATACAAGTCTTTCCAGATACTGGAAAGACCTATACTATTTATTGCGATGCATCAGGTATCGGGATGGGAGATGTGCTTATGTAGGGAGAAGGAGTTGTTGCATATGGATCTCGGCAGTTGAGGCCACATGAGAGGAACTACCCGACCCACGATCTCGAGTTGGCAGTTGTTGTTCATTCCTTACGCTGTTGGAGACATTACCTTATGGTAGATCACTTTGTGGTGTTTACCGACCACAAGAGGTTCACGACATATAGGGGAAGACTTTTTATTTCTGTAGCTGTTACCTCTACTCTTCTCGATCTGGTACGAATGAGGCAGCTATCAGACTCAGAAGGTCTAGTCCTGTGGGAGAGTGTTTCAGGAGAGGACCCTCTTCCTGGATAGACAGTAGGCGAGGATGAGATCTTGCATTTCCAGGGACGCGAATGGGTGCCGGTAGACATATGTGAGGAGCTGATGCGGGACTTTCATTCCTCAGTTTGGGCAGTTCATCCTGGCATCAACAAGATGTATCATGATCTACACCCCCAGTATTGGTGGCCAGGTATAAAGAGAGATGTTCTTGTTTTTGTCATGAGATGTTCCACTTGTCAGTAGGTGAAAGTGGAGCATCAGCGACCAGCAGGTCTTTTGTAGCAGTTACCCAATCAGGAGTAGAAGTGGAATGATGTCGTGATGGACTTCGTGACCGGTTTGCCGAGGTCTCCTTGAGGGAATGACATAGTATGGTTTGTCATTTACTGACTCGTGAAGGGTTCTCACTTCATGCCGATCAAGGATACCATCAGTGTTGATGGTCTGGGACGGTTGTACATTTGAGAGATTAGGCATCTACATGGAGTTCCACACTCCATTGTTTCAGACAAAGATGCACGTTTTACTTCTCAATTCTGGCAGGGGCTTTAGAAGGCATTGGGTACATAGGTACTTCTTAGTACAACATACCATCCCCAGACATGTGGACAGTCCGAGCGTAGGATTCAGGTGCTTGAGGATATGCTCAGAGCTTTCATTCTGGACTTTGGAGTCTCTTGGGAGAAGCATGTACCTCTTGTGGAGTTCACCTATAACAACAGTTTTCAGGCGACTATTCAGATGGTACCTTTATGAGGCTTTGTATGGTAGGACATGCCGATCACCTTTATGCTAGTTGGAGGCAGTAGAGGCAGTTTTTTTGGGACCTCGTTTTGTTCAGGAGGCCTCAGAGAAGATAGAGTTGATTCGAAAGAGGATGGCTATGGCACAGTCTCGACAGAATTCTTATGCTGATCAGCGGAGACGACCACTGGAGTTTGAGGTCGGGGATCAGGTTTTCCTACGTGTTGCACCGAGGTTGAGACACAAGAGGATTTAGAGATAGGGTAAGCTTTCAACACGGTATGTTGGGCCATTTGAGGTGTTGAAGAGAGTTAGGTCAGTTTCCTATCAGTTTCAATTACCATAGAGGTACCGGGATATGCATGATGTCTTCCACGTTTCTCAGCTCTGACGTTACTTTTTAGACCCGTATCTTGTCCTTCAACCTGAGGCGGTTGAGCTCGAAGTGGATGCATCGTTTGAGGAGCATCCTATTTGGATTGCCGATCGCAGTAAGAAGGTTCTCTGTGGCTGGTATGTTCCTCTGGTACGGGAGCTATGGCAGCACGGGCGAGTACAGGATGAGACTTGGGAGAGGGAGGCCGATGTATGATCGCAGTGGCTGGAGCTATTCAGGGTTTCTTCTTCCACACCTTTCTAGGAAAATTCGGGGACAAATTTCTATAAGGGGGAAAGTTTGTAAGAACCCAGACCTTCTTTTTAGGAATATTTTCCTTTTTCTGGAGTTTTTGAGAAAAGAGGAGTTTCTGTAAATTTTTTAAGTACACACCGTGTACTTTATAAGTACACACCGTGTGCTGGTCGTGTCATGGCCATACACATATCCATGTAGCAGTGATGTGAAGGCTGGTTAAAGTGGAGTTCGGAAAAGCCGATTACATGCCTTTTACTCCAAAAGTACACGCCATGTACTTTTTTTTTCAATAAATGGAACGAGATCGGGTCTTAAACCCAGAAACGTCTTATTCTCCAGTTTCTTTGACCGAGAGTGAGGGTATGACCACAAATCTTCTCTAAGCCCCTGAGCCTCCATCCGTTCTCTGAATCAACCTCTGTCGATTGTGTTGGAACTACAATGGTAAGCTCTTCCTTCTCCTAGATCTTCGTTTTCAAATTCCTCTTCTTTTTCAAGTTATCATGGGTTGAATATTTTGTTCTTTTTTATAGATCTATGATTTTATAAGGAGATTCAGGCCTCGTGGTACAAGTATATCGATCTCCTAGTATCAAGGTAGGTGGTTTGTGCCTTTCCATTCAAAGTATTTTAGTTTTATGTGCAATTTTCACCAATACACATGAATAGGGTATTGTGTGTTTACAGTTTTTTCCCTGTTGTTTTCCTGCCTTAATTATATGCTTGTGTAGAGGTAATTTGGCTATGTATAAAGATAATTTCTATGCTTGATTTTTTTCCCATGCCTTGTACTGTTTATGACCTTTTGGTCTTGTTCATCCTATTAGATGTTATACCTGGTTTCCATTCCTTGTGACCATATGATGGATTGATGTTCCCTGACCTTGCTTGTTGTGTTGTAGACTTGTTAGTAAAGTAGCTCTGTAGGTTTACTTTGGCCTTATAGCATTATTATGCACTAGATGGCACAAGACAGTGAGAACATGGTGCTATAGACTAAAAGGGGATAGACCGAGTGAGCTTCCTCGGAGAGTCTTGTACTTTATAAACTATAAGGGATAGACCGAGTGAGCTTCCCAGAGAGTCTTGGATATTATAGAATACAGGAGGGTAGACCGAGTGAGCTTCCTTAGAGAGTATTGAGATTTATATACTATAAAGGGATAGACCGAGTGAGCTTCCTCAGAGAGTCTTTGTTTGTTTGATTTTTTTAAAACCACTCCAGGCTATAGGTGGAATTGACCGAGTGAGCTTCCTCAGATTGTCTGTGATAGACCTGAGGCTATAAGAGGAATTGACCGAGTGATCTTCCTCATAGAGTCTCCAAACCATTGGGCTATAATAGTAATTGACCATGTGATCATCCTTAGAGGGTCCTTGACTACCTTATACTATAAGAGGAATTGAATGAGCGTGCTTCCTCAGAGAGTATTATAATTTAGTATGACTAAACCAGAGGGTATAGGCTGAGTGTACTGCCCAGAGGGTTGTTGGTAATTCTTAGATAGGACCAAAGGGGATGGATTTGAGTACTTACAGGAGGGATTCATGTTTGTGGTTAGATGTTTGCTTCACTGCTGCTTGCTGACTGTGGATTGTTTACTATTGTGTATCATCTTGTTTACTGTTACTATTTACTGTTTACTGTACTATTACATGCCATATGCTCACTAACTATTAGGCACAAATCTTCGGGTGGTTGAATACTGGGATTTTATCTCACACCATATTTGGGTCATCCTTTTGGGCCCAAATAGATTATATTGCTGTAGGTATAGACAAGGGCAAGTTCCCTTCGACTTCAGGTACTTGATTCCATTAGAGCAAGAGAGAATGGGACCAAGTCGAGGCTTGAGATGCTGAGGAGATTCTTTTCTTGTTTTTATTTTGTACTTTGGTTCAGTACTGTATTCAGCATTGTGACTTGTTTGGCTGCTTTCCTAGACATATGTATCATACATCATTCCATATATATGTGTGTGCTCTTGCTGTTTATCATATTTAGACTTCCATTGTTCACTTGTGTATGGATTGTTTACTGATTTTTTTATTGTTTATTATTTCTCTTTTCCGCTATGTACTCTGCCAATGAGGGCATAGTTTCCCCACCATCACACCCAAGTCCCTCGCTGCTAGTCAGCAGCCTCTGGCGTTTGGGGAAATACGCTTTAGGCCATATGACCTACTGGGTACGGGGCGCCTCCGGGTGGCTTCCGGAACCGGGACGTTACATTACACATCACAAGTCCTATATTAAGATAGAAAACATATACTGATGAAAAATTGACATCATCTTTCTGTATTTAATAACTAGAATTAGTATAACCCATGATAAACATATCATTTTCTCCTACACACAATAGAAAAATATCCTTAGTTCTTCTCAGAAACATAAGTATATACTTAATAGCAGACTAATGCTATTCTCCTGAATAATATTTTCATATACATACCATGACTAACATAAATTAAACATCATTTTTGGATCATAACATGTCATAAATTATTGATCTCATTACTAAATAGTATGGGATCTTACTCACCCTCTCTTTCCCCTATTATGTTTGAGGACACATTTTCTTATAGGGATGAATACCATGTGATAGTGGAACTAATCCCCTCTTAATTTGTTCAATACTAAATCTATTTAGTATCTAGTCAATACATGTACATTGAATTAGTCCAAGAAACCTCCTAGATCCATCACAAATTATCTTTATCCCATGAATTTAGGATACTTCATCTAATTACTTTAGGGAGAAACATTTTTTAACTAGTCCTTAATAGATTTTAAGACCATTATGTTATTTCCAATAAGTAATATTTCATTAACAAATACTACTCAGATAATGAACACATTCCAACTAAACTTATTAAAAACACATGATGCACATTCATTCTTAATGAAACCAAAATATTTAATAGCTTTATTGAATTGAATGTTCCATGAACCGACTACTTACTTCAGTCTATAAATGGATATGTTTAATTTAGAAATACTTTTGGAATCACCTAGAGTCACAAACACTTATAGTTTTGTCATATAGACATCTTCCATATGGTTCCATTAAGGAAAGTAATTATGACATCTATCTTCTAAATTTCATAGTCATGGTAAGATAATATAGCTAGTATAATTCTGATGGATTATAACATGGAAAATGGAGAAATGGATTCATTATAGTCAATTCCACGATGATGTTTAAACACTTTATCAATTATCCATTCTTTATATGTATTTAATTGACCTTCCATGTCTAATTTTCTCTTGAATACCCTTTTCCCCTAACCGGATTTACATCAATTGGCAGATCATTCAAAACTAAAGCATTAAACTAATACATGGAATCCATTTCAAAATTTGTGGATTATTAACATATTACAGCTTTTAACCTCTATATGAGATATTTTTAGGAGATAGCTTCACCAGTTTCAATCAATAATGAGTCACCATTATAATGACCCAGACCCTAGAAACACATAGATATTTCCCTAATTTATTACATTGGCATGGTTAAAAAGAGTCATATCTTGAAGGACTAACCAGTTTATAAGTTTTGGAGAAATAGATACATAAATGATACCAATTTTACTTTGGGAATAAAAAGTAAAACTTAATACATAAAAAAATATAACAAACTGAATCCTTGAAAATTATTTCAGATATACCTTCATCATAACCTTGGGAAAGATAATAAAATATCAGTGAACTCAAATGCTTAGTAAGGGTTAAGTATAGTATAAGAAATAATGAATTAATAAGCATGGTCAATATAGAAAGGTAAATAAGTTAACACAAATTTTAGTTGAATACCTTTACTATCATGGTGAGATAAGGTATGATCAATATGACAAGGTGAATAACTAGAAACACATGCAATTTAATCAAAAATCTAAGAATTAAATACATCCATAGATAATTTCATAGATGAAATATCATGGAAAATAATAATATATAAATTCTAAATAAAGTAAATGCTTAATTATTGGATTCCATGTTACCTAGGTACATGGTTCCTTTACCATCAAGACCTTTCACAATACATTTTAAAACATACAAGTTAAAGACCCATTTTATATCACCAAATTGATTTGTCTCATGAGACAACCAATTAAGAAATGAGATTAGTTTAAATGATACCCAAACCGTGTCACACCAATCCGAATCATTCATCATATATCAAGTAATTGATTTAATTCATAAAAAATATGCATTATTAAATGCCTGTATTGAGTAAAGGATACAGATTTATCAACTTTTCCTTAGTTAGTCAAATAAATTTCAAAATAAATATAGTATGAAATATGGTATTTGGTTTAGGAAATAATCATATCCATTATAAAATAATATATATATTTGAGTGTAATTTAATTTCCAATGAAGAATTATTATAATAAATTGATTGTTTTATGAGAAAGTTAATAATCACAAAAAAAGTAAGATTGAACAATAATCTTTACCATTTGGAAAATTTCAATTCAAATCCACTTAGATAAAATAATTTAGATTTAAAATTAAAATAACATGAAGAATTTATTATTCATGATATTACTTGTAAAACAGGAAGTATATAAACCACATAAAGGTGAATTGGTGCAAAATAAAAAATAATTCTCAATGGAATTTAAATTGAGATGAAATACCTTACCCTATAATTAATTTTTTTTGAATTCTCATTAACATAATTTATAATGGTTTTAATCAAGTTATAAACTTATAAAAGAACAATATTAATGTTTATAATGTCATATATGATAATTTTATTACATTTTATCACCCGTTTGTTAACAATGTTTCATTGTTTTCATTATTTGGGTGTTAATTGCCTTATTTTTTTAGTATGATTTGACAAGATAATTTTTATTCCTTTTACATAGATCATGATTTAATCATCTAAATTTTTTAAAACATGAGCTAAATATAATATATATTCATTATTCATGTATTTATTGTAATCCATAAAATTTTTGTGATAGGAAATGAAATTTTCCATTCATGGAAACGGTAGGTCGTACATACACATGAACACCATTTCAATTTTATTATCATATTGAATGAAAAAAAATTAAATGATATATATATATATATTCAGTACTATATCATTTTTATCTCATATATATCACATTTTTTTACTAAACCCATCATTGATAAATTTCATGTAAAGCGTGAATGATTCACATTGCATCACGAGGTGATGGTCCTCTATACAGACGAGCAACATTATTATATTCCAAAAAAATGAAAAGCATGGAGGTATGTGTAATATTATAATACTGTAAGCAAAATAATTTCATACATATCATAAATATCATATATAAACATCATTTACATCAATATTCCCAACCTTGAAAGGTGTTAATATAAAAACAAATGACATCGGTTCGTGATGTGACTGTTCACCGTACACAGGAACAGTGGTTCCAAAACCCATTTGATGGAAGTCTGTAAATTTTTAGGCAATATATTCAACATAAAAACCACTTAGTATTTGGAATATACTGAGGTCGTTATATAAACATGGTATAATAGTAATTGAAGGAGGTGGAGAAGGAAATAAGATAAAAACGCATTTAGAAGAACTTTACTGCTTATTTATGTATCTTCCTTTGGTTTTCACTAAACCCTTTCTTAGTTGGATTTATTACCAAAATAAGGATTCTTGGAATATGTTAGGGAATTATTTTTATTTATTTGGGTAGGGTTATGAGGATCCAAATGAAATGAGATTTGTGAAGAAGTGAGCGGTGTGAGTTCTCTTTTATAGTCAAAGAGTGGAATTCTGGTAGGTACTCGATAGTATTAACTATTGGGAGCTCTATATTACCTATGTGGATACAAATATTATAGTTAAATGTGGTTAAAAATTATATGTTCTATAAAAAAGTACTCTAAATAATGAAAAACATTTTTAATCATTTGTTTCCTTAAATTATATGTTTCAAAATATCTACCATTTTGGGGTTTCACTACGGTAACTAATTTTTTATCCATGGTAATTTATGTATTAACAAAAAATTAAAGAGAGAGTTATTAAAAAAGTTATACCCACTAACTATAAATATTATATCTAATTTATAAAATAATAAACCCATGTGTGTTGAAAAATATTTTTAACACAAGCGCATGTAATGTGAAAACACACCGTTTTAATTGTAACTGTGCTAACTAAGTTTTTATGATTAACGTTCAATATAGTAATTATAAAATATAAATTAGTCCATTAATGGATAATATTTTATCTATAATAATATTTAAAATTAAATTTCTATAGTATATTATTTTTATTAATTTTAAATCAATTAATAAAATATAATTTATTATAAAATAACATTAATACCAATTTTGACATTTTTCATTTAAATTGAATTAAAAAATATAAATATAATGAAGGAGTTCATATATATTATGTTAATATCTATTTAACATTATAAATTCCTTTAAAAAATTATTCAATACAATAATTCATTCAATTTACTTCACTTATAATATTATTAGTATCATTTATTTTAGTAAATTATTAAATAAATTATTATTGTGTTGGCGTTTCTTATGTATTTTATGTAACTAATACATATTTAAAAATTAAAGATAAATTATAATTATAAAAAAATAATTTATATTGAAAAAGGATACATATAACTAAAAATATGTTATTTTTTACATATCCTAAAGCATTATACATATTAAAAGAATGAAAGGTATTTCTCTTGTATTTTTCATTACATAAATTATTATATAGATCCATTTCATGGAAATGTGTCATAATAACTAATAAAAATATTTCCAAAGGTTTTAATGGTCTAATATTTCCATAAAATGTGTTTTTGAAAATTTGTTAGGTAATTTTACACATTATATTCGAAGTTTAACCACTAAGTAAACTCGTTTTTACCTTAAGCACTGTAACTAATTTTAACTGGTTTCACTAATAATTTTTGTAAAAAATTAAGTTAACCTTATTATAAATTATAAATAATTCTTATTAAAAACATTAAATCAATTTTTCCAAATTCAACACAAAGTAGTGGAAGAATTTAATTTAAATTTAATTCCGCATACGTAATGAGAAATCATGTTTTTAAAGTGAAATTGTTCAAATGTTTCAAATGTTTTTATATCTCAATTTAATATGAATATGATTGAAATGAACCAAAATTAATGTATTTAAATACAATTGATCTAATTTTACTATAAAACAAATTAAAATATAATTTAATCTTAGAAATTATTTAAATGAAAAAGTGGTTTTCAATTAAAAATTAGTGTTTTTACTATTCATAAAAAAATGAAGCTTCTTATAAAAATACCAAAAATTCAACCTAAGATAATTTTATTATTACACTATTAAAAAGTTAAGTTTATTATTTCATTTATATTTTCTTATAGTGGAAACAATTAATTTTAAATTATGTACGCCAATCACGATTCACCGTCTTTTTAGAAAAAATACTATTCTCAAGAAAACATTTCCTTTTCTTAAAAACGATTCCTATTTTATTTATAATAAAGGGATAAATATATATTTTAATAATTTAGTTAATCTTTTTCATACCCACCATTCCAATATACAAGTTATTACTATCATTTTAAAAAATAATATTTGTAGTAATTTTCTGTTTGGTAAAACATGGTTTTGCATGCAATGCAAGCTAACTTAGTATTGTGTGTACCACAAGCTAAATTAAATGTTTTATTTGGAATAAATTATTTCATAAAATGTTAATATTATAGAATATTTTGTTTTTTACATTCTCCCCATCTTAAATAAATTCGACCCCCACAATTTAACCATGATCTTATTAATCAAGGGTTTGAAATTTGGAAATACCATTATTGAAAAATCTAAATCGTAAAAAGAGTTAATGAAAAATAATATTAATAAAAGTGAAAGGGATGTAAAAAGTCCGCCTATAATCATCAAATAATTATATTTCCAGACAGTAGAAAATATGAGGGAAATGAATTCATGGGCATGAAATGGAAAATTATAACCCAAATACCGATGAAGAGTGATTGAGGTCATTGATCAAAAGGAAATGAGTGATCAATATAAATTTAAGGGATAAAATCCTGAAATCATTGATGATATAAAAGACCATAAGTTTATTGGATATTATTTCAACAATAAATTTTTTAAGATCCATTTTCATAATGTTGATTAAATTTCATGAGAGGATATACTTACTTGAATTCATCCCATCTCATACGCACAATCTCATAATTTGGTTGTGCCTTGAACTATTTATACTTCATCTCTTAGAACATGTTTCATTATATAGTAAAGTAATACATTATTCAATAAAATTAATCCAATGTTCAACATAAACCATTTAATAAATGATTAACCTTATGACCCTTACAAAATACCAAGATCCATGATTTTAGAAAGAAGGTCACTGAATTTAAAAAACGATCATATCATTAATCCAAACAACATAAAGTAGCTCTAAATATTAACATACCAAACATGTGAATACCTTAACAATATATTCACTTGAAATATGTTAATAAATTAAATAACCATAGAAACATATTGAAAAAATTAATAATAACTTATTCTTTAATTAAAACACAGATTATTAGATATATTCCTTAGATCCAAAAACCTTGTTAACTCTAGTAATGATAACATAATTTGTTTTATCATAATGTCATTAATTAGTTCCAAGTTAGTCAGTATTATCCAATTTACTTTACCCATATCAACCATTTATCTATCCAAACATCATTATCTCAACATCAGAAATGTATTAAGGGTTCTTAATCATATGTTTTCTAGGAAGTTAAACTTGCCACTGAATCATTTTTCTTTTTCATAGGCATAATATATGCTCTCAAATCCTTAATGTGATAGTACTACAATATAATAATTATAAATTTAATAATTCTTATTATGAAAATATCATCAATAAATTAATTTTAAAACATATTCCAAGGATCCAAATACCTAATAACATTAATCATTATACATATACTATGTCAATAGCCTAAGATTGACCTTGATCCCTTAAAGTCATCTAAGGTATATTCCTTTGATGATTGGGGAATTAATTTGTATAGTTCCCCATATTCTTAATTTTGAAACACTGAATATAAGTGTTTAATTTCTTCCCTTTTAATTATTTTTCCAAGTGACCCTTTCCCCCACATTTATAACAAACTCTTAATCAATTCAATAATTTATTTGGGTGATTCTTTCCACAATTATCACATGTAGGAAAAACATTATTTCCATTATTCTATTTATTCATTATTTTATTTTTCTTAATCTTCTTCAATTTCATCTATTTGAAGCCATAATACATGGAAGATTATTTCTCTGTCTTGACATCACATGAAAATTTTTGATCATATGAAGAACAAGTTTCAGAAGCCAATGAACTTCAAAGACTTGGATTAATCTTTTCAAATAAATGGTAAATCATGTATTCCATATTGTGTATAAAATATATTTCATACCTTTATAAACTTTTAAATGTCGATTTATAACTTTAATACTTTATTAATTCTTTTTCTCTAAAATATGGAACATTCCATTTATCTTAGTTTGTTTCTCATGAGGGAATTTTTTTCAATGAATATACCCTTAAAAGATTTCAATTCCATGAGTCCAATTTTCCTATTCCTTTCTTGTATTATATATCAATGACCACAATTGATCCCCAATTCCATTAAGAAAATAAACTACATGTGTAACATTTTCTTTTTCACTACAACCTAATGCCATAAATATATTCTCCAAAGAATTAATCCATTGTTCTACTACCATTGGATCAGTAGTCCCACTAAATAACGGGGTACTCTATCACATAAAGAGATACCACATTAGATAATCTTGATATGGAATAGGTTACTCCATCCAGGAAAGATTATGTTTCATAACCTAATAAATCTTATGTAATATATTCATACCATTCTTATTTTCAATAACAGTTATATCACTTTCTTCAGTAGGTAAACCTCTACATTTTCCATGAGTAATGATAAATTTCTTCTTTCAAGATTCAATATATTAAAAATGTAACATATTGGATTGGATAAAAATATAATGAATAATGTATATTTCCAAATATGGTTCAACACTTAGCATAAAATAAAATTTATTCATTATTAATCTCAAAATCCTAATCATGGTACTTTTTAGTGTATATTTTTCTTTCAAATCCCTCATATTAGTTTTTAAATAAAATGAAAATTATCCTAAACATATCCCCTAGGAGTGTCAAATAATGTGTGTTGTAAGGACTATTTTTATGTACAAGGTAACACTCAATTCAAGAATGATGATCTATTTTAAGAGTTATTACCCTTAAGTAAATCAATAATAGAACCATGCCCACTTGTACTATCCAGAAAAGGAAGTATTTCTTTGACGCCCCATATAATATCTACCTTACGAAAACATTATAATGTTATTCTACACCTATCCTCAAATTATTTCATAGGGTAATTTACCCTAATCTATGTTTTCCTAATCTAGTTCCCAATATTTTTGATAAAATTCCTTTGATACCAACTGTAATGACCCAAACCACAGAATCCTAGACCTAGTGCCTTAATTTATTACATTACCATGATTACAAGTAATCAAATCTCAAGGGACCAATTAGTTAGAAGTTTTTAAGAACTAGATACAGAGATAACACCAATTTTAAATTGTTAATAGAAAATAAAACATATGAAATAATAAAATCTAATAATCCACATCCTTGAAAACTTATTTAATGATATCTTCTTTATAACCTGGAGAAAGGGAAAAAATAAGAGTGAGAGAAAATCATTAGTAAGGGTTAAGTATAACAGAATAAATAATGAATCAACAAGCATAATAAACAAGAAAAGTTAAATAACTAAACACATATTCTATTTGAATAACTTGAATACCATGGAGAGATAGGGTCTAACAAATATGAATAGGAAAAAAATTGGAAACACATGCCACTTAATCAATAATCTGATAATGAACTAAATCCATAGATAATTTCATAATTTAAATCTAATGGATAATAATAGTTACTGAATTCTATGAGAATAATTTTTTTCATTACTGGGAACCATGATTCCCAAGTATATGGTATCTATACAATCATGACCTTTCCCAAGACGTGTTAAAACATTCTAAGTAAAACTCATCTAATTTAGCCAACAAATTCATCTCATGAGGCTACCGATGTATCAAAGTTATTTTGTTAAATAGTTCCCCAAATGTGGCATAACTGTCCAAATAATTCCTCATATATAAAATAATTGATAATATTCACAAAAAATATTTCCTATCAAATAATAGTATTGAGTAAAGGATACATATTTATCAATATTTCCCTAGTTAATCAAATTACATTCAAAGTAAACAACCTATAAAAAATGATATATGATTTAAAAAATAATCATATCCAATAAAAATTAATGTTTATATTTAAGTGGAATTTAATTTCCAATGAAAAATGATTACATTAAAGTGATTATTTTAAGAGAAACATAAAAATCACAAAAGAACGTGAGATTGCATAATATTGTTCATCAATTGGTAATTTTCAAGTCAAATACCATTGGATGAAATAATTGAAATTAAAACATATAACACTATAAATAATTAATTATTAATGATATTTCATGTCAAATGGGTTTTATATTCCCAACATAAGTGTGAATTGGGGCATAATAACAAATAAGACTCAATGGAAAGTAAATTGAGACGAAATAATTTACCTTACAATTATATTAGGTTGAATGGTATTTAAAATAATGTACAAGGGTCATAAGAATGTTATTAACATATATAGGAACAAAATTAATATTTATAATATCATATATTATTATTTTATAACATATTTTCACCTGTTTTTTAATAATATTTCATTATTTTCGATATTATGGGTGTTAATTACCTTGTTTTTCGAGAGTGATTTGACTTGTTATTTTTTGATTATTTTACATAGATCATGATTTCAATATATATATATATATATATATAAAACTGATGTAAATATCATATATATTCAGTATATATGTATTTATATTAATCCCTAAAATTTTGTAATAGGAAATGAAATACACTATTCATGGAGACGGTAGGCCATACGTACGCATGAACACTGTTTCCATTATCTTATCGTATTGAAAAAAAATAAATGATATTTATATATATTATCATTACACTTCCATTTTTATGTCATATATATTACATATGTTTACTAAACCCATCCTTAATACATTTCATGTCATTTTTGAATGAATCGCTTTGCTTCGCAATGCGGTAGTCTATCGTATACATGAGCGACTTTATCATATTCTTATAAAATAAAAAACATGATGGTATGTATAAAAAAAAAGAAAAATAATATGATAAATATAATATATATCATATATAAATAGTATTTATATCATTATTCCCAACCTTAAATTGTGGTAATGGAAAAGCGAATGACATCAGTTCGCGAGGTGGTAGTCTACCTTACACATGAACGATAATTTCATAACCCATTTGATGAAAGTGAGTGATGTTTTAAGATATAAAATTAACATTAAAAAATCTAATTATATTGAAGATACTAAGGTAATTATATAATTATAGTATAATAGGAAGTAAAGGAGGTGGAGATGTAAATAATATAAAAATTACTTTAGAAGAACAATACCTCTTCTTTGGGAACCTTCCATTGGTTTGTAGTAAACAATTTCTAGGTTGAATTATTTACTAAAAGAAAGATTCTGTGATGAGGGTAAGTAATTTGGGGAGTGATTTTTTAATTTTTTTAATAATATAAATGGCTTGAGAGGTGTGCATAAGTGAGGGGAGTTATTTCCTTTATTATAGTTGAGGGGGAGTGTAATTCTTGTAAATAATAAAAAGTATTCACTATTGGGAGAGAATATTACATTAGGTGGGAAAAATATTTCTAATTAAATTTAAGGAGATATTATATATTTTACACACACCTACACCACAAAATTAAACACATGTTTTAAACATTATTTTCCTAAAATTTTAATTTCCCCCATTTTTAACATTTTTTGGTTTTCACTACGGTAAATAATTTTCTAGCCAGGGTAACTTATCCATCAAGACTAAATTACACTAATACTTATCAGAAAATTTAAACCAATATATTATAAAAATGTAACAAAATTTATTTTAAAAATATCACATGTATTGAAAATTAATTTTACTATAAGTGCATATAACTTGAAATTTTTTTTTTTAACCCTCTCAGTGCTTACCAAGTTTTTACTTATTTAAGTTCAATATTCAGATTAAAAAATATCAATTGGTCCATTAATGGATTGTATGTATTATTTATTAACATTTAAAAATTACTTTGAATATGATATAAATTTTAGTAATTTTAAATCAATTAATTAAATATAATATATCATAAGGAAAAACTAATGTAAATTTGGACATTACTAATTAAAATTAAATTAAAAAATATCAATAAAATAATAGAGTTAAAATATATTATTTTCATAGATGTGTAAAATTATATTTTCATCAACAAAAACAATTTAATACAATAATTTGTTCAATTTTCTTCACATTTAATAAATTTAGTGTCATTTATTTTAGTTAATTATTATCTAAATAATTACTGTGTTGGCATTTATTAATTATTATAAGTAACTAATTCATATATAATGGTTAAATATAAATTATAATGATAAAAGAACCTAATTAATCTTTTTAGATTATATATATATAACCGAACATATATTGTTTTTCCCATATCCTAAAGCATTATATATACTAAATGATTGAAAATTATTTCTTTTGTATATTTCTTTAATTAACTTGTCATATAGGTAACTTTTATGGAAATGTGTCCCAATAACTCATAAAAATTGATCCTAATGTGTTAATGGTATGATTTTTTACATATAATTGGTGTTTTACAAGTTGGTATGTCATTTTACACCTTATATTCTATGTTTAACCACTAAGTAAACTTAGTTTTACATTAAACACTATAATTAATTTTAAATATTTTCATTAATCGTTTAGTCATAAATGAATTTTAATTTATTATAAATTATAAATTATTTTGATTCCAAATATGTAATCCATTTTTATGAATTTAAATCACATAAGTGGAATAATTTAATTGAATATTAATCTTGAAATGTGTTGAGAAAAGATGTTTTTAAAGTGAAAATATTCAAAATTTTGAAATATATTTATTTCTAAATTAATTATAAAAATGATTCTAATGAATTTTTTTATTAATTTATATAAAATTTATCTATTGATACTTTAAATTTTTTTTTATATATAATATAACCATATAAGTTATTTAAATGATTGGGAAATTTCTAATTGAAATTCTGTATTTTTTACTATTCATAAAAAACGAAGCTTTATAGAAATATACCAACAATTCACCCAAATAAAACTTGGGTATTAAAATTTCAAAAATTATGTTTATTTATTCATATAAATTTTCTAAATGAGGTGAAATTAATTATAAATTATGTACACCAAGTAGGATTAAACCATCTTTTTATAAATATGACGGTTTTCATAAAAAAGAATTTTTCTCTTTCAAATGATTCCTATTTTATTTATAATAAATATATAACTATATATTTTCATAAGTTATTTAATCTTCTTCATACCTGTGATTCCAATAGCTTGGTAAAAACAATCATTTTAAATAATAATATTAATAGTATATTTTTGTTTGGTAAAACATGTTCTTGCATGCAACACAAGATAACTCAGTGTTCCTTATACTTCAAGAACTACTTCTTCCATGGGGACTGGACGAATCCATTCTTTTAACAAATATTTTGTATCTTGATAATTATATTTATTGAATTCAATATTTATCCCACTATCCTTTTTGAGGTTGTTCTCACTCTCAATAAATATGGTTTTTCTGGTGATAATCACTTTCTTGTTAGCGGGGTTGTATAAGCTGTAACCCTTTGTTTCCTTATGATACAATGTAAATATACACTTTGTGCCTTAGGGTGCTAGTTTTTTTCCAGATAAGGCCTTAAAAAATTCCTCACAACCCCATAAAAGTGCATGTGAAGTAATTATTTTCTTTCCACTATATAACTCAAATGGAATTCCATTTTATACTTTAGTTGGAACTTGGTTTAATGTATTTACCAAAATTTTTAATAAAACTCCCCAAAACGATAATGGAATATCTACATGAATCATCATCTAACATACTATTTATAACAAGGTATGTATCCTCATTTCAATAATAGAATTCCACAATGGTGTGTAATGTAGAGTGGGTTAAGAAAGAATAAAAAATCATAAAGAAATTTGATAAATTATTTGTTAAGATACCCACCTCCTCAATTAGATCTAAGATTCATTATCTTATTTTAAAGTTTATTATTTACATAATTGATGAATTAATTGAACTTATCATTGTAATTAGACTTATAACTCATCATGTAGACATATCCATATCTACTTGATTCATCAGAAATAGTTTGGAAGTAAGAATATCCACATCTATCTTCTACTAGAAATGGTCTACAAAAATCAATGTATACCAATCCTAGAAGCTCTATGACCCTTTCACCATGTCCACTAGATAGTAGTTTGATCATTTTTCCTTCTAAATAATCATATCATCTATAAATTATTATTATATCAAAAGAGTCTAAACATCTATCTTGATAGAGACTTTTCAAATTCTTCATGTTTACATGATCAGAATGGTGATGCCATAGTTGGTTGTTATATGATCTTTACGAACATGATTCATTATCAATTTCCAATGATTTATTTTCATAATTTAATACATAAAGGTCTTTATTTTAATGTTCCATATGATAACATATGTTTTTATTTTAAAAAAAATTATTTCAAATTTGAAAATAAACCTATCTATATATAAGCAAGATACAAAAATTATGTTCTTGGTCAGATTTGGAACATTATAAAAATCGCTTGCAATGAATATCATTACTGGTGGAAATGAGATATAGTATTCAATGGCTAGAGAAGACAACTCGACACCATTGTTACCTTGCAATCCACCTCTCCTCTGAAAATATTTTAGAATCTACTTTGTTCCTACATTTTTATATTGATGTGAGCACCAAAAGAAGTATATAATACCTAATGTGTAGTTATTGAAACACTAAACATGATAAAGAAATCACATTTAGCTTCCCATTTCTTTTGGGTGTAGTTTCTCTTCTAGTAGCCTTCCAGGAAAAATGAAAAACACACTTGTATCTTTTTTTCCTTGAATATGGATCTTCATCTTATTGGAAGGACAATGATAGAGAGATTTATACATATTATTTTTTCTATTCCCATTTTCCCTTTTCTTCATTTTTATATTTACCATAAGGACTGCAGTTTTTACACACCCCTTGTCCTTTTCCACTTGTCAAATTAGAGTAAGATGTTCTGAAATAATATTTTAATTACCTCTCAAGTTATAATTAACAATAAAAATGGAGAAGAACATGGATAGTGAAGAATATATGATATTTTAATAAAAATAATTTGTTAATTTAATTCATAAGATGTATAAGTTTTTAATATATACAATATTATTGACTACACAAGGCATAACTGGCGCTGACACTCAAATATTGGATGTAAATAGAGCATTATAAATCCCATATCTCTATTGTCTCACCTTCTATTGATAGAGATCCTAAAGGTGAGACATCATCCTATATGTGTCCATGTCCTCATATTGATTTATAAGATCATAGGTTTTGTAAGATAGCATGAAACTCTAAACATCTAAAGAATTGTTCAAATTTTTCTCATAGAGAGACAACTCTTCCTCACTAGCCTATTTCTTATGCAATTCAGGAAATCATTCTTCCAACATATGCAATTTCCTTTAATGACATATGATAAAAAATATAATCCATTCCTATTGTTGGAAATTTTTCCCATTGAGATGGTTATCCTTATCATGTATGAATTAAAATGATATGTTTGAAGTAATGATTATTTCCATTTCTACAAAATAATATTAGAAGAGTTTTAGTACTCTATCTGATAAAATTTAGACGAATAAATAAATATTATATTTATTAATCTTCCACTATTCGTCAATACCTAATAACCATAACCATTAGCTTCATAATGCCATATTTATTTTACATTATAGTATAATGGATCTATATTCCCCTTCTCATTAACCCTACATTGGATGGTAAGAAACTTGAAGTTATTTAGGAAGGTATTTCAAATTCCAACTACATTAACTTACAATTCCATGATATGTTGAGTGGAATACCTGATAATAAAATCCTAAAAATTGATTTCCTAAACCTTTTACTTTTAATTACACTAAGTTATTTTTTGGAAGCAAAACCTTGATGTGAAATAAGTTTAGTCAACCCAAATAACTCATTTTATAATTCCATGATAATTGAAATCCCCCCAACATTAGTTGGGTAAACACTTAGAAATATATTTCAATTTTCACCTAAGTAGTATATGTTTATACCAACTTAATATATATAATTTACATTTTTTATCTTCATTATTAAATTTACAATTATTATTCTTATTACATGCTTTCTAATATTATGTTGTTTTACATAAGTGACTAACTATGTATTAGATAATTTTTATGAATAAAATAGTTTATTTTAGTTATATATTGTATGATTTTTAATTAATTATTTTATGTGATCATGACAAAAAACCAATATTGAAATAAAAATTAAAATTAAAGAATTAAAATAATAAATTTGTATGATCATTATCTTTTACTAATGGTTACATTATCCAGTGGATGATAAACTATCCATCGACCTAGGGGTAAAACACCTCGAACCATTTATGCTTGATGTTGAATATTTTCACATATACACCTATGTATGTATCTTGGATTAGGTTCACCTCAAATATAAACATTATCAACCAACATTATCTAGGGAGATCCATTCATTACATATGATTTTACTCACATGTAGGTGAGGGGAACCATAGTACAAGTTAAGGATTATAAATAAAAGGAATAGTGGCATACAGACCCAAACATAATGATAGTAGGGATGACACACATGAAAAAAATTAATTTAATAATAAATTTAATGAAACCAATCATGTTAAAAGTTATTATTTATTCCCATTATCATCCACATATATACAATGAATTATACATTTAATAAAATTAGCATTCAATTCAAATAGTTATTATTCAGGAAAAATTGAATTCGAATTAATTAATTATCTTTTAATCAGTCAATTATTTTATTTTAGTTATTATCCAAATATTATTTATATTATCATCCATAATAATTTTAATCAAATTAAATAAATTTATTTAAAATTAACTATGTACAAAAATTTATCATGGAGGCGATGTGATGGGTACTCGTCTGAACAACCCAATGTGTATTATAGTAGTGTAATATTTATAAATAACTTATCAATTTCTTTCATGACATGTACTATCAACTCAATTAACACTTGGAACACGTGGTATTTACACATCCTGTAGTATTTTGATGCTTGTAGATTAATATCTATATTAGAACTTATAAACGATATGTAGTTCCAAACATTATGAAAAAAAATTAATTATACATGTAATATATGTATAACCAATCACATTAAATGTAATAACAAATTTCTGTCCACAAAATACACATGTTGATAAGGTTCTAATGTTATATTAATTAATTTTTAATTCTGTGTAATTTGGTAAAGGTACATGGCATGTACAATCCAGCTACACATCATGCACTATTCTCATCGTCTATCTATGATACATGCCTAAGGACTTGGTGTGTAACCATGCCACAAAAAAATATTGGAGTAAATAGCATGTAAATGGGTGACATGATGCATGTAATGGTCATTGAGCTACATGATTACTAGTAATATAGGCTATGTAAGAAGCTACAATGACCCTCTAGGACTAATGGGCTGCACATCATTAATGGAAGTTACATGGTGTAAACTCCGACTAAAAGTGTGCCAGTTTGGCCTTGTCAAAATGTGTTGTGTAACTAAATACACTGTATGTAATAAATAAAGATGTCTAAAATTAGTTCATAATTAATTAAGTGTTTATTAAACACAGGTTCACGGTGTATACCTCTTAGTTACATGGAAAGTACTCTTATGTTCTCCGTCCAAACTCCCCAGCACGTCCTGATGTGTTCTTCAAATGTATTTCATTCAAAAAATTAATTTATTTTATTATATTTGTCATAAAAAATAGAATAAATATTATATCACAATTAATATGAATTAACAATTAAAAAATAATTTAAAAGTAATGGAAAATGAATAAATCAATCAATGATATTTAAATAATTATAAATAATTATGAGATCCCACTTATACCACTTTATGTTTTTGGGCACAATTGTAGCACCAAATAGGGCATTCCCAACTCAAATTTTTTCTCATAATAGATGAATAATTTAATAGGTACATGATTATAAGCTCTGCAATCAATGAAATTAAATCAATGAATATTGATAAGGGAAAATTCCAGAACTAAATAACAGGACCATCAAATATTTTTTAAAATTAATTTAAGTAATTAGCGAAATACCTTGTGAATATTTATTTCTTTATTTATGAATATGAACCATCTCTAAGTCATACCATCATTTCATTATCAGAATCAAGATTTGATTTCCACTAGCGGTATCCACACTTGTTTCATGAACCTCTAAAACTCAACATAGGAATCTACATGTGTTAGCATGAAAGATCCTAATGCTTGTATCATTTGCCTCTAATTTCCTAGAGAATCACCTCATGAAATGGTTCTCTTTGATATATTTAGAATTGAGAGTGGTTGTAGTGGATGATTAATCTCCATTATTGAGATCATTCTAGGATATGGAGATCTCTAATTCATTGAGTTGATTCTCTCTAGATCTCATTGTGCACAACCAAATAAACAGACTATCTTGGAGAAATAAGATAATTGGGTTTATATATCTCTAGGGTTAGAAAATAATAAGTGCATATGAGACCTTATTATTTTTCTCAATTCCAAAAAATCCCCATGTATATAATAATAATAATATTATTTCTTAGTATGCGCTAAATTGATGAATTAAATTTAATATTCTTCATTCAAATAATATTCAATATATATTATTTCATACCAAATCCTTAAATTAGGTCTACCATTCTTATATAATATTTATCAGAACATGAATAATGAATATTTATTTAATAAGTAAATATCACTTCATTATTCTCTATTAAATAAATAAATATCATACTCACAAAATATAAAATAAATATTTATTAGATATTATACTCAAATAATATTATCTTGAATAATTGGTGAAGGGATATATGAGATCAATGAAACATGAATAATTACTAAACCATGTGTAGGAACAATATTCATTCAAATTTTTAAATAATAAATAATAATATTATTTAGTTGAGATTCTAGATACACATAGTGTGTAACCATCTTGGCATATTTCATAATAGAATTAGGTGAAGTAGCCCAAAGTCCTTGGTTTTCATCTTGAAACACTCTAAGACAACCATATAGAATTAATTTAGTGTCACAATGTCATAAATCCACATATATATGCTCACAATGTAATATATTCCCTATATTTCAATATCTATAATCAAGCAGGTTGCATGCGGTGTCATCAACTAATGTGTTTGTTGTCTCTTTCTTTGAATTTCTGTAAATTGAAATTGCCCATATAACACCATAGCCATCGATTCATTTAATCAATATCATTTCCATCGAAGGTCTTAAGATATCAAAATCCTTTAAAAATAAAAAATGTAGGATACATTTCGCATTATTAATCCACCAATTAATACTTGTGATGCACCCATTATATCATACCTCACTGAGAACATATTTCATCATTTTTTTCATAAAAAATCCAATTATAAAACTTATTATACTCATTAATAATAATATTAAAGTCCAAATATCAATACAAACATCCTAAGATAAGAACATCCAATGAAACATATAAATGTGGATTTCCTACTGGTGGGTCTAGTTTTTATAATACCCTATACTAAGTATTTCCAAGGGCGAACACCATGACAAGGTCCCACAATGCCATATAAGTCTCTACCCTTAATATCCTATCTAATTTGTGTCCCTAAAATTATATCATCTGGATATATAATATATATTTAAGAATACTATTGTGGAACTTCTGGGTTCTCATCATAGTGGGGAACCGATATGACCTTTCAGTGAAATAACTACTCTTATGACATTATCACATACTATGTTTTGTATAAGAAAAATCATTATTTCATAAAGTGTTTATCAATATTTAAAAAACTAATACAGGTTATCAAAAAAGTATACAAAATTTTGTTCTAGGGAACCAACTCCAGCAGGACCTTAAAGATTTCAATCAATTTGAAAGTGCCGAATCGGGCATTCCCAACTCATCTTTTTTTCATAATCAATGATTAATCTGAGAATTAAATAATGACAAATTCTATGATAAGTGGGATTAAATCAAATAATATTAATGAGAGAAAGTGATGGAACCAAAGCACAAGATCATCACAATTATTTACAATTAATTTAGGCAATTAACGAATTGCTATTTTAAGAATTATATCTTTCTTGATGGATATAAAAATGTATATAAATCATATTGTCATGGCATTATAAGAATCAAGAATAGATTCCATCCAATTTTTATCTAAACTTATTCCATGAATCTCTAAATTTATTCAAAGGAATCTCCAGGTTCTGACATGATATATCCTAATTCCTGCACTATTTTCCTTTAATCTCCTTGATTGTTGCTTCAAAGAAAAGTTATCTTTGTTCAATAATGACATGAGAGTAGTGGTGGAGGAGTACCTCTCTCCATTATTGAGAGAATTCTAGGAGAGAGATCTCTCTTTGGATTTGAGAAGATTCTCTCCATATTTCATTGTGGGAAATCAAATGAGTTGTCTCTCTTGGAGAAATAATATAGATGGGTTCATATAACACTAGGGTTTGAAAATAATAATTTCATATGCACCATTATTATTTTTTATTATTCCCATGAAACCCTATTTTTATAATAATAATAATAAATTTTATTGACATTCAAAAAACACACAAATGAAATTGAATATTATTTATTCAAAAAATATTCAATTAATATTATTTCACACCAAAATATTAAACTTGATTGTCCATTTCTTCATAATATTTATCAAACATTGAAAAATGACTATTTATTTAATAAATAAATATCACTAAATTTATCTTCAACAAATAACTAAATATTATATTGACTAAATTAAAAATAAATATTTTTTAAATATTCGGTTTACATAATATTCAATTGAATAAATGAAGACCAAATATATGCGATCCAGAAAACATTAATAATTATTAAAACTCATGAGGTAATAATACTTATTCAACTTGTCAAATAATAAATAACAATGTTTTTTTAACTAAGGTTCTTTATTCACTTACTGTGTGACCCTTTAGGACTTTTTTTCAGTGGCATTAAGAAATACTGCTTAAAGTCTAAGGTTAGTGTCTTGAAACACAATAAAGAAGACATATAAAAAGAATTTAATATAGAGGTTACATAAAAAACATACACAAACTTATTTTGTAATGTTATCCCTTTACCATGATATCTCTAATCAAGTAGGTTTCATGTTGGTGCCATCAACCTATGTGATCTATGTATCTTTATTGAAATTTCCAAAAATCAAAGATGCCTATAGAACACCATGGATTATGATTTATTTAGGCTATATCATTTCCATCAATGGGCCTAAGATACTAACATTTCTTAATGAGTATATGAGAAAAATCCATTCTCACACAATTCATTAATGATATATTACTCATGATGCACCCAACATATCTTACCATTCCAGGAACATATGTCATCCCATATTTCGTTAATACATAATAGTATTTGACTTATAATACTAATTAATAATTATCATAAATTAAAAGGATCGCTACACACATCATTATACTAGAACATCCAATGACACATATAATGTGGATTTCCTACTAGAAGGTCTTATTCTCCAAATATCCTACACTGGATATTACTAGGGGAATAAACCATGAGAAGGTTACTAAAAGACCTATGAGTCACCATCACTGACATCCAATATCATTTTTGTCCCTCAAATGATTTTATATTTCTATAGAACATATATTTAAGAATACTATCATAGAAAATTTTGGGTTCTCTTCGTAGAGGGGAACTATTATGACCATTCAGTGAATTAAATAATAATAGGACGTTATAACATAGTATGTTACACTAAATAATAATCATTATGTGATAATTATTCTATCAATATTAAAAAAAATGTATAAAAGTTAACATAAAGTACAAAGAAGTTTGTTCTAGGGCACCAACTCCAACATATGCCCACTTGCGCAATAGAAAACTACTAACATCCCTTAGTATGATATATATCACCTGATAATCATGATTATGATAAGATATGACTTTACTCAAGGTTTCAACCAAATGTTCTTATGTGTAAAATCTACATACATTAACTTCACCCCTTTAAGAAAAATCCCTCAAGTGTTGATACTTTCGGAGTATGAGCATTGTCCATTAGCATGACCTTGGTTATTTTTCCTGAGCCAATAATAATATATTATGGGAATAAATTGATATTGGATCTTTTAATATTAGGAATCACATCAAGATCCTATATAATTTTATGTATCCAAACAACTACATTGGTTGAATCAGAAGCCGCTATATACTTAGACTCCACTGTAAAATTGTCGACTACTGGATGCTTTGACCTCTTCAAGCACATAGCCCCTCCATTAAGATATGAAAAACTTATCATGACTATTAATTTAGATAATTTTTATTACTCTAAAAAATATCATCAGTATAACCCATGATGGACTACTCCTCATATCATCCACACACCAGGAAAATATCCTTATTTATTATCAGATACATAATGAAAACCTTAACGGTAGACCAATGGTGTTATCCTTGATCAAATTGATATCTTCCCACTATGAAAAATGTGTAGGAAAATAAATTCTAGTACATAACATGGAATACATGATTGATCCTATCTCTGAATCATATAAGATATTACTCATTCTCCCTTTTTCCTATTGTGTTTGATAGAACATTTTCAATGAAGAAATATATACCATGTGATACTAGAACAAATCCCCTCTTGGACTATTTCATACAAAATCTATTTGGTATCTAGTCAATGCATGTACCTTGAATTAGTCCAAGAAGACACTTGGATCTATTATGAATGATCTTAATCACTAGAATTTAGGTGGATTCACCAAAGTTAAACCACCATGATATTTTTATTTTTATAAAATAATCCAAAGGAAAAGTAGGGAACTAAAAAGAGAAAAAAAGAAAGGAATAGGGGGAAGGGGTATAAGGTAGTTTTTAAGTAGGGTAAACCAAGTACATCATCTCAAACAATATCAAAACACTTAGGTGAAAGAGACCCTATTCTAGTGAAGATCATGCAAGTATTATCTTGGTCCCCATGTGCAGAAAGAAAATATAAAACCTTGTTTCCTTCTTTCTATGTGTAAAGTAAGACCATACTGTTAGTTACTCAACTTAATCACCTTCAGATGTGGTAATTTATGGCCCAAGGTGCCTTATTATTCCATTTAACGAAGATGTAAATTACCATTGAGCCTTTTTCAATGGATTTAATTGGGATATTGTGATCAAGGAAAGTCTTTAACCTATTCAGTATAGAATTGGCCTCAGCTATAGTAGAATCACCATTATAATAGAAGCTACTAAATTCTATGATGACATACCCTATATGATCCTGGAACACACCCCCTCCTCCCATAAGGCCAAGATTACATGAACCATCAATGTTGATTTTGGAGACAAAACTCTAGTGGTTTCAATAGATCAATCTCCCTTATTTGTGGAGACCATAAGGGATAATTGGGTTTCTAATACCCATAATTATCATTCTTAGAGAGATACCAATATCAAACCTCTCCACTATGAGGCTAATCTCGATTGCAGTGCTCTTAGACCAGACTTTCATGGACTCGATCATGCAACATTTTCCTTCAAAGCACACCTTATTTATGTCATTCCATATAAAAAATCTCATATCCAACACAGTATTCATTGCCTTATGTTTCTACATGCCCAAGTCTGCATTATTCAGACAATTATGGATGAAACCCACACAAGCGCTGGGTTGACTATCATGTTCAAATAAATCAAAAAAAATCCCAAACCAAGACATCCTTATTACTTCTATAGAAGATTTATTCTACCATTTTCTCCTTTGAATCCTAGTAACATCATTATTTCAATGCAATACTAACCTTTTTCTCCTTGATTGCATAATGTGTGGAAATGGAATGCTTTTGGATTCTCCATATCAGAAATTTATATTTGATATAAATGTCTTTATACCAAAATAGGATTCCCCCATTACGGATCCCATTTCTAGGGTAAAGAACACCCCTGTAGGCTATGGTAGAGAAATACCTCATAGGAGAATTCATAAAAATTAAATGTTCCTTATCCATAGAGATCTCAATGATATCAAATAACTCATGTCTTTGATGATTGAGAATGGAATGAATGAAATATTGATGATACATTACCTGTTTAAAAGATATATTTGGCATAGGATAACCCATTAATCCCAGTATTGAACCTTCCCAATTATGAAACCATTAATTTATATCCATGCCTCCCAAAAACCAATCCTGTATGGTTATTTAGAATTGCGAAGTTCCTATGAATCATATTCCATAAACATGACTTGTTTCACCTCATTGTCTCAAGGTCAGTTCCATACTTCCCAAAATGAAATTACCCTAGAGGGATTGACGTTACAGAAACACCCACACTAACCTAGACTAGAGGTAGTGCATAGATCCTTCCACATTATGAAGATTAAAATCCACATCCTATACGTACCTATCAATCCTCTTATACAAATACCATCAACACCTTCTCTCACCATGTGAGTCCCAAATTAATCTAGAATGTATCTCCTCAATTTTTGTCAAAATGGCCATTGGAACCATAAAAATCGACACCACCTTCATTGGAATGGAGGTGAGTGTATAGTTGATCAGAGTGATCCTTCCTCTAAAAAATATGAAATGGTTTTTAAAATTGTTAATGTGATTGGTGATTCTATTATGAAAACCTATATTGTAGGATATACACATCCTTCTTGGAGAGACCGAGGATCCCATGTCATTCACATGGAACTATTTTCTTCAAAATCCCAAAAAGTCATCCATAAACTTCCCTCTTCTTTCTGAAAAAAACATGAAGTGAAAATACATATATTCCCTCTATTAATATCCTCACCATTCTATTTACAATGTTCTTCTAGAATCTTGATCAGGTTTATAATGGAGCTACACCCTCCATCTATGAAAAAAAAAATCAGATCATACACAAACATAAGATGAGTGATACCATAAAGAGGACTTCATCACTTGTAAGGTTTCATTCTTCCATTCTAAATGTCACTCACCATGAATCTATTGAGATAATCCAAAATGAAAAATAAAATAATAGGTGATAGCGGATACCCTTGTCTAAGACCTCATACTGATTTGAAAAAATAAATCTCCCCCCTCATGGACACTAAAAGACACATGGAGATAAAACACCTAGAAAAGTAATCCCTCTCCCAATTAGAGAATCCCATGAAACCCATAACATTGAGGATTGATCACAATTCTAACCTTTAATATGAATTGTTCATTTCAATTTTAAAAAAACTTTTGGATCTATGAGTTTTTTATTTAGAATCCCTATATTTTCTTAATAAAGGCCTCTCAGGACTTGGGGCGACCATCCTTTGAGGAAGAAATTTACTCAATAGATACCCTTTCATGAAGGTAAGCCACATGTCTCTTATTGAGGAAACTAAAGAGAAATTTATATGATACATTACAAATGATAATTGGTCTAAAATGGTTAAGTGAGGTTGGATATTTTACCTTAGGGACAATGATGAGAGTGGTTTCATAGACCACTTGAGGTAACTCAACCCATAAAAATAAACATGTATAGATTTAATTAGACCATTATTGATTAGTTTCCATGATCCATCATATAAGTTTGGTAGAAAACTATCCATCCTGGGGGAACAATTCTTATTAAGAGAGAAAACATATTCCCAATTTTCATGTTCATCTAGGATGTTCTTGATAAATTCATTAATAGAATGATAAAACATCCATGTATTTCATTCAAACAGATTGGCATGTAATCTTGGATACCCGCCTTACTTGTACAAATTTGATTTATTAAGAACAGATTTGGAATGCCCCTCGACCAGACTGCCCACAACTTATGGTTCATTAGATAAGGAACCATCATCCATGTGTAAGTTCAGGATAACTACCCACCTCATATCTTTGATACACGCCATGAAGAACATTGTGTTCCTAAATCCCTCTTTAATTTGGGTAACTCTATTTTTATCTCATTTTGATCTCTATTATTATAGTAGCATATTAGAAAAATAAAATTTATTAATAATGATCCAATGGAACAAATATTCATCCCATACATTTTATAGATATTATTCAACACTATTTATATCATTCTTGATACCATCTAGGTCATTGTTAAGTGGGAGAATATTTTCAATGCACAACTATAAATCCCTTTTCAGGTGTCTAAGATTATTATGAAACCCAATCAAAGATATTCCTTGAATTTTTTTATTCTAGGATGTGATTTTAAACATATTATACTCCAATTTAGAAGTCCATCATATGAAAAAATTGAAGTGATTGTTTCTTAAACCCCTAGAATCGATGTTAATGACTAGTGGAGAATGACCTGAGATCGAACACACCAGGTGGGTGACCCTAGTATCTGGGAAACTAGAAATGGAATGTAGGTTGGTGGAGTAGTTATCTAAATAGAACCAAGTTATACATGCAACTTTTTGATTAGTACACCTTGTGTACTTGTCCCATGAGAATCCCAGGTCCAGGAGCCCGCTCCAAACCAAAAATTCAACAAATAATTTCCACTTTCTCCATGGATACTACCCACCACCATTCTTATCCAAAACATCTAGAATAGTGTTTAAATACTCACCCACGCACAATTTGAATTCAACAACTTCATAGGAATCTGGATTCAACCATATGAAGTCCCTCGCTCAAGCATCACCCATTGCATAATGAAAGGTGAAAAATAAGGAGAGACCGCCAGCACAGATATTTGAAGTAAGTTTTTGATCAGAGATGTTCACCTTTTCCACTAAGATGGAGTTATTTTGGAATATTAAGATATGTATATTGATAGTATCCCAATGTGTGAGTTTCTGAAGCTCGATCTTTTGACAAAACCTAGATATTTTTGAGATATTTTGTTTGGGTTCCAAAACAACCATCATAAGAGCATTGGAACCTTAAAATTTATTAGATAGGAAGTCTATTTTTACTTAATATCTGATGAATTAGGAATTTAATATAATTAAATAGATTATATGAGGTTGGGTTTCCATGTTTTGGCTCCTAGGGACTCTGAGAACATTCCCTAGGAAGCCAAAAAAATCAAGCTTAGAGTGTGACCTAGTGAAAAGACCACGTGAAAGATGGGGAGAAAGATAACCTAGATGATCTGAGAACTGCATTGCTGGAGAGGGGCCATTGTATCTAGAAGTAGGGGAATAATGATAGCCCTCATAAATATGAAAATAAAACATTTCACTGTAACGGTTATTCATAGCCACTAGAGGACCATGAAGATGAAATATTTACCGTGAGTTCGGGATCTGTTGACATTCTTATTTCTGAACTTATGCCAAAACTCAAGGGAATATTTTAACTCATTTGATTGGTAGGGGAATAAATCTAAACCGGTTCTTGTTGGGGTTATAAATGTTAGGAAACCAGTGCAGTGATAATCACAAGATAAAATGAAGTGAAAAATGCAGAAATAAATTGACACCAGATGCAGGGTGGAAAACCCCCCCAAATGGAAGGGGTAAAAAACCAAAGGAAAAATAGAAGGACCAATATGGGTAAAAGTGGGTATACACTCTATTAATATTATAAGGATAAACCCCTCATAAAATCTATATTGAACAGTAGAGAAACTACATCATGAAATACCACAAAAAATGGGATCTGCTTAATGATGATGAGAATCTGAAGGTGATGCGGATGATCGAACAAATGGATCCTACTACTTTTTATAAGATAGAATCCCCTTTGTTGAACCGCTACCAATGGTGGGTTTTTTGGGGCTGCGTACCCACCTCATAGCCAACTCCCTAGCCATGCCTGCCTCCCTTGACAAACTCAGGGGTGGCTCCATCCATCAAATAAAAAAACTACCAGCACATATCCCACTTGAAGATTTATTTGAGAACCAATCACATCTCCACACATCCCTTCTATCTTCCAAACATGAATCTCACATAACTGTGAGGTCACTTGATAATCTTCACCATCTGAACATATCAAAGTTAATCACCTTCATCAAGAAATCTGCCAAATTTTCATTAGTATGCTTTTTTTGCATATCCACACTTCATTCCTCCACCAAATCTCAGAAAAAAGTGATATTGATCCCCAATGTGCATCATACTGGAATGAAAAGATGGATTCCTTGCAATGTGAAAGGATCTATGACTGTCACAAAATAATGGAATCTTCTTATTGTCTGTGCCCAAGATCCTCCAAAAACTTTCTCATCCAAATTGCCTCTCTACAATCCTATGTAGCTGCCATGTACTATACCTCCATCGTGGAAAAATCCACAACTCACTGTAACGTTGAAAGCCATCTCACAACTCCTCCTATAAGAGTAAACACATAACCTATAGTGGATTTCCTTTGATCAGAATCACTTGGAAAATTTAAATCAACATATCCTTTGATAGAGAAATTTGATCCTCCGTAACATAATGCAGCATTTGAGGTCTCCTTGATTTTTCTAAGGATCATATTTACTATGCTACAATGATCCTATCATAGATTTTCCATGTACTAAATAACTTCTCCCACTGCATGTGAAATGTAAGGTCAAGTAAAAACTATAGATAACATAAAACTTCCCACTACTTATTCATACGATACTCGAGAAATTTTCATACTCTCTACTTCATTGCTAGGACTCATCTTTGAGGATAACTCGAAATTAATAGAAATATGTTTAGAGATTAGCATACAATATTTCATATTGATATGTTTCAAGACTCTCAATTAGTAATTATTTTGTGATTGACGAGTCTTCCCATTATTTCTATCTCAGTAAATCGACATCCCAAGAATTTTTTTTTGCGGGTCCCAATTCCTTCATATCAAACTCCCAAGCCAACTGTGCCTTCATCTCCTGGATTTGATCATTACTGGGGCCTGAAACAAACATGCCATCCACATACAATAGAAGAATGATGAAATCATTACCATTTGAACCCTTTAAATATACACAAGGATCTTAATGAAGTATGTTGTATCCAAGGCTGGTGATATAGGAATCAAATCTATTTTACTAACACCTCAATGTCTTCTTGAGACAGTACAGAGATTTGTTCAACCTATAAGCCAAGATCAATTTACCTTCATATGAAAATCCTTCTAGTTGGAGAATATAGATCCCATTATCAAGATCACCATGGAGAAAAGAATTATTCACATCAATCCTCTCTAGATGTACTGTGTATATAGAACACATCACCAGAACAATCTGAAAAATCGTTAGTCTAATAATAGGAGAAAATATTTCATTGAAATCAGTACCTTCCTTCAGAGAATATCCTTTTACCACCAATCATTCACGATATCTTTCTACCTGGTAATTTCCATCCTGGTTGATCTTAATGACCCATTTGTTTCTAATATCCTTACTTCCATGATCTAATGGAACAAGATCCCAAGCCTTGTTTTTATGCAGGGCTTCAAGTTCCTCCTGCATCCCTTCCATCCATGAAAATACATATGGACTCTGGGTCGCATCAACAAAATAAGATGTGTCTTCATCGTCCATCAATAAGTAGTACACATTATTGCTCTCAGTCACATTGTATGAGTTCCATACTGGTGCTCCTTTCTCCCAAGTTTATTGTCGTGGTCTAGAATCAATTGGTACTTGATCAACGTGCTCTGGTAAGGCCACAAAGGAAACCAGTTCATCCTTAGACTAATCATATACATAGATTGTTGTTGTTTATATATTATCCTTCTACATGTCTTCATCAATTTTCATTTTCACCTTTTATTATTCAAAAATAAATATCTAATACTGATATGTTTATGGCTAGTGGGGTCCCACAAACAATACCTCTTCACACCATCAATGTACCCCAATAAGATACAATTCCTGTATCTGAAATCCAACTTTGATCTTTCCTAGTCCATAAAAATTTCATATACAGGACTTCCAAAAGTATGTAACTATGAATAGTTAGCAGGTTTACCAGTCTATATCTACATCGGGGTGTTTAGATTAATCTCCAGTGAAGGAGATATATTGATCACATAATAGGTGGTATTCACTGATTCCTCCCAAAATACATTGGAAATTCCTAAAGTCTTCAACATTTCCCCTGTTCTATCCAATAGGGTTTTATTCATCTTCTCTTCCACTACATTATACTATGGAGTGTATGCCACTGTGAATTTTCTCTTGATTCATTCATGTTTACCAAAAGTATCAAAATCTTCTCTTGTATATTCCCCACTATTTTCAGTCCTTAGACACTTGATCTTTTTTCCAGCTTCATGCTCCTTCTATGCTTTGAATGTTTTGAAGACTTCAAAAACATCCACCTTCCTCTAGATTGGGTACACCCAACATCTCCTAGAATAATCATCAATGAAGGATAAAAAGTTCCGTACTTCTCACTAGGATATAACCAGTGCTTTCCAATCATAGGAATGAGTCAACTCAAATATCTCCTTACTTATTGTTGTTGACGTCCCAAACATTAACCTGTGTTTATTTCTCAAAACAAAATTCTCACAAAATGGCAAGAATACCTTTGTTATCTGAGAAAGAAAATTCTGATCTGTAAGAATCATCAGGCCTCGTTATGACATATGTCCAAGCTACTGATGCTATAACGTTTTCAACGATTCTATAGAGGTAGTTTATGCGATAACTTTATCCGACTCCTTGTAAGTTTGACCCATAAACACATACAAGTTCTTTGATATGTTCTTTACCTTCATCACTATAAGTGCACCCTTCAAAAATCTCATCACTCTATTCTTGGTGTGAGTATTTCATCCTATGTCATCAAATTTTTTCAAATAAAATATTTTCTTCATCAAGCCCTTCACATTGACTACTCCTTGGATAGTTTTAAAAATACCATAATCCTTCTTGAATTTGGTGGTACCGACTCCAATGATCTTTAAGTTGTGATATTTCCATATGTAAAAAAGTATTTATGGGATAGTTTCATATTGGTCAAACCATTCACCTCAAGACATATTTTTCCATGTTTCTCCTAAGTGGATAATCCTTGCATCCTTAAGATGCTTCCTACTTCAAACAGTCGTGGCTTCTTTGCTTACTTGTATATCTCCACTTCCATAAGTACACACCACATTACCCTGAGAGATATTTTCAGCACTATTATTATTCCAAAAATCCTTCTTAACATGTCCCTTATTTCCAAAATTGAAACATGTAAAATTATTCTTATTACTCAGTGATTTGGATGTACAATGATTTTGACTCCCACTGGAACCATGCTACATCATCCTTCCTCTCTCCATTGACATAGCCTTTGTTTGGTGTGAAGTTGTTTGTCTGTTCTCCTTCTTCTAGCACTGAATTAATTCTTCAAGAACCACAGTTGCAACATCATTGAATTATATCATATCCTTGAGGATATTATTGATGAGTTTGATGATGAGTTGGTCCACGAATCTGAAAAACCTTGGAGTAGAATCTCCACATGTTGAGTATCCACAATTTTATATCCCAACATTATGAGCTGATCGAATAGGGTATTGATGTTTTTTATGTGGTCAGTCACTGATGATGACTCTACCATTCTAAGAGTGTACAATTTTGTCTTTAGGAACTTCTTTTTTTGTATAGTGACTTGACTCCGTATAGCTTTGTCAGAGTATGCCATATTTTTTCCTTCTTTTTCCCCACAATGCTTGATAGGACCCTATCTCCTAAATCCAAATGAATATTGTCAATAGATTTCTCATCCATGTCATTCCATTTCTCAAATATCACACTCTCTATATTTAAATTAATTTCCATTAGACAATTATCCTTACACAACACTGCCTGCATCTTTATTTTCCACAATGGAAAATTATTTATTTTGAATTTTTTGATCTCAAATTTCACTGCCATCTAGACAGGTTATCAGTGAAAAACCTCCTCCATTTCCCAGTGGTTTAATTAATAATCCCCTTTGTGTCTATTATCCTACTGGTTAGTTTTTTGGGTTTTCTACCCACCACACACCCAACTAACATTCCATGCCTGCCTCCCATGAAAAAGTAAAGGGTGATTCTGTCCTGAAAATTAAAAAATATCCAACAGTTCCATCTGAGGGGTGGCCAGTTTGAGGAGACGGCCTTAGGATGGGAGGTTGGAGGGAGGGAAGGAGCCATATAGAGTGACCACCATTGATCTCTGGAATCATTCGATACTCCATGTAAAAAATGTTAGGATAGGGGATGGGTGTTGGTTTCTATGGAAGGCCTTATACTAAGGGATTGGATTTGGGGGTATCCGATCGAAAAAAGGTTTTCTATATTCAAAGTGACATGAAATGATTTTGAAGTTGATAAAAAACGTGGAAGATAGGTAGATAAGGATAATAAATCATCTTCCACAATTCAACTAATCCCTCAACTTGAAGAGGAATTCATCAAATGGAAGGCTGTTAGAGGTCCTTGTTAATGAAAATCCAAGCGATACAGGATAATTGAAGACAAAGGATATGGACATAAGTATAAATAATATCATAAAGGGAGTCCACAATTATTTTAAGAAAATTCATATATTGAAATGGGAGAGGTAAACCAAGAATATAAATCCATAGAACCGCTTGGAGAGAATCCTACCAAAGATGCACCACCATAGATAATCGAAAACGCTGGAAACACCACCAACCAAAAGATCTATCACTACAAGACCAAGCTGATATGAAATTATCTATAGAGTCTAGAGTCATATAGCAGGACAAATGATTAAGAATATGGAAAAAACTAATCTTTTAAAACCCCAAGTACCAATGAAAACTTGTAATAGGGAGATAAAAGTCTTGCCCATGTAGAATCTGGCCAGCAAAGTAAACCTATGCATCACAACCACTTCCTAAAATTAAAAAACTAGAAAAACTCATTATAGAGGTCCCTCTAGTATGATGATTCATGATATTTCCAGGAAACATCTTGGAAGGACATCACCCTCCAGGGAGCTAGGGGTGAAGGTAGATGTCTCAAAGAGATAAGCCAGGAGGGCACTAAGATCTAACCTGATTGGGAATTTCACCCTATAAGTTTCTAGGGACAAAAACTGTGTGGTTGGGTGGTGACTAAGAATCACCCACCACTAGAGAGGGGGCAAAATCTTCCATCATAGGGACTGCAATAGTTGCAAAAATGGTTAGAAAATTTTAAACTTGTGGAGGAATTTACAACACATTTGAAACATGTAATAAAGAAATCATATATCATTCACCTAAGTCCTTCATGGATAAACTGTTTTTAAATAGTCTTTAATATATTGCAATAATTGTATTTGAATTCAAATTAGTGATATGTAATCAACATATACAACTAGGATAATTACTGAATTCCCACTAAACTGATTTTAAACACATGACTCACATTCATTCTTCATAAAACCAAAATCTTTTATAGATTCAAAAAATAAAATGATCCATGACTTGGTTGCTTATTTTAATCCATAAATGGATCTATGAAATTGGAAAATCCTTTTGGAATCACCTGGAGTCACAAAACATTTTGGTTACTCCACAAAGACATCTTTCTGGTGTTTCCCAATAATGAAATCTGTTATGATATCTATCTTCTAAATTTTATAGTCATGGAAATATGCTATAATAAGTAGAATTAAAATGGATTTAAACATGCATACTAGTGAAAAGTTTCATCATAGTCACTTTCTATTAATTTTTAAATCATTTATCACTTAACATTTATTTATAGGTATTTAATTTACCTTCAATGTCCAGTATTTTATTGAATACATATTTTCACCCTATAAGATTTACATAAACTGGTGAATTGAATAGGACCAAAAAATGATCACGATGCATGGAATACATTTTAGAATTCACGAATTATTTTCATATTATAAATTCTTATTTCTTTACTTACTCATTGAAGGAGGTAGGTTCATCATTCTAAAGTAATAATTTTTCACCATTTTTAGTGACTATAAAACAAAATCTCTTTGGTTATCTTACTAATCTAGTGCTCATATATATAAATTTTGTTTGAAAAACTACTACTTCCATGGCATCCTAAAAAATATGTTCTTATACCAACTCCTATATATCTTGAGCATTAACTTCCTTAAAGTCAATAATTATCACACTATCATTTTTGAGGATGTGCTCCCTATCAAGAAAGGTGACTTGTCTGGCGATAATCACTTTCTTATCTAAGGTGTTTTGTAAGTATTATAAATTTGTTTCTATAGGACACCCTATAAATATACACTTTGTTCCCTGAGGTGCCAGTTTTTTTCTTGATATGTCCCTAAAAAATGCTTCTCAACCCCATACATGTGTACGAGACAAAACATGTTTCTTTCCACTCCATAACTCGAATGGAATTAAATTTTCTACATTATTTGGTACTTGGTTTAATGTATATACCTAAATTTGTAATTCATATCCCCAAAAGGATAATAGAAGATCTGTATGACTCATTATCAAACTTAACATGTTTTAAGTGATATGGTTCCTCCTTTCACTAAAACCATTCCACTATGGTGTGTAAGGTGGAGTTAGTTGTGAAAGAATACAAAAATCCTATAAAAAGTTGAAAAACTATTGGTTAAGATATTCACCACCTTGACCCAATTAAGACTTCTTTATCTACTTTCAAAATATATTCTCCACTTCATTATTAAATTATTTCAATTTATCAAATTAATCAGACTTATACCTCATCATGTAGAGACATCTATATCTACTAAATACCTCAGTAAAATTTATGATGTAAGAATACCCACATCTCGATTCTACTAGAAATGTTCTACACATAAAGTGTGTACTAATCCTATAAATTTTTTTGTTCCTTTCACCATGTCCATCAAATGGTGGTTTGATTCTTTTTTCCTTCTAAAAATCATTACATCCATCAAGTCTATCACACCCTACCTTGAGTTAAGGTCACTAGTTTTTATTATTACATGTAATTCATTCTCCCCCTCTAAGGTATAACTATATCATGATGATACACCTATTCTCAGTGCCAAATAAATACATCCAAAGTCATTGAATTTACACATAACATTGTAAATCATATAATGTTTAACATAACATGTCATCATGAGAATCAATAACACTATACATGTACATGTTATCAAATAGAACATGAATAAAATTCTAAATAATCATACTCATGGTATCCAACATCATATATGGATTTAATGGGATGCACATACACATTTGATTACTATAAATCATGGTTAATAAACCATGGAAACAAATTTATCAAATTAAGGAAATAATATTATACAAGGGATTCAAATGGTAAGTAATTTCCTACCTCAAATGTATGGATTTTAACATCAATAATTTACAATAGACAATATCTAAATCATCCCTAACACTAACTAGAACCAGACCACTTGTCAAGGATCCTTATAACCAATCTAAAATCATCAAAAAAATTATTATAATATAGGATTTAGGAAGTAGGCGGTGAAACAGGCTTAGATATTTAATTAATACCAAGATAGGAGAGAAAACAAAGAAGAAAAGGAAGAAAGATCACATATCCACCAAGGATTGACCATCCATGTCAAGGTTGATTACAAAAGATTGAGGGCCTTAAGATATTCTAAAGAGTCTATATAGTAACTCATATTTCTAGAGAAAATTATCAAAGAAGGATGAGATAGAGGGGACTTGGATATTTATAAGAATTATAAAAAAATAGGACACATGACACAATATATAGGGCTATTATAAAATAATCCCCAAAAGACAATGACAATGGATAAAGAATGTTAGATACACTTAAGAAGTGTATGATCAAAAGCATGTCTAGAATCTACACTATGGTCAATAGTGAGATCCTATAAACTAGGGAAAGGAACATTGTGAAATTTCCATCACTACACCATCGCCTCTAATCCCTCTCATGGACACTATGCCTCAGTCACCTCTCTACAACATAGTGACCCCAAAATGGATGAACCACAATAAAACCACCTTCCAACCACCATATCATAACCCATGATCCTTTCTGTGACTATTCCAAATTATCCAAAACCATCAAAACTATATGCTACACTATAGTTTCCCAACCACTCTACATATATGACCCCCATGATGCAAGACTTGGAACACAATATAAAATCTAGAGTTACCTGAAAAAAATCAATCCCCCCTTTTTATTTGGATCCAACCTCAGGATATTATTTTAAAAAATGAGGGTGTTACAAAACTAAACGTCTAATTCCTTCTAATCCTTGAGAAGTTACTCTATGATTATTTAACAAACAACTTGGACCATTGGACAGAACATAAGACTATGATCCCATGTGTCCTCATAGATTCAACCATTCCACCAAAATATCCAAACGAGTGGAGCTATCCTTCCCTACAAAACTTTCTCTCTCAGATCTACAATCACAACCAATTTATCCATGAAAAAAGTGTAAGTATATAGATAAACATCCTCATTGTTGATAACATGTGTAGGATTAGGCATGTAACTGAAAAGCTAAGAAACATGGAATACATTGGGCGTTCCACAGTAGTAAGGTGAGAGTTCTAGATGATAAGACATAATCCTATTACAATCTAAAATATAAAAAGGTCCCGAGAATCATGGATCTATATTTACTTTCATTTTAAAAATCGATTCCCTAACTGAGTAGTCACCCACAAGAAAACTATAGTTAAAATAGTGAAATATAAAGGTCACTTCATTCTGTCAGCATACAATAACTACTTGATCTGAGTAGTGGTAAACCACTTATTGATCATAATCACTCTCTCAGTGGTCTTGTATACAAAGATCATCCCCACTATACTGGACTCACCTACATCATTTCATTATAGTGGTAAATGACACGACGAACTATAGAGATCCTAAAAAGGATGCATATGAATGGAATCCTAAAAGCTATTATTTTTCAAATTTTAACCAAGGATAGATGATCGTCTCTTAGCCTACCAAAATCTTGGAAGAATTCATGAGACATATCCTCCAAATTCTGGATTGTCCTCTCTGATTATACCTCGATCTATGAATGATATTCTATACTTAGTTTTAGCTATGTACATATACCCTTCTACAATCACAACCAAAACCATGATGTGAAACATGAATCTTTATTATATATAATTCTTTTGAGTACTCTATGAAATTATAAAATCTCCCACATATATATAGTTTTCCTTGATCATATATTAATTAAGTCTCACATATTGGAATGAAATGAGACATAGTTGTCAGCGAATTTGTTGTCAAAAAAACACATAATGACTCCTCAGGGTCCTAGGTAACCCTATCATTAATTCCATCATCATGTCATCCCACTTACACATAAGCTCCATAAGTGACTAAAGAAAACCACCAAGACTCTAATTCTCAACCTTTATCCTTTTCCTGTTAAGGCATAATAAAAAAACTACTGATTCCCTCATTCATACCAAGAAACAAAATATTGATGTTGAATTTCATGGTACATCTTTTTCAACCCTGTATTCATTTAAATTTTCAAGAATGTGAGTCCCTCATCAGATCCTATATCAAGGAGGTCCCCATGATAATCCAACCATGTACACTGATCACATCATCATCGTCTGATGACCATACTATAAAAGGGTCACTACTTTACAACCATTCTTGGAACACCATAAACTTAGGATATAACACTTTTATAGTCTTCACCTAGTCCAATAATGAACAGGTGATGAAAAATAGTGCACATTTCCGGAATCCATGATCCTCAAATGCACTTATAAGCCATTTTTTCTTCAAAATAATAAAACCCCATTCCATTATTAACCATTTATCTCTAAAATCCTATTTACTTGGATATTTATTGCTAAGAAAATATGAAATGAAATTACCCTTTTTAGAGGAATAATCCATATTACTATAAAATTTCTTTAGATACTCTACCCAACACCTCTTCCTCAAATTGATATTTAGATTAGTGATGATAAATTAGATGATATTGTGGTCCATGTAAAATAAACCTCTCACCGAAGGGATAATGTCTCTAGAATTTCAAGGAGTGGACCATAGTTTATAACTTCAAATCATGACATGGGTAGTTCTACTCATAGTTTGACAACTAATGTGACCCATAAAAAACCACATAATCTCTCTACATCAGCATAGATCCTATCCCAACACCTAAAAAACCATAGTATATTGCATATTCATTCCATGGACTTGGAAGAATCAAAAATAGAGTGGTAATAAACATCCTATTCTCATCAAGAGAAACCTCCTCACACTATTTAGAACATTAAAATTTCACCCCCTTATTGCTAATCCCCGTCTTCAGTACTTCTATATAGGATAAATCCTGAATGAAATATTGATAATATCTAACCAAACTGAGGAATATTTTGATCTAAAAAACATTATAAGGGTGATCCCAACACATAACTGCTTCCACCTTCCATGGGTCTATAGAAATTACTATATTAGATATCACATTTCCTAGAAAACATACCTCTCAGATCCTGATGTTAATGTAAAAAATCATTGAATTGTGAAAATTCTCCCATAGTGTACTCAACATGATATCATGATGTTTGGAATGTTACTCAAAAGTATGTGAATATATAATGGTATAATCAAAAAATAATTTGATGAAAGTGTCAAGATATGGGTGGAAGATCTTGTTCATAGAAACTATGAACACTGATGGAACATGTTTCAATTCAAATGGTTTGATGAGGTACTCATAAAGTCTATATCTACTCATGATTATTTCCTTTGTAATATCCTCCCCTACAACTAACAAGGGAAGGAAGCCCGAACGAATTTCAATCTTGGAGAATCACCTGGCCCACCAAACTAATCAAATAGATCATAAATTTTTGGTAAGGGATACCTTTTCTTTAACACCACATGACTCAACTTCTTGTAGTTGATATAGAGTCATATATTACAATATAAATTCTTGGAAAACTATATGTGAGAACCCCATAGATTTGTCCCCAGTTGATGTAACCCTTCCCCTCCAGGACCCCAAGATTAAGCCTATGTTCCCTTAACTTGGATGATGATATAGAATAAGGATATAACAACACTACTTTTTACTACACACATAAAACTAATTTATTACATAAAATATTCCCTTTATACAATATAGAATATGAAGAGTTCTACTTAATTCAGGGCCTATGAACATTACATAAAAGCTTAGAACATTAAACACACAACATATTTATTGAAAACTTCCTTTACATGACCACTACATTCCCTCGTACTTAGCATTGCATGGGATAACCTGAGGACATGCATAAGAAAAGGGTGAGCTATAAAACCCAGTAAGGGAATAAACATGGAATAACATGAGGAATAAAATACATGTTAGACAATAGGCATATCAATTGAGCACATGAGAAACATGAACAAAAAGGCATGATAAAGAAAGATAATCATAACATGGAAATGTGGCAACAACACTTAACTTGGAATTAGCATGAGCCAAGGCTCATTTCACATAGAGCATGAGTAAACCCTCATTGCACATTTAGCATGAGTAAAATCTCATTGAAGGTGAATTATCATGAGTCAACACCCATTTCACATGATGTATCATGATACTATACTTTACCCAATGCATCAGAGCGCTATCAAGGAACACCCTTCTTAAACATTTCATTTCATGCATTAGTGTGCCACATGGATCAAATAACATAGAATCAATAAACATCATAAGTTATTACACGATTACGTAATGTGGAATAAATTCACCAAATTACCATTAAATATGTATATGTGCATAATGGTGAATACCCCTGATAGAGACATGGGTATGGTAGTCACTACACAATGATATTGGCTTGGGAAAACACAATGCAATTTCGACAGCACAATGGTGTGACATAAGGATTTATAAAAATGGTTGATGAGATAAAAATGGTGTATCATCATATTTACATAAAATGGAAAGAAAGGGGGTCATATAGATACATGTACCAACAAACTTAATGGAATTTAGATGCATAATACAAAAGAATTACTTGGATGTAAAAGAGGAGAGATAAATCCCTCTCAGAATTTCGGCATTATAACAGGTCTACATGGGTGGAATTAATGAGAGAGAAATGGGTCTCCCATCATACAAACATAAATAGGGATGTACGGGGGAGGTGAAAAATCGTACCATAATATTTTTAATTGAAAAAAGGGCATAACAACATAACAATAATTGGACAAAAATGAGTAAGGAAGAAATCCCTTACTTGGAAGTGTGATCCCAAAGTCTTGAAAGAGTCTTGAGAGAGGCTTCTTGGGAGCTTGGGGCACATTGGCAGGATTATAGAAAGATGGGGTAGGGTTTGGTCGAACTTCCAATGCTTTGAGTGAAGATGAACTGGGATCTTGGGTGGGTTAATATAGGAAAGGAGGGTGAATTCTTTATTATTTAGGTTTGGGACACCTAACATTAAACTAATCAATACCACAAAGCATCCCAGGATTTTTCCCCATGGTTTTTTCAAAAGGGGAGTGCAAAAAAAATATTTTATAAGGCCAATGGCCGAACATATTAAAATAATAGGGTTTCTTATGTGGAGGTGAGTCTCACTCTCAAGGAAAATAATTTTAAAAGACAAAATGTTTTATAAGTCTGGGAGGGTCAACAAAATATTTGTAAAATAAATCAAAAAAAAATATAAAATCACATTATTTTAATGATAAAACATATATTGGACGAAAATAAGGTTTATGTTATTTTATTACTTCACTATTGGGTCATTATGATGTCATAAAACACATTATATATTTAAACGGTATTTAATTTTTACCCAAAAAAATCGATTGTCTCATAAAATTATGAAAAATCCACATTTGGATAATTTTGAAATCCTAATTCCAAAAATAATATTCATTTTATAAAAATAATTTTATAAATATGTGAATTTTTAATTTTAAATTAAAAACTGACATTTACCTAAAATTCATGGGTTTTGACAAAAATAGTTTTCAAACCTTAATAAAAATTACAGTTGCATTCATAATATTATATGATCATTTATATATAATAAAAAATAATTTAATAATAATATTTTATTAAAATATTATTTAATTCAAAAATCCCTTAATTCATCAAAATAGATTTCTTAGTTGAATATTAACTAAAATTACTATTTGTGCTTTAGAAACTATTTACAAAGTAACAATAATAAAATGAATGCACATTCTTTATACACAAATAATGTACATAGTCATAGTGATAGGGTATTGCTACATAATCCCTTATAACACCCGTATAAGACCGAAGGGTAAGGTGTGGGATGGTGACAGAATCTTGGGGGGCTCCGATAACATTGCTCGGGTGGTAATCTCTATTAACTTCCACTTCTCCCATAGTCAGTTCTTCTCATGCTTAACGAGTTGAAACTCAGCTTGGGATTAGTCAAGAGTGAAGCCTAATGATGCCACCTCCTTTCCGAGCTCCGAAAAAATGGGCTTCGTATGGGGAAAGTCTACTTGATGAGGCCATCACTTCATTTTTCTGAGTAAATTGTATTTTTTAGAGCCCTATATTTATACTAATCATGTTATCACAATTCAACGGATATATTAGCAAAGGTCACAATTCCTAATGGTATTTAAAATCTAGAAATGTAAAACCAATGATGTTTACATTTTATATAACCATAATATGACATTTAATTAGATCAAGCGGAATTTTCATTAACGAAAGTTTTTTTCGTTACAAAGGAAGAATATAAATGGGCTTTAATCATAGTAATATTTTTATATCAAACTTTATTTCTTGACTAAGATGGAGATTTATGACGTAATATGGAAAGAAATCCTTAAATATATCAATATAAATATGGAAATATGAGGACCCAATATCCAACTCTACCATGAGGTATAATCCTACTACCTATGTTGTGACGGATCCATTATGGATCAAATATGGTCAAACTCTATGATCCTTAACATCCCACTCACTTGTCAAAAATGAATTTCACTCCCTTAGGTGAAAAAAGGATACATGCCTCCAATAACAATTGATGTAAGCATGAAACCTGGTTAGGAACTGTATTCTAAGGACAAAATCCAATGTAGTAATATCAAAGATCATGAAATCCCATAAATTAATATACTTAAAAACAACTATAGTATACTCAAGACATCATGAGTGATGATTATATTTCTTCCCCAAAGGTTGTCCAGGAGAGATAAACTTAGAATAGAACATAATCTGTATGTCAAGACCAACAAAAAATTGAGTAGATATGATTGAATTGGAAGATCTGGAATCAAAAAGGGTGGTAAAAAGATAATTGGTGGTTAGGACCATGGCTTTAATGGTTTATTTTACCAGTTTATATTCAACAAGAACCTAGTCTATCACATACACTCAGCTGACCGCAGGTCCACAAACATGACCCTAAGGTCCATGACTTGCTAGAGTCAATGTCATATAAGTATCCAAAATATACTACTGAGGAACCCAATTAAATCCCTAGGTTATAGATTGCATCTATGATACACCCCTATGAAAACATTGACTCAATTTTCTAGAGAATAAGTATTGAAGATTCCTTTTCTCACCATACTTCCAACACCTACTCTAAGGTGTTGGGTGGGATCTATAGTAGTGTATGACCTTTCCCAAGTTAAAGCATTGTGAAACTCTTCTTGAGGGGGGTTTAGTATCCATACTATTCTAAACCTACATTCCACTACCCCATTTCATTTAAAATATTATTTTTTATAAAATTATAATTGACACTCACTACAACCATTGGAGGTACACCCTCCTGAGTATTGGATGATAGAAGAATAACAACTTCCTGATCCTCCTCCAAGCCCTTATCAATTTTCAAGGCCATATGACAAACCTCTAGGTATGTTGTTATATAAAAAATCCAATCCTACAAGAAAGAAATAGTGTGACTTTCTAGCTAATCGTTCCAGCATTTGATCAAGGAATGGAAGAGGGTAGTGATCTTTTCTTGTTTCAACATTCAATTTTCTATAGTCGATGCACACACGCCATTTGTTCTTCACTCGAGTTGTGACTAACTCTCCATGTTCATTTGTGACAATAGTTATCCCACCCTTCTTAGGTACAACATGAATTAGACTAACCCATTCACTATCAGAAATTGGGTAGATAATACCATCTTGAAGAAGCTTGGTGATCTCTTCCCTAACTTCCTCAAGGAAGAGTGGATTGAGTCTTATTTGTGGTTGTCTAATTGGTTTGGATGATAACTCAAGATGGATGTGATGCACACAAAGATAAGGGTTGATTCTCGGTATGTCATCTAGGGTCCACCCTAAGGCCTCTTTGTTTTCCTCTAAAACATGAACATGTTTGGACTCCTCAGTTTCGGTAAGTGAAGAAGAGATAATGATAGGATAAGAGTGATAATGGAAAAAGAATTCATATTTTAGGTGTTCAAGAAGAGGTTTCAGATCAGTATCATATTTTATTTGTGGGTTAGAAAACTCAGGAATGGAGGAAGGGACTTCAGTTGCTTCAGATTCATTCTCTTTAATACTTTCCAAGGTGGAGCAGTGGAGATCCGATTTGATGTGGGATTCAAGAGAGTTTTCAAGTTCTTCTATATTGATGGAGTCTATGAATGAGAGGTCCAAATAATCTTCACCATGTATGACTTAGATAATCATGTGGCATATTTCACAAGATCCTTTGTCATTAGAACATGAAGAACACGATGGATTGGGTTCGATTGACTCTTAGCAGTTTCCTCAGAAGCATGGATTGAGAATGCAGTGTTATCCTCTGATGGGTATCGTATGGATTGGAAAATGTTGAACATGACCAATTGGTCACCGAATTCCATGGATAAGATGCCGGAATGGACATCAGTCTTGGTTCTCATAGTCATGAAGTATGGTCTTCCTTGAATTAGGGGATATTGAGAAGAGTTCGTCTCACCTTCCATGTCAAGGACATAGAAATCCGTAGGGAAGATAATATCATTGACTCGGACAAGGACATCCTCAATTATTCCCTCAGGACTGGTTGTGATTTGATTGGATAATTTAATGAAAAAACCCATTGGATGTAAGGGACATAGACCAAGGTTGGAGAATATGGATTTGGGCATGACATTAATTGAGGCTCATAGATCTATGAGTGCATCATCATAGTTGGAACTTCCAATTTGGTAGGGAACAATAAAGTTCCCTAGATCCTTGAACTTTATGGGAATAGAATACTGGGTGGAAACATTTTCAGAGGTCCTAAGTTGCCTCTTGTGGGTAAAAAACTCCTTAAGAAACTTGGCATACATAGGAATTTGTTTTATGGCATCTAAGAGGGGAATGTTGAATTCAACATGTCTAGACATGTCGAGCATTTCAGGATCGAGTTCAAAGGACTTATTTGGATTAGAAATGTCTTGAGGAAAAGGAATTGGGTTTCTATGTAGAATAGAAGGAGGTGAGGGAATGGATTCAGAATCCTTTTCAAGTTTCTTTTTTTTCATGTTCTAGGTCAACATTTAAAGAGGGGTTGGAGGACATATCTTGAGGCATAGCATGTTTCATTCTTGATCTAAGTTCAATTGCACTTACATTACTCTTGGGGTTGGGTAATGGTTGAGTGGGAATTTGGGAAGAATTGGATGGTTGCTGCTAATTAAGGTGGGATGCCAGTGTACCAATTTGGGTTTCAATGTTCTTGGGGCTAGAACGGGTGAAAAATGCAAGATCTTCCACTGCACATTCCCATGATTTCTTAGAAGAAGAGACTTGTCCCGAATTGGGATTACCTTGATTTTGGTTCTTGGGAAAGCGATTATATTGGTTTTGGAATTGGGAAGGCTCACTAGGATAATGGAATCCAGGAGGAGGATTGTTCCTTTGATATTGAGGAAGAATAGGATAAGGTTGTTGGAAGTTACCAACACCTTGACAATATTGGAATTGGTTTCGGTTTTGAGGAGGGAATTGAGGAGGATGAGATATGGGATTACCATACCTATGGCCTTGGTTATAGGGAGAAGAGAAGGGCTCATAGTGAGGTTGGTTGATGTTTCTAACAAACTGACTTGATTGTTAAGGATTGGTGTTCCACTTAGCATATGCTGCATTGAGCTCTATTGGTCTAGATTAATTGGATTGATCCTCTTGAAGTTGTCGACATGTGTCTGTTGGATGAGATGGAGAGTTGCAGATTCCATAGTTTTTGATAGGTCCAGGAAACATTGATTGTGAAGAAGACGAGGTTGGGGATTTGGAGGCCACAGCTAGCTGCCGCACATGACCTGTAAGTTTTCTCATCCACTCGGTCATCTTGTTCAGCTCTAGGGACTGATTATGTTGTGCTTGTTTTACTGGAGCATATGCTCGAGTATGGAATTTTTGTGTGTTTGCAGCCACGTTACTTATGAGATCTCTTGCAGCTGTAGGAGTTTTATCAACAAGAGCACCACCACTTATGGCATCAATGAGAGTTATATCCATATCCAATAACACCTCATATAAGTATTGGATCAAGAGTTTATCATGGATTTTCTGATGTGGGAAGCTTCCAACAAGCCTTTTCAACCTCTCATAGTATTCATGTATTGATTCACTTGGGAACTGATGGATACCACTTATTTCCTATCGGATAGAAGCAATATGAGAAGCAGGAAAGAATTTCTCTAAGAAGAGTAAGTTCATGTCATTCCATGTGTTTATGGAACCAGGAGGTAGGTAGAAAAGCCACGACTTAGCAGTGTCATCTAGGGAGAAAGGGAATGCTCGAAGCTAGATTTGTTTTTCAGAAACCCCTTGAGTCTTCAGGTTAGAGCACACTACTTGAAACTCTTTAAGGTGGAGATGTGGATCCTCACAGTCTAGCCCATGGAAATGAGGGATAAGATGAATCAAACCTGATTTGAGTTCAAAGTAAGCCTTTATGTTTGGATATTAAATACCAATAGGTTGGTAATTCATATCAGGGGAAGCAAGTACATTAAGTTTTTGTTCCCTAGGATTGGCCATATCTAATTCAATTGGTTGGACAAGTATTGGTTCTTGAATTATTTGATTATCTCTTATGTTCCTCCTATGTTGGCGTAGTGTTCGCTCAATTTTAGGTTCAAACAAATCCGATGGATTGTTTGGAAGGATACGGGGCATTCAGAGATATTTTGAAAGAAAGAGGAAGATAGGTTTTTCTTTGTATTTTTTACAGTTTATGATTTTTATTAGAAAACGGGGTTTTGTTTGTGTTTTTTCAATTTTTATTTAAATTTTATTTTTTTTGTTTTTTTTCAATAACCAGAAACTAATGACTACTTAAAGCACCATCCCCAGCAACGGTTCCATTTGAAATGCACGACCGATTGTCACCTATCGACCGGTCAAGGTTCTGGTGTTCTTCTAATGTGTATAGAAGCACTCGGCTCGAATCCTCAGTGATGATAGATTTTAATAGTCATTTATTTTTAGTTGATTGTATTCTGATTAGGGGGTTTGTTTTCATAACTTAAATTAAGTGATTAATGATTGGTGTTTGATTTAAAATTTTTATAAATATTGGGGTGAGTTCATTTTTAGGGTGTTAATCTTGTGATATCCTGGAGCTTTTCTTTATATTGTAGTTAATCTAACACCCACTTTGCAAGATAATGTTGATTGGAATTACTAAGTGTTAAGGGTTCAATACAAGACTTAACATAACATAGTGTTCTAATATCAATAACATCTTTTTGATGGTAGTGTATTTATGGTTCCAATAATCCATGGAAACCACACGTTAGACAAAACAAGTCATTAATCCATGACATGTTAAGTCTAACATACACAATGTTAAATTAAAGAATATTCATCGAGAAAATACTCTCAATCACTTAATATCCCTAAATTTTGACTCACCCCAATAATATATTTACTTATCCATTGATATTAATATTAATCTGGTTTATATATTTATGATTATTAATTAACAAGAGATGAAAAATAAGGTGATTAGAAAAGAGTGGTACATCGAACACACACACATGAACAATGATGATAAATAAAAATTGATTTTCGATTGAATGGCGATGAAAAAGAAGGTAAGAGGATTCAACAATATTTAAACTATTTTAAGAATAATAATATTAAACTACAGATGGTGGATGAGAATAAGTGATATTGAATAGGGAACTTTCATTAAAACAGAATTACAAAACCCAAACTAACAAAATGAAAAACGAATAACAACACAAAATTGAAAGGAAATGAAGAGAGGAGGAAGGGTATCTCAATTAAAAACATGTGTATAGAAGTTCCACCCAAGCCTTTTCAAGGATTTGGTCATTCCAATATGTGCTCCTATCTTTCTAAAAATCCAACCCCTTTGAAGGAGAGGAGGGGGATGCATTTATAGCCCAAGGATGTAGTCTGTTTTCATTCCTAATCTATCCTTCCAATTGCATCGCCAATTTGGCTTTTACGACAACCTAATCTTGAGATATCTCCTTTTTAAAAGTTTTAGATAATAAATTTTTTCGACCCATCTCAAAGTTTGGAGTCATTTTAATTTATGGAGCCAAAGTTATGGCAGATTTATTAAACATTTTTAATCAGTCCATTTCAATCTAGTCTTTTTGAAGTCCAAAATTTGAAAGGGTTTTTGAATTGGAATATTCCTTAGAAACCAAATTATTTATTCAATAAGGTCGGCCTAATATATCTCTTCTTTCACACTACAAAATATCATCTTCATTGGATGCTTACATCATGAGATATGTCATTAATACTGTACTGATTTTATTTCTTGGCCAGAATGGTGGGTTGGAGTTCAAAGCATATGTTGGGCCCCTTTTTTGGAGTTGGGCCTTGAAATTGTTATCCAATACTCCTTACATTGTCGCTCGAACCTTTGAGGAGAATGAAGGAATTTTAACTTCTATATTGAGCCTAGTAATTCAATCATCACGACTTGTCCAGTTTCTTCACAGATTCTATAGGCCCTCTTGTGTGGTCCATGTGAGCCTTAAAATGGACGAATTATCCGATGATCCCTTCTAATGAAATGTTTTATATTGAATTAGGAATCCTAAAAAATAATAACCACGCAATTGTGATCAGTAGGGTGAGAGTTATAAATAAAATAGTTAACTGACTCAATTGGACTACTTCTAATAAATGCTCAAAAATTATACTTAGTATTAAAATATTAATATTTCACACACATTATTCTCATATCATATAAAATCAGTAAAGTGAGTATATAATAAGTCATGAAAATATTAGTTACATCACTGAGAATAGAATGTTACAGATTAGGGTGTTGGAAGAAATTCTACATGATACATATGAGAACTCTCAACTATATAAATAGAATACAAAGGCTATCCATTATGACATGATTCATCAGTATAAGTTTCATATTGGTGATAAGTTCCCCATGAACAATTTAAGGCTAAATATCTGCCCATATTAGGCATGATAAGAGTGGGAAAAAAGTTTACTGTCAATGGGTAGAGGCTCAAACACTTTGAAGAATATATTATAAAGTATATGATGGAGGAAATATAATTGATGGATACCATATATGACACCACTTAGTAGGATTAACCATCTCTATACCCTTATTTAATTTTAATTTTTTTTTTAAATTTCTTTTGTCGGGGAAAATGTTATTTTTAGGTGTTGAGGAGGGTGACATGTCCCAGTTAGGATTAAAAAAATCAAATTTAAAAACTAAAAATTGTCCTAATTTTTTATTTTTTTCCCATTATTTGGATTTTTTTTGATAAACAGTTATCTTAAAAAGAATACCCAAAATCATTTTTCATGATTGAGTCAATTATGTGGAACATTTCGTTATTTTTTGAAAACTATTTTTCATGTAAATGTTTATATGGAATGTTTTTCTATAATTTGTATTTTCAAATCATTATTAGCTGTTTAATGCATTTTTTAAACCCATGAAACATTATCACTGACCAATATTTTAATATCATACCGGGGAGATATTCTAATCCCTTTATTGAATATTCTACGTTTTAATTTTTTTCATTAGAATTTCGGGTCATGTAGTGAAACTAGAACATTCCTTGATTATTTTATATTCCATAAGATTCAACTGTGCTACATTCATGATAGAGGTCATCGTTCATTGAACACCATTTGTTCAATTAACCTCTATTTTTTCCACCTTGACATTTTACCCTTATTAAGCCTTAGAGACCATGAAATTATTATTATGCACACACATTACAAGATAATTTATCCCTGCCTACCCATTTCATATGTAAATTCTGATTTTATATTCAGTAAGTGTGGGTGAGAGGGTGTTTCCATGGGAATTACTGGGAATGAATCATTATTACTGTTTGATAAAAAGGGTGGATACATTTTCCTTGGGCAGTGGGTTCAGAATCCATACTCTATCATTATTTTACACATGTTTCCCTCATTATATCCAAATAAAGTAGTAAACAAATATAGTTTTGTACATTAAAAAAAATATAACAAGAACAAATAAATTAATAAAATTTGAAGTTTACTTATTATTATTCACTGATCGACTATGATCCACAGAAATGGATAATGGGGATAGTGAGTTGTCAATGATAAAATTTGTGATGGGTTGAGTGTGTACATTCATTGTGAACACTTGCTAAATTTTTATATGTTTTTTACTTAAGAAATTAATCATTCTCGTTTTTCCTCATGTTTTTATACATTAAATCCTATCAACCCTTGAACATCATAATAACTTATTGGAAGTCCTCTTGAGTAGCACACTAGTTTCTACTAGAAGAGTAATTAGAATCTTTGAAAGAATATTGTAAGATCAAATTTAATCTATGAAAAGGGAACATACCCACCTTAATATGTTCCTTGAGTGATGAGGGAAAATTTCAAGGTGATTTAGGATGTGACATGATTCATGGGTGATAAAATGAAGTTGAACAAATTCGAATGTGAGAGAAGAAAAATGATTAGAAAAATTATTTCATTAACGAGACAAGATGACTTTTATTTCATAATAATAATGAATTTTTCCACATTTAATTTAATAATGGTACATGATAAGGATATAAGAATTTTCCCAGGAGTGACAATGTTTAGGTGTGGGGGTGTGATCGCATAGCGATTCACTATTCATTCCCACCCTTACACCACTGTTTTAAGCCAGTTTGTGTTGAATATAAAACATATAATTATAAATTGAACTTCCTATTTTAGAAAATGATTTAATTTTTATCACTGATAACAAATTTCATTTCACTTTTTTAATGTTTAGATTCTAGTAGGAGTTGATTTGGTGATCAACAATGGAATTCAAGTAAAACTGGCCAAACTACGTGAGATCCTGAGCACACTTATGGTTTTAAATATTTATTGTGGATAATTAAAGCATTAAATGGCGATGAAACTTGGTAGAAGAGAGAAAAACTAGGTGGTATACATTTCTATAGAATATCATGAATCCCAATTCATCCATTTGGAGGCCCAAAAGTGGCCCATAATATAAATATATTTTGAGTTGGCTTGTTTGGACAGAACTTTTATAGTTGGACCATAATTTGGGACTCAGAACTCCAATTGGTCGAATTCTACCTCAAATGGATAGAAAAAATGCTTTACCACATCTTCTCCAATTTTCTTGACATTTTCACGCGTTTTGTTCATTCAAGAAGCCAAATAATGGAAGAGTAAAAAGTCTGTCATCAATAGTCACCTAAGCCCTTTTACACTTGAATAATTTTTTAGAACTTTTGACGTATTTACCCTAAAATCACTCCTCCCCCTCATTCTAATATGTTTCACAAGTAGGGGTAAGTTTGAGTTGAATATTAGAGCTATCTTATTCCATTTTAATCCTCTTATCCATCATGTAGTTTTAAGGATCTTTGTGTCCAATTTGGGGGTGTTATCTGTTGTAATATCGAGCTCCATCTTTATAGCCATTTGAAGGTAATTGAATTTACAGGTTTGTAGTATATTGTTATTAATTTATTCCTTTTTAATTTTTAATTATTATGGTTTGATATAATACAAATATAAGTTATAATAATGCCCATGCTTCCATATATAAATCAGATATTGTGATGATTTGAGTGTGGCTGCCTCTTTTCTCACCTCTTCCCTTTCATGAGTGTGTGAATTGATCATATCGATTGATAAAATATCAGATCACAAAACCTTGAATATTCATGTTCTTATCTTTGGTAACAATTATCATTGACACAAATATGGTCATCTCATCACGTTGTTAATTTGATTCTTTGATTGGTTTCCATTTTCACATCAATTCAATTTTGAAGATTTTGATCGATTAGCTGTAAAAATTATCATTTATCAATCAAATAATAGGTTTTAAACATTTAAGAACTCACATACCATTACTTGTTTTATTGTGTATAAAATCCAGGAGTCAATGATCCTTACCATTCCCTTTAGAGAGATGATAGATTGAGCATAAATGGACACTTACCCGAGCTGATCACAATTTCTCCAACATATCTCTCCCACCTCGTGATATAGTTTCAATTCCTGAATTAAAATAAACACCCCCATGTTTTTAAAAACACTATTCCCATTTTTTTAATATCACAACCTTATTTTTTAATTTATGATCTAAGGATCCATTGAGATATAACCTAGGGTTCCTTCTATACTAAAGAAATTCTAATTACAATTAAACATATAATTTTATGTTCATGACAACTAGATCAAATTTTGGTACCATTTTTTGGTATCCAATATCATTTTTGGATATTTATTTCTTTATTTATCTTCATAATTATCACTCCTTTTAATATCCCTCATCCTTTATTATTATTTTCTTGTTTTTATTTTTGTTTTTGTGTGTTTCTTTTCTCTCTCTCTTCTTCATCTATATCTATATAATTTTGGAATATATCATTCTATTTCATTTTATCATCTAATTTTTCTTAAGTGATATTATTTTATCCAACCCCCATCATATAAAGGAAAATAATAATACAAAAAAAACATCACAACTTATTTTCATTAACCGATCCAGAAAAGAAAAGTTGTTTGAATTTGACCTAGAAATTGAAATCAAACATCACTCCAAAATTAGGTTATCTAGGGTAGAACAATCAATTACAATTGAATAAACCCTATTGAAACATATTTTCCCCTATTCCAATAAAAAAACAACACAATCTAAACCCAATAAATATTTGCTGTAAATAATCGAACATTAAAAGAACTGACCACCTTAGATGTGGAGTACCAAACCACGTATATCCAAAATACTAAGGAAGCATCTATCTTTGAAATGATATTTGGAATTTACCACCTTCTTCCTAAGTTCCATAATCATCCTAGTGAGGACCCTCACAAACATCTCAATTAGTTTCACATTGGGAGCTCCACCATGAAACCATAAAATGTGTCTAAGGACTCTATTAAGTTTAGGGTCTTCCCTTTCTCCCATTACGGTGTAGACAAAGACTAGATATACCATCTTCATACCAAAATTATGGTTTTAAATGAACTAAAAAGAACCTCTCTATAAAATGTCTTCCTTACCTCTCAAAATTTATCAGTTAGAAAATAAATCTATGGCATTATGAAATCACAAGGAGAAACCCTACATGTATTTTAGGAAAGATTCAAAAGACATTGTTCAAGTTTACCCCACCATAAAATTGGTGAAAAATTTCTAATTATATAATTATATGAGGGAATTTTCCCCATGGATTGAGGTATGATAGAGGATGAAGCTTGTGGTTCCCTAGTTAATAAAACTCTGTCCACCACTCATTACTTAATAGCCAACATGGTTCAAAATTCACAACAATTTGGTACACGAACAATTTCACAAACCCAATGAGTTCATCAGGTAATTCATTCATCTGTAGAAAAAAGGGAGAAAAATAGTTTTTTCATATGCATACCCTGGTAAGGAAATTAGAACACATATAAGGAAATTCACACTTTCCTTCTGTTCTATTACATTTGGTAATTGTTTTAATATCAAAAACATTTCTAACAGGTGCCCACAACTTTAAGATTCATCTGAGTCGTGTGAAGTAGTATTCCCTGGGCGTCTATTCTAAAAAGAAACTCTCTTAATGCAGAATAATTCATGCAAAATCTCAAACCTGGGTGGCAAGAATATCCACAATACCAACATAGAGGAAACTCAAACTACCCCAAATAGAACTACTATCAACAGTGCCAAGTTGTGAAACCTCTTTATCCTTTAACTTAAGAGAATAATTATAATCCTCCCAAATTTAAACCAAGAATTTTGGAAATGGTGATGCAAATGGAAACCAAGAAACTCCACTTTCAATAGACCCGAAAACTAGCTAGTCAAGACCTATAAACTAAAGTGGGAGAATTGGAAAACACCATCGGGGAGATAAAGATGCAGGGTTATGGACAAAAAAAATCCCAACCTATTTCTAATCCAAAAGACAATGGAAATGTTTATTCAAATAGTATTTTTAGTGATAAAGAAGTTCATCCATCCTATGATTCTACCCAATAGATATGTCCCCCTCTTGAAAACTCTCTTTCCCAACCCTCAAAAGTTTCAAGTAATGAAAAAGAAGAAAAAATGGTAATCAAATTATCATTAAGGATTCCCAGGAACAATCCATTCCACTTCATTTCCCTTAAATAATATTTAAATATAATAAATATTTTAATAATGAGATTGATAAATAAATAATCGATAAATTTAAACGGGTAAATTGAACATTCCTTTATTGGATGCTGTTAAAAAAATCTATCACTACTACAAATTTCATAAATATTTTTTCACCCATAGATGTATACTAAAGGGGAATTAGAAAGTAAACCTCGGAAGGAATGTCTCAACCATGATATAACTAGAAATCCCAAAAAAAATCAAGTATCCAAGCACATTCACAATACCTTTAACCATAGGGGAGACCAATTTTTTCCTGATGAATTCGCATATGTGGGTGGTTCAACTAATGTAATGCCTTACTGTATATACACTTCTCTATATGTTATATAGATTCAATTAACTAAAATCATCATGCAACCCTCCAACTAGAGCACACAAAAACCATCCATAGTGATCAAGGATATCCTTATAAGAGTTTTGAATATAATTTTTGACACAAAATTCTACATTCTACATATGGAAGACTCCCAAACCCAAGAACACCCCCTATCATAATTGGGAATCCATTCCTCAAGGTAGGAAACATGATCATCAACATTCACAATGGTACATTTTCCATATATTTCGGTGGAGAGTATATAGGTTCTAACAACCTTGATTCCATTAAACACCCCATTGAAGAAAACTCCATTATCCCTTCCTATTCTATGGATGTGATCTCTAATGACACACACACACACACACAAATCTCTCATTGACCCATACTATGATACAGTTTTCCATTCTTCACCCATGGATGATTTTAGTATTGATTCATGTTTCGAGTTCTCTGTGGGTTCAAAAAATTGTAAATGTTATTCCTCAATTGATGAGTTTGTTCATTATAAGGTACCCATGACAATCGATGATTCAGAAAATCTCATTTCCATTGATTATCTTTCCATAGAGAATAAACTTGAAAAACAGGTAGTTTCATGGACCTCACTCTACCTAATCCTCTCACTCAATCCCAAAACCACTGGTGGTGGAGTTTAAATGGATTATATATAATTTAAAATCTACATATCATGAGGGTGTTGACCAATTTCTCTTCATTATTGCTAAAAACCTCTCCCCATAGTTGGAATCATTACTCCTCATCCTTTTGAGAGAGTGTAAAAAGGAAATTGGTTGTACATTGGTTGATATTTTTAGGATTATTACATATATTTGTAGGAAATATATACTATAAATGATGAGGATAAGCCTGTAGTGAAATCTCAACACTGGTTGAATCCCACTCTCCTAGAAGGGGTAAAATAGGAATTTAGAAAATTACTTACTGTTGGGATCATTTGTGCTATATCTGATTGTAAATGGGTTAATAAAGTGAAAAGTTTTCATAATAAACTGGAAATTTTGTTTTTCCAATTTAAAGGAATGAATTGGTTCCAAAATGTGTGAAAAATAGTTGTCAAGTATGACTACAGTCGATTGAATCAATCCATGAAAAAGGACCACTGTTCTCTACATTTCATTGAAAAAATGTTATAAATATTGTCTGGTAAGTCCTATTATTTTCCCATGATATATGTTAGGGTAATTTTTAAATCCATATATCCCCTGAATATCCATAAAAGATAACATTTACCTATAAATTTGGAACATTTGGACACAGATAGATGCCTTTTGGTCCCTATAATGATCTTGGTAATTTTCAGCGATGTTTGTTGATTTTTTTCTGAGTACCTTGAGAATTGTATGGAAGTTTTTATGGATTATTTCCCTGTTTATTAAAATTCATTTGATAACTATTTAGAGAATCTAAGTTATTTCCTCCATCATTGCATTGAAAAAGATCTCGTATTTAATAATGAGAAATGGAATTTCATGGTTGAGCGAGGGATAGTTCTTGGGTATGTTTTTTTAAATGATAAAATTAAAGTGGATAAATCAAAAAATTAATTAATTTCAACCATTCCATATCCAAAATTTGTTCGTGAGGTGAGATATTTCTTAGGTCATTCGGGTATTTACAATAGATTTATTAGAGAATTTAGTAATATCACACTTCCATTGTCTCGATTGTTGTAAAAGGATTATGTGTTTGTGTATGATAAAAAAATTTATAATGCATTAAATTCACAAAAAAGGAGTCTCGCATAACCTCCCGTCATCTAGCCACTAAGACGGGATCTCTCATTATATGTTAAGTGTGATGCCTCTAACTTTTCAGTTGGGGTAGTTCTATCACAAAGGTTTGAGAAGGTTCTCATGTCATTGCATGTGCATCTCATTCCCTTTACCGTACCCAAGAAAACTACACTACAACTAAAAAATGACTTGTTTATATTATTTATTCCCTGTAAAAATTCCATTCATATATTAATGGGTCCAAAATAATTGTTTTTTCTGATCATGTATCCCTTCATTTTATCCTAAGGAAAGCTAAAGCTAAGCCCCGCCTAATTTAGTGGATGATCCTCCACTAGAAATTTTACCTCAAGATTTGAGATAAGATAGGAGTAGAAAATGTTGTAGCTGAACATATAAGTAGGATCCCCCCCACTGCATCATCATATTGACTCACTCATCCCCATTGGGTAATTTATCCCTCATGAGAATCTTTGTGATGTTTTGGACCTTAACCAATGGTATATATACATTGTGAATTTTCTAGAAACATATAGGGTCCCCACTAATTTTAGAACTTCAAAATCCAAGAAGATTAATAATTATTATCAATATTACATTTTGGATGATCCATATTTATGGAGAATTTTTAGTGACCAATTAATCCATCGGTGTTTCCCTAACAATGACTTCACCTTTATTTTGATCTTCTACTGAACATTTTATTGTGGGGCCCACTTTGTCTCTCAACATAGAGAGTCAAAGGTCCTTGACTAAGGAATAAATTAGGAAACATTGTATGGATATTCCCATCAGTCTTGTAAGTCATGCAAACAATGTCAATTCATAGGGAACATACCTAGGAGGAATGAAGTTCCCCAATAACAAATATTATTTTCTGAAATCATTTATTCATCGGGCATTGAATTCATAGGACCTTTTCCAAATACATTTTTATTTTTATACATCTTACTATATGTTGGATAACTATCTAAATGGGAGGAAGAATAGGTCACTAGGACTGATGACTCATGAGAGGTTGTTGATTTTGATTGGTCCCAAATTTTTAGGAGGTTTGGTTTTACAAGATTCATCATTAGTGACCAAAGTTCACATTTTTACAATTACAACATGAAAAATTTTCTCTGGATTTAATGGGTTATTCATAAATTTTCTACTTCATATCCCCCCAAACTAATAGAAAAGATGGAATATACAATCAGGTGATCGGAAAAATCTTGGAAGAAATAGTACAACCCAATAGGAAATATTGGAGTTTTCACTGGGATGATGCACTTTGGGTGTACCATACAATTTGTAAAATCCCGATCAGAAAGTGAGCATACATGATTATGTTTATAAAGGCTTTTAACCTCTTGGTGTAGGTATAACACCATCATTATTGGGCTTTTAAACAATGTAATATGAATCTCTGTAATGCAGGTGAGCATAGAATGATTTAGATTTAGGAGTTGGAAGAAATTCATCATGATGTACATGAGAACTCCCTACACAATAAAGAGACGAAATAGGCTATCCATGATGAGATGATTCATTAGAGAATTTTTTTATTGGTTATAAGGTCCTCATATACCATTCCAAGCTAAATATCCACCAAGGTTTTTCATGAGAAAAGTGGAAGGAGGTTTACTATCAATGGTTTGAAGCTTAAACACTTATATAAACATTTTATAAAGAATAAAATGGTGTAAATATAGTTGATGTGTGCCATATATGACACCACTTATAAGGACGTACCGTATCCATACCTTTAGTTATTTTCCTATTTATTTAAACTATATTCATTATTGAAATTGTAATTTATAGGTGTGGGGGAGGGTGGCATGTCATTGTTCAGATAAAGAAAAAAAGGATTAGAAAAAAATATGTTTTATTTTTTTTCTCTTTATTAGGTGTTTCTATATTAACATTTTTCTTAAAAATAATATCCAAAATCAGTTTTCATTCTTCATTCAATTGTGTAGAAAATTCCATTATTTTTGGAAATAATTTATTCAAATGAATATTGATATGGAATATTTTTAGAGAATTTCTATTTTTAAATCATTCATAGGTGTTTAATGGGTTTTTTAAACCTAGGTCTCAATAGCATGAACAAATATTTAAATCCCTTACCTAAGAGACATTAAAAGAACTTTATTGTATATTCTTCGTTTTAATCACTTTCATGAGAGTATCGAGTCATGTAGATAAAAAAACATTCCAAGATTATATTTTAATCTATAAGATTCAAGTGTGTAACATTCATGATACATATCATCAATAATTGAAAATACATTTGTACAATTAACCTCTATTTTTTCCACCTTGACATTTTACCTTTCTTAAGACATAGAAAACATGAAATGATTTTTAGGTAGCCAAATTAAAAGATAATATATCCCTACCTACCAATCTCTTATGTAACTTTAATAAGTATGGGGGTAAAGGTGTTTCCATTGGAATAATTGGGAAAGAATAATTGTTATGGGTTGATAAAAAGGGTGCCAACATTTTCCTTGGGAAGTGGGTTTACAAGCCAAACTATATCATTATTTTACACATGTTTCCATCTTAATCTACAATGAAAATTAAAAAAATATATTTCTACACATTAAATAAATATAACAAAAGGAAAAAAACAAATGGACAAAGGGGTAGTATACTCATTATCATTAACTAATCGACTATGACCCATGCAAATGGACAATGAGGATATTCAGTTGGATGTGATAGACATTGTGAGGTTTTGAATTTTTACATTAATTGTGAATAAATTCTGAATTATGAAATGTTTTTTAATTATGATATTAAAATATCCTCTTCTATATCATATTTTTTCACATTAGATCCCACGAACCCTTGAATCTTAGAGCTGCTTGTTGGAATTCTTATTGAGTAGCACATTACTTTCTGAAGGTAGAGAAATTAGGATCTTGGAAAGCATATGGTAAGATCACATGGATTCCAGGGAAAAAAATAAATCCACTTTCTTATGTTCCTTTAGTGAAGGGGGAAAATTTCTAGGTGAGGTAGGTTGTGACAAGTTTCATGGGTGAACAAAATTATGTTGAAAAAATTCGAATGTGAGGGAATAAAAATGATAAGAAAATTAATTACATAAAATAAATATGATGAATTTAATTTTATAATAATCTTATAGGTTTTTTCACCTTTTATTTAGGAATAGTAATTTATTAAGATATAAGACTTTTCCCAAGATTGAAAATTTTTACGTGTGCGGGTCTGATCGCAGATGTATTCACTATTCAATTTCACCCTTACAACACTATTATAAACCGATGTTGTATTAAATATTCCAAATACAATAATAAATTTCACTTCATGTTTTATTAAATGATTTAATTTTTATCACACAGAAATATGTCCATTTTAATAGTTTTAATGTTTTTATTATAGTATGAGGTGATTTGGAGGTCCCATAGTGAAATTCATGAAAAGTGGGACAAACAATGTGAGAGACTAAGAATACTAATAGAATTAAATATTTACTATTGATAAATTGTGAATATAATTGGGATTAAACACTGTGTAAGAGATCAAAACTCCATGGGATACATTTTTCTTGAAGACCATGAATCCCAATTCGTCCACTTGGAGGCCCAAAAGTGGCCCACAACGTGAAGATATTCAAAGTGAGCTAGATTGGACCATCCTTATGTATTTGGTCCATAACTCAGACCAAAAATATTCAATTGGGATGATTCAACCTCGAATATATAGAAAATATTATTTCCCACATCTTCACATAATTTCATGACATTTTCACAATTTTTTATCAGCCAACAATCCAAATAAATAAGGATTAAAAAGTCTTCCATGAATAGTCACCTAGTCGTTTAGACACATGACTAATTTTTATGGATGTTTTTATGTAATTGTCCATAAAATCACTCCTCCCCATAATTATCATAGATTTAATGATCAATGTTAAGTGTGATTATAATTTTAGATATCTTTTATTCCATTTTAATCCTATTATCCCTCATATACTTCTAAGCCTCATAGTGATCAATCTGGGGGGTGTTCTTTATTTTAATCCCAAGCTCCTTGATTGAAACCGTTGGAAGGTAATTTAATTTCCATGTTTGTAGTCTATTGTTCTTCATTTTTTCATTTTAATTTTTTTAATTTTTAGGTTTTTATATAATACAAATCAAAGGAATAATAATCCTCATGATTTCATGTATAAATCAGATCTTGTGAGGATTTGAGTGTGGTTGCCTCTTTTTTCCCCTCTTCCCTTTCATGGGTGTCTGAATGGATTATGTCAATTGATAAAATCTAGGAGTTTGAACCCATGATTATGTATGTTCTTTTGTTTTGGAAATATTTCATTTACACAAATCTTGTCATCTTATCATGTTGTTTATGTGATTCCTTGATTGAGTTCCACTTTCACATCAATTCTTTTTTTTATTTTGAGTGGTCGCCGGTAATCAATATCATTGATCAATCAAATCATAAATGGTAACCTAGTAATAAATCATCTTCCATTACTTGTTTTATTTTCTATAAAATCAAGGAATCAATTATAATTCCCCTTCCCTTTAGAGTGACGAAAGATTGAGAATCAATGGACACTTATCCAGGTTGATCATAGTTTCTCTAACTTATTTCTCTCAATTTGTGATATAGTTTCAATTTATGATTTAAAATCAACACCCCCATGCTTTCCAAAATCTGATTCCCATTTTATTTTAATAATCACAATATTCTTTTGGAATTTATGATCTAATGATTCATTGAAAGACATCTAAGGGTTACTTCTATACTACTGAAATTATAGTAAAAATTACACATTTAATTTGACACACTCGAAAACATGATTACGATGGTTTGGGTGGGGAACTGAAATGGCTCTATGGATGGGATTCTGAGGTGGAGTAAAATCTAGACGTAGCTTTATAGTATACACAGAAGAATAGAACAGATGTAGGATGCTACTGGTGGGGGAGGTGCAATGGTGGTCAGTGGTGAAGCTGTGGTGGTAGGGGATGGTGAAGATGAAGTATTAGAGGAAGGTGGGTTTGAGGTTTTTATAGGGGATGAGCATGGGCGAGCATAAGAGTGGGGTCACGATTAGGGGTATGGGATCAGAAAGGATAATCTAGATCCTTGGAAGGAATGTCGATATACTCAGGGGTCCAGTGGTAGTTACCTATGGCCATCCTCGTAATCCCCATCTTATGGAGCATGAGGAAATCATTCAACTCCATTCCTCAAAAAAGGATTGAGTTTGACCTTTATTTAAGTCTCCAATATGACACACAAGGTGAGTAATAGAACTTCCCCCATGAGTGTACCTTAGGTCTACTGTAACTAGGTTTAATAGTGCAAGGTGAACGTATGGGCCATGTTAATCATAGGTACACCCTTGGATGAAGCTAGGTTGAGCCCCTCAATTTGACTAATGATTCTATGACCGTCTCCTCCGGTGATCCATGTATGACCTAGATCTTAGTGAATAATCTGTAAGATGGAACCCCCAAACTGGGTTTTCATCACCACATGAGGGACATGGAGGCTTTGGGGGTCCTCGTAGATCAATACCAATCTCCTGAACACATCCACCTTGATCAAATATAATTTCATTTAAGTGTATGAATGGGAAGTTATGAAATTCCCAATGTAGATATTGAGCCTATTTCCAAAATCATAGAGTGTGAGATCCTATGGATTTCCATCTAGTCAAAAAGTGACTTGTGCCAGGTCCACACCAAATTAGACAATCATTATAGGATGATCTCACAGTATACCACCTCAAACACCTCTATGATCCGTGAGAGGAGTATCTGGCCCAAAAGATATAGAACCTCCTCATTAATGTGAATATTCTCATGTACTACCTGGTTCAACATATTTTTGGACCTCATTGGTATGGCCTTGAAATGGACCAACCAAATCTGATTCTACGGTAGAGAAATGAAAGAATTTTTGTAGATGAAATCATGGGGAATCACCGTGGGATGGGTTAGAGGTGGACCAAGACTCATGGGATAGGTAAGTGACATATGGGGTGGAATAACCAAATTCATACACATAGGGGGTAAAATCTTCAGGAGGTGTGGGTGGTGTGAGGGTTGGATTTTTAGAGACATAAGATTGTTGCCCGATTTCATGTGTCTTAAAGTCTTTGTTTAGGAAATGATGATGGGATGCATAAAATAGGGTTTGATTAGAAGGTTGGGAGGATCAGTATTAGAGGGAGGATTATGATTAGAATAGAAACAAAATTCTATTGTAGCTATTGGTGGAGAGGGATTGGTGGTCAGGAGTGGGGAGGGCATGCATGAGAGGGAACGACACAAGGTGGTGGTGGTAGTGGGGTGATCATCTATGAACCTTGGGTTCATGGTCTTTTAATGATTCCTTAAGTAATTCACATCATGTATTTAATATATGAATGCTTCTCCCCCTAATTCCATGTGGGGTTGGAATGGTGTTTATTGGTTTTGTTTGAATAACCATTACATCAAACACATATCCACTTCCCTTTCAGCAAATTTCTGATGGGGTATTAATTGTGAAAAAAGAAACACCCAATGGTTGCATATCTATAAAGGTCCATCTTTCCAAAGGCATATTCTCATTGGGTTGTTTTTCCAAGGATGCTTAAGAAATCACATTGGTCAAGTGGATAAGAGGTCTGTCACATCACACCCCTTTAGGGGGAATTGTTTCCTACCACAATACTCTCTTATAGATATAAGATATGTTCCTGAATCCTTCACTAATTATGAAGTATGATATTTTTCACCCTTGATTTAATAGTAAATTATGATCATGTATGGAATTTAAAATCATTCATATGTATATGAGGTTCTCCATAAATTGAGTTATCTATATGTATATGAGGTTCTCCATCAATTGTTCACTCTTATGTACTGAATAGATAATCTTTTTCATTCTTATTACGATGCTAGTTTTGAGCCACAATGTGGGGATCTCTAGAGTGAATCATCATATAAGAATATGTGATTTGTTTTGATGTTGGGATCAGACCCATTAGATGGGATGCCTATGTATCCTTGTGAAATGAATAAGAAACCACATAGTCCGGTTCCACTTAAATGGGCACATCAGACCTTCTATGGTTATGTGATAAGGACCAAACTCGGTAGTTTAATTTCATACAATTAGGAAATCTATGAGAAATTTTCATAGATAAGGTTTAGTGTGGGTATTACACTGAGGTAGCCCAGGGAACTTGGAAGGGATATGGGCACCCAGGTTGGATAACATCCTACAAGGAATATGGCCTAGAGAGAATTAGGGTTGATTTGGGGTGTTGGGTTTTCACCTCAAGGAGGCTTCCTATGTATCCCATTTGGAAGGGAATCAAAGCCCCACTATTTCAGTTTTGAGGACCCACTCTTATAGAGGTCCTCTTAAGGTTTGTCTCATAGGGAATTATGTATCTTTTTCAGGATTAATTTGAGGATTGTTACTAAGGAGGATTCCATGGTTATGTTTGGGATTACACTAAGAATTAAACCCAAAAGGTTTGGGATAGTTCAGATATCATGATCACCACCAACCTCTAAGCCCACATGAGTCATGCATGGTGTGTTAAACAAGAGGAAGTAGTAGACCCAATAAGACGTAGATTCTTATTTTCCCAAAGGTTAGATGCATGGCCTTACAGACCCATGCCTATGGAGGCCCTCTGATGGAAGGTTAGTAGAAGATATTGAAAAAAGATTCTTTTCCAAACAAAAATGCACCATACAATGTAGATGTCATGATCATAGCTAACCTTTAAGACCATGTTAGTTATGCTTGAATGCAAGAAAGTGGATATGGAAGATTTGGAAAACCACATGATCCCCCATCCATTGTTGTAAGAGACTTGGAAAATGAGACTTCCCTCCCATCATTGTACCCTATTCTAAAAGGGAGAGAAAAAGGGATTTCATGTTCCCATCTCATTTCTTATTTTGGTAATTGGGATAGTCACATTTGGTGATATATCTATATAAGACTCATGGGTATGTCAAAGGAGGATGGGACAAAAAATGAGTATTCCTGCAAGAATTTCTAGGGGCTTACTCCATGGGGGATTACTTAAAATTTGTTCATGGGGAAGAGAATAGGATCTCATTCCCTATAAAAGTGGAAGGGAATGTGTGATACTCACCCACCACTCTTGGAACTAGAGGTCCCAGATCATAGGAAATAGAAGGGGATAAATGATTCCTTACCCTTATGCCTAAAATTGGGAGGTCTATGACACTACCCAAGGGTTGGGGTTATTGTGATTGATGTAATTCATACTCACATGTATCCTGAGGATCCTACCTATCAGGTAGGAAAAGTGCAGGATACCTCTGACCGAAGGAATGGATACCCAGATAGATGAAATGATGGTGTTCCCCTTATCATGGTTTTGAATATCCAAATGATTTGGGGGTGGTTTCTATTTATCCCCCCTTAGATGAGGGATCTAAAGTAAGAAGTTACCTTATATTGTTGTCTTGGGAGAGGGATCAAATGAGGCTCGCACAGATCCTATAATGAAGAACAAAAGAGCTTCATAGAGGTTCTAGGAGGAGTTGTATATGCTTTGTGCTGATGGAATAGGCCTTCTTGAGCTAGAGATGCCTTGGGAAATGGATCACAAGGGAAAAAAACTCAAGTGAGGATTTATCATAGGCACCACACATCTACTGAGGTGTTGATGGAAGGGTCTTGTGTTGGTCCCTAATCAAGGATGGGACATCACACAATTGCATATTCACTAGGGTAAACTGGACCTTATAAAGGTGTATTATGTTTCAAATCCTAAAGGGACATCAATATCCAATATCCCCATAATTTATCTCTTCTCTTGGGGATTGGAGAGCTACCCCAATGATTTTGGAGGACCTGAATGAAGGGGCTATGTGACCCATGATTTCAAGATATTTTTTATTTTTTTATCTAAAAAATGAACATCTTTGGTGGATTATTTATAGGAGAATATGTAATCCTAGTCAAAGGAGTTATCCCACATAGTTCCATTGTGTAGGTACCCTGTAAAGGTACCCTATTTAGGGGTGTCTTTGCTTTCAGGGTCATCCTGGGGGGGCTGAGTGAGACTTCTGATGTGTAAGGGTTTGCGTGTAAGATATAATAGAAAAGTTCCTCACACTCGTAAAATTATTGTGGTACTCTTCATAATATTTTCATCCCACATGACAAAAAAATATTTTCAACCCCCCCCCCTCCGGATTGTATCTGATCAAAAGAAGAGGGCATATTCCAGAGGTATAATAGGGAAAAGATTATGGAGGTCGCATAGGCAAGCCTTGTAGGTTTCCCGCATAGGGGATAAACAAAGTCCTAGTGTATAGACCCGATATTAAAGTCCATAGAATTGGTCGGTTGTTTCTAAAAATATTGCTGACCCCATTGCCGATTTCTTCTATTATGCACTTCCGCTTCCTGCTCTTATACTATAATTCTTTCACCCAGTTAAGTTGCGCTTGTTGTTTTCCAAACTAGTATACAGAATATTCACTGTGAAATTACACAGTGCATCCGCTTGAGCAACCATTCTACATGGATTCATTTCATCAGTGAGACTATGCGAGGCATATGGTAAAATGACCTAGTGAGAATTTTGGTCGAGAGGGTTGTGAGAGGAACATGATCGAATGGCCTATGTGGCTCTTTTCCACTTCCAATATTTTTGAATTTTTATAAATCAAGATTTTAATTAATGAAAAATATTGATGATTTTTTGTTTTTTTCAATGAATATTGTGATAGATTCTATTAAGGAAGCTATTGCACTAGCATCAAAGATGACCGAGGCTCTTGGGACATATTTTTATGAAATTTTAAAATCCATTCTCCTATAATTTTTTAAAAAATTGGATCTTTATCGACAAGAGTATCCATGAAGATACTACCCTACCTTGCACAATCCCTGACTTCCAAGGGACCCCCCATGCTAAAGGATAAGATATAATTCCCAAAATCTTGGTTTGTAGAACATATAGATTTTCCTTCTATTAATTTATCTTCTAACGGTGTATACATAATGGAAGAGAACGTTCCTACAAGATGATTATTGAATTATACTAGATGAAAAGTGGACCTAATTCCACACACCACAGATTCTAATCACCATTGTTTTGAATCAACTTTTTATGCTTCTTTGAAAGAACAGTCACAAGGATTGAAGGAAGACTGTTAATTATACTCTATTGGGGAAGTCAAACCTAGATGGATGTGGGAATCCTTGTTGCACCAAACTTCTGAAATGTTTAAGGATCTAAAATATGTCAGAATATGTGAGGTTGTTGGGGCAGGGAAAAAATACTATTAAAAAAATTATGAAATCTTTCCCAGGATACTGATCTAGTGGAGTCCTAAGATAAAATATTTACATATGATTAATCGTGAAGTTGGTGTTGTCCAATTGGACATCTAAAAAATTTCAGTATCCCTTATTCATTGGGACATGTATGATGAGTTTCTCCCAATGAAGGCAACATTGGATGATGCTAAAATAACACCACATTTAGATCATGATCTCTTTAAGGTGGATAAGAAAGTGCAGACCAAGGACCCTCACCCTAGGGGTGAAATCCATCATAAAACATGGATGAAGGTGTTCATCAAGATAGAAGGATTATGTACCACATTACAACACCCTATAGAATGTCCCACGTTTTAGAATTAGGGTGCCTCTAGTATATTGTATCCCACATTAAAGAAGGGTTAGTATACCGGATGGGGTTACAAGGTTAATTATGATTTTTTTTGCAGAGACTCATTTGGATGGATTCCTCACAACGTGTCTACAAATTTTCTTACTTATAGTCCATGATTCTAATTATGGTGTACGACCATGGAAATTTATTATAAGAGATAAAATATATGAAGGAAGCCATATAGAGTTGGCTACCCCTATCTTGAAAAGGATTTATAGGTGTTTACCTCATGTGTAAAATGGGAAGACCCTATTAAGAATTTGAAGGTCTTTTCAAGTGAAATGGGGGTAGATTACATCATACTTAAGTTCTTAGGTTTTGCTGAGCCTAGTTAATGTACATGGAGAATGATTTTTTCTATTGGTATAGGTTGTTTCTAGAATTCGACCTCTATATATGATGAATGAGAGAGTTCTAATAATGGTTAACATATCATGAGAATTCAAATTTTTATCATTTGGTCATCTGCTAACCAAGAAATTCACTAATAATAGAAAGGCTAATGTTGAACTAAGGGCGTACATGATGTCATTAAGAGTTAGTGTACTAGTAGATCACATTAATGGGAAGATCAACTGTGAAGATTATGGTATGTATCGATTTAACCACCAGTTAAAATGTCTATAACAGTCAAACATCTTCCCCCTACATGTCATTCTTCAGAAACACTTGATGGTGGCCTGACAGTTATGGATCATGATGGACATGGATTTGTCTAAAATTCCAATTAAACTGCCTCCATCAGGTGCATCAATAATACTATGGTTTTGGTGTTCTATTTCATGGATTACATCATAACCTAATGGGGTATTAATGAAAGGCATTAACTAGGTCATGGAGGTAATAACTACTAGTCATGGCATGTTCAGTAGAAAGGTTCAAACTGAAGGTGATGACATTGAAGATCCCATTTCTTCAAGGTGATCTTGGGTATAGACTACCAAGATATCTAGGGTTGAGAGAACCACACCTTATAAGACAAGTTCATTTAGTCTCCAAATCCTGGGGGAGACTCTAGTTCCCATCCCCCTGTCTTATATAAGGGCATAGATGCCTAAAAATACATCAAATTCAAAATATTTTGGGCCTTCCTCATAACCAACAATATTAGGGACAAATTATCTACACCCCCTAGTGGTCAAATTTCGGTAGAGTACATCTCGTAACGTCATGGATTCATGTGTGTTTCTCCAATCTAGGATACATGTCCCAGATCTAGGAAATATCTAAGCACCCTCTGATATCCACCCATAGAGTGATTTGGTTGAGGAGGGGGGATATGTGCAGGAGGTGGGAGCTTTGATATATTAAACTAATGATCATATCCCATTCCAACAGTTAGTTTTTGACATGCTGGAATGAGGATAACTTGAGGGGATAACTGGTAACGCTTAATATGAATGGTTTGATTATGTCGACCCTAATGATTTATCTATGTTTCTACCCTTGTCATTTTTTCTATTTCATACAATATAATTAAATTTTAGGTGATTTTTTTCTATTTCGGAGGAGCAGAAGAATGATATGAATATGGATAATAAGAAGGAGCAGTAGGAGCATATGTGATTGGGTCACTGGGGTATGTGCATATAGGAACCCTTGTTAGAGTAACATTTGAGTCTCATAATCTCCTAGAACTATCTATGGGTCAGAGGATAATGATGGAGGAAATTGAGGGAGCAGTTCATAGGCCATGACCCTAGGTTTCTATTTCCTAATAGAATGATATGGTTCTATCAATATATCTATAGATAAAATGGAAGAGGGAGAAAACATTGGTATGGTGTATGTATTATAGTAATCCTTTATGTTTTCATTAAATCTCATGTCATTCTTGATATACTCATTTTACCATGCATTAATTTTAAATAGTATGAATCAATATACTCCCTAAAGGTATGTGGCATAGGCCCTTCAAGAATCGAGGGGGAAACATCAGAGGCGTCACAGATTCACACCGATGAATCCATCATCTTGATGGATGAAGTGTCAAGAGATGTGGCCATGTCTTCCGCCATTCATGGAGATAGGGGATAGGTCCATGGAAATGTCACATTCACATGTTAAAATTTCATGTATGTTTTATGAATTTCCTATCCTTATGATATTTTAGACCTCTTGTCTACATATGAGGATATTGTAGAAATCAACATTAGTCCCATTACTTCTCTAGAATGTCTTAAAGGGATGTTGGATAGTACAATAAAAGTGTTTATGTTGATCCCAACTTTATAGGGATTTAAGATGTTATGCCTACTAAGAATACAAAAAAGGGTATCAATGGTGGAGCCAATACAGGTCCTAAGCAACACATCTTCAATAACCCTACTGGTGAGGCTATTGTGATACATGACATCAGGTATCATGAATTGATATGTCTATTTAATCCAAGCATTGATATCTCAGGTTCCATCAAAGAGTTCATGTATTTTATAATGGATTTTTTTGGATGTAATTTTTCTCATCTATCATTTTCCAAACCTAGTTTACTAACATCCAATTGAATCTTTAAATCAATGATAAACTTTTGAATCTCTTTCTATAAGGAATGTTTCCAAGGTACTTAATTAACAAGGCATCCTAGTACACCCTTCTCCCATTTTCGAGGGTGTGCAAACTGAGAATCCAAATGTTGGATATTCTTGAGAACACCTAATCCCATTAATTGAGGAAACTCTGGAGGATTCACCCCATCAAGAGGTCCTTTTACTGATAACAGAGACTAGGAGTAATGGGGAGATGTCAATCCCAATGGTTGATCGAACAACGAGTAAGTGTTATCATCTACTATGGTTTCTTCATTATCATTATTGTGTGTTAAACTTGTGATGTTGATGAGAGGTTCCGCTTTTTACTCAGTTCCATCAACTTTAGTGACTAATCTGGAGAGTGGATCTTCTATGAAAGTTCTACCCACATTGGTAGGTGAAATTGATTTTGTTTAAAAGGTATAAGAACAAGGGTACTCATTAAGTGAACTAATATTGGAATACATATCTCCCATCCAGAGAATCTGTGAATCATACATGGAGATACAGGAGGCTCTTCACACCATGCGCTACATTTTCTGGTCGGAAACATGGAAGATATTTGGAGAGAAAAATATAAAATAAATTCCATAAAAACATCATTAACTTATATTAAATTTTTTCATGTTAGGATATAGTGGATTTGAATACCAAGATATCCCTCTATTACTTAATTATGTATCTTGGGAAAGGGAAGAGGAGAAAAGATCACAATGGTCTAAAGAAAAATTAGTGGGAATGTTTGAAAATATATGGGTTTCTATGTCACAAGTTAGCTCATATATACCATGAAGGTGGAGTTGTATCAAGATTACCATGATGAGAAATATCTCTGAATTGTGCACCTTCAAAAAGAAATAAATTCCATGCAGGAAGAGGTAGTCTAGCTCCACCGATCCTTGGATGGGTATTTTTCACAAATAATAGATGTTATTTTTACAGAGTAAGAGAATTTCCATAATGTTGAGGATGTTGTAGCTACAAAATCCTACATGCTTCAGAAAGATATGGAAAATGCACGAGCTATAGTTTAACTTATCAAAGATTATGTTGAGGTAACACATTTAAATTTGGAAGTGGGTCTCTAGTATATAGAAGTTCCCCTACATTTTGGACCATAAATGAAAAGGGTTTCTATTCCACACACTAATTTTTTCATAAGACATGGGCCCTAGGAAGCATAGTTTTACTGTTACTATGGTTTTATGGAAATTTTTATTAACATTGTGGATTTTTGTGTCATTTCAATAAATTTTTTCTAATCCTGCTATGTGGAAGATGTAGTAGGTGATTCTTGTCTTTTTATTAGTCCTCCTTTTATAGGTTTTCATCCAAATATGTTTTATTACATCAATAATTTCATTGCTCAAATTTATTTTTTCCTAAAGTGAATAAAGTGGACGCCTACTGATATGAGACTTGATTTTTTTTCAAATAACCCTTTTGAATATTTTCAACATGGAGAGTATTGTGTCTCTTTTCATGGATAGTTTAATTTCTAAAAAATTGGACTAAAGATAATAGTGTATAAGGATGAAGAACATTGACTATAAGATTCAAAATGATGACCCAAACATGTGTTTGGGGCCGATAATGGGCCAACATTATTTAGATATCCAAATGGGATTTTTGATTCGTTATTTTTTTATTTCATAAAATATAACATGATATTGGAAATAGAGGAGGTCTCTCATAGTGATGAAGTTATCACTAGTTTACAAATACATTTTTTCAGTGAATTTATGAAAATCTAATCGAGGCATGTTACAACATAAACAAATTGAGGCATCCTATGGCTGACATGCCTTTTATGTGAAAGGTGTAGGAAAATAAAACTAGGAAATGCTATAGTATAGCCAAGAAATGGTGGTCTTAGGAATTCTGACATTCTATTGTTCATGGGTGACGAATGTTTTTTGAGATTCAGATTTCTTAAAATCACGATGATTTGTTTTCCTAGGAAAGGCTTATGCGAATGAAAGGAATATCTATATTGGAATTATATATGAACATGACACTACTTCTACATGAATTTTGATTGTATGAAGGAGGGTTAATTTTGTTAAGTGACTGATTTCAGGGGGTAAGGTCCCTTTCTGATAGGGGTTCAAGCATTATGCAGCTTAATGTTGTGAAACAATGAAATTGACCATACAGTTTAATGTCATATGTAGATGGTGTTTCATTAAAGTTTAACATATTGTGACTAGGATGTTATGCTCCCATGTTTTATTTTGTATAATGTAGATATTGTGGAGGCTATGATTTAATGTATTTAGCTATGACTAAAAGGTTAATAATTCTATTGTTTCATCATACTATGTTCGAGAATGCCAAAACACTTTTAGGTATGAGGATGGGAAATGTTGTAAGATGTAATCTCGGGATATTTTAATTAAAATACTGGTATGGGGAAATGAGATTGTAGAGTTAGATGAGGTCTCTCCTAAGAACGGAGTTATCGTTGTTTGACAAGGCTATTCTTGGGTGACATTATGCAAAGAAAACTGGGGAGCATTACTATATAGTAAAATAGTGGAATCCTTTGGCTGAAAATCCCAGAAAAATTGTGGGAGAATTATAAAAATCCAACTGGGTAATTTTATAGTATAGCCAAGAAAGCGAGTTCTCAATAATTCCAACATTATAATACTAATAGCCGAAGAATGTATATTGATATTCTAAATTCCCAAGACACAAGTTTTGGTTTGTGGAAGAAAATTATATGAATATTATAGGAGTATTTTGAGTCAAAATTACCCTAGAATAGGGGGAAAGAAATCATATGTAGGTCTAAAATGAGATGTAGGAAAGAATGGTTATTGTATGTTTAGGTCATACAGTCATGATCATGTAATATGGAAATGAAGGGTAATATATAGCCTACCGGACCAATGTCATTCCAATATACTCTCGGCGTGAGGGATGAAATTATAAACCCTGATATTGGGGGTTCCTAGATTTGAAGAAATGATACGAAATAAGTATGTGGAGGATGACCATGGACAAAATTATAATAGTGGGTTCCAGCATAATGACTTTAAAGTATACTAAGACAGAACATGATTATCCTAAGGGAGAAGTTATCGCTTGTGGAAAAACCATTTTGTGGGATATTTTATACTAATATAATTAGGGCATGTTACTACATAGTCAAACTATGTCATTTCCTAGATGAGAGGCCTGTTATGTGGTTGAATTATACAAATTTAACATGGGCATGTTACAACATAGTCCAGAAAAGGATTCCTCAGGTATCAGGCATTCTACTTCCCTTAGATGAAGAAAGATTATGATGATACAAAGGTGTCTATGATTAGGAATATTATGTGTCGAAGGGATATGAACTATCAAAAATGAGGTGTTTTGATAGATAATGGAAACTATGTATAGATTCCCTTGAATAAAATAGGGGGACATCTTTATTTCCTTATTGGACACCTGAATGAGGGATCCAGTATTAAGATCTTCTACATAGATCTTTGTTTATTTGAATGGGAGGGGGTCTTTTCTAATTACCCTATGATGGAGACTAAGACATAATCTCTAGGAATCACTATGAATCTCATTGGTATGAGAATCAATCCATACATTGTTCTTAGGGAACCATGCAGATTAAAGTGATGCAACAAGGACATCAGCCATGTAGTTTAACATGATGTCGTAAGTATGAAAGTTAATTGATGTGAAAAAGGAATAATGTTTCTAGACCAGGGTATATGACCCAGGAATCACTTTGTATATTTTTGGACAAATAATACTAACACACGTAGTTCTAGAAAATATTCCCTAGTGTGATTGAGTTCATCTTTGAAAGAAAAATTGTGTTTTCTTAATACGGGCCCACACTTGGGGTGTGACACCATATAGAATCCTCTTATGTTTATATGAATAATACATGGGGGGGGGGGGGTGGAAATTTCCCATATTCTATTCTAGCTGGGACGAGGATTGAATATTTGGACATCACTACAAATCTCATTGAAAATAGAATCAAGACACACATAGTTCTTGATGAATTAATGTAGTTTAAAGTCATATAAAAAATAAATATGGTGTGTCGTTTATGGTCATAGCTATGGCCATGATAACCCCAATGTGAATTGATATACCATACTAGTGAAGGGAACTTCTTTACCAAAACTCCCAAACCCACATAAGTTATTATCATTGTGAGAAAAAAGGAGTGGTAAAATATTCTTACATGACATAAAGTCAATATTAGTGAAGGATAGGGGCATTTAGGTTCTATGGTGGCTAGGCCAGGATGTAAGATCTAGGCTTCTATAAGTATCTAATTAGAATTATAATCAATCCATACATAGTTCTTGAATCCCATGCAGTTTATCATCATGCATTGAGGACGAATATGACCCAACGTGAAAGAGGGGAAATGTCATGGATAAACCAAATAATGGAAATCTTGGAATCACTACATATCTCAATGAAATGATAATTGAGACACACATATTTATCAAAAAAAATTGTGTAGTTTATCATCTTTTAATGAGGATGTTAGTCATGTAGTTTAACATCTTGTGGTAAGGATGTGGGTCACCTGAAATGCAATAGAATATTGTGGCTAAACTAGTTGATATGAGCTGATCATCACTATATATCATGTTGGAGAAAGAATCAAGCCTCACATTGTTCTTGAAAATAGTTCCCCACATCAATGAAGTTTTGATGAGGGGAAAAATGGGGCTTTGATAATTTATAGAATAATAGTATGGCCCATGACATAAGGTATAGGGTTCACTAAATATATCATTATAGTGATAATCAAGCCACATGTAGTTATTAAATAATGGTTTGTTGCGGTACCATCACCAGATATTATGATCCACTCAAATATGGAATGAAACGCTGCACAGTTTTATGCAATTCCACAAGGATGTGAACCATGTAGTTTAACATCACGTGGTAAGGATGATTATGGAATGCAGTTTAGAGTATTAAATAATATACAATATATAGGGTTATGAAGTTTAATTCCATGCATCTAAAATGAATTTCATGCCTTTTAAGGTCATCCGCAAAGGCTGACTCCACAGTTTTACATCATGTAGTTGATATGTGTGTTGTGTGCTCACACAAGAAATTTATTTAGGAACCATGAATTGGTTAGGGTTATAAAAAGATCTAAATCCATTGAGATCAATTAATAATTTCAGTTAGAGTGTACCTTATTTATGTAGATAGGTCCCTCCCACTCTGGCTCATGATTTGGAGTCATATTTCCTGGTATTATTGGAGTCCAAAAGACTAGTACCAATTCTCTATAGAGGAAGGAACGAAAGCGGAACTTCTTATTAAAATATCATGCTATCTGATTTTTATGGACCTGAAATTGATGAAAGGTATTCCATATTTTATCATTTAGTAACTCAAATTCATCCATTCATTTTTGGGACCTCTCCTATATGGATAACTTGTCAATGATGGAAATATAAAGTAATAAAAATTGGACCTTTTTGGGCAAGATTTCTTTTATCATGTATACCGTTGAATATAGGGTCTCCCATGTGGCAATATAGGTTCTATTCTAGTAAACCCACATGGAATGAAAAATATTTCCAGGTTAATAAATTTTATCTTTATCTACCATCTTTTGGAGTATGTTTTACAGGTTCTTGTTTAAGTCCTATATCGGTCCATGAGCCACTGCATGATAGTGGGAAGAATGGTTGGATTTGATATTGTACTCTTGATACATATTTTCCAACTAATCATAATAGAAATTGGGTTTTTTCTACCATAATTGTATGAGGGACACCAAATATGGTAATGATGTTGGTTTTCATGAAGCTGAAAATGCTTTTGGCCCTGTATTCATTGAGGTGTATTTCCTCATCCCGTTTGGGGAAGAAGTTGGTAGTAATTAATATGTATTTGAAATTATTGGTCATAGCTGAAGGTTTTAGACCCAAAATATCCATTTCCCTTATTAAAAATGGATATAAGTATTTTATTGTATTTAGATACTCCATGGGTTGATAGATGAAGTTGGCAAGAAATTGGTAAGAATGAAATTTCATTGTGAATTATGTACAATCATGTGTCATCAAAGGATAGAAGTATCCAAGACTTCATATTTGGTCAAAAATATTGTACCCAACTGGTGGGAACCAGAATCTCTCACATACAATTATTTCATAACCATTGAAATATTTTCTATGTCAATACATCTAAGAAAGACTCCATCAAAGCCTCATTTTTAGAGGAATTCCTGTTAGTTTGGGCCATCATAAATAGTGATGTTGGTTTTCCACCAGTGTATTTTATCTTTCCAAAATTTTATAATGGAATTAATCTATTGTTTGAGGTATTCCATTGTGGGAATCATCCACCCAGTGGTAGGACTATACAATTAAGAGATATGGCTATTTTTTCAATCTCTTTGGTTATAACTTGAACAAAAGTTGACATCATTCCATGATGGGAAATGATGATGATTGTTTCATCCTATTTTGGATACACTAGATATGTACCAAAATTTATTAATGAATCTTCTCTATAATTCTATGATCGAGGTATGTGAGTCAATGTTGGCTCTGAGGAAAATTCTGCTGTTAACCCTTAGACAAGTTAAACAGTATGATCATATCTTATTTTCTAATAGAATAATCCCAAATGATCTATTTGATAACTCTGAGTCACCATTCACCTTTTGGTGGCTCATTGGTATTTGGAGTTCCAGTTGTATGAAAATAATTGAGGCCTTATATTCTTCCACCTTTTTTGTAAAACCTTCAAACAATAAGAAGGATGAAGGTGAAACTATATTTGCTGAGGAAATGAGCATGATACTTAACCAAACATTGTTGATATTAGGGTCTTTCATTATCTTTCCTGTTAATATATTAGAGGTACCTTCAAAATAAATTTCCTAAATTTTTGGTCCATCCTAAATAGAGAAGATCCCTTCATCTGGAAGGTCAATATTTAATGACATCATTTTTTCAGATGGGTTCTCTGTAAGAAAAACTTGCTAAAGCCTGGCCTTTCAATACATTCTGAGGTAAAAACTATATATAAAATTGATATAGGATAACCGAACACAATTCCAATAATCCTATCAACATAGAAGGATGGAGGATATATTTAAACAAGTTATTTCAAGAGACCAAATTGACATCAAGGTGCTGCAGGTAGTGTATTATTTTTAGAACCAAAAAGACAAACACTAAGAAGATTTTAACTATATTAGAAAAACGAGTCTCCAAATTGAGAGTTTTTTTGACCTTGATAGTAACATTTTTTTATTATTAGTGTCATCATTTTATATGAGGAAGCCACATAGTGATCGCTCCTGGGTTGTCACAAAAAGAATTAGTGGATTTCCTTCAATGGTCAGCATTAATATTGGTGGGATCAAGAGATATTTCTTTAGACTATAGAATGAATCCTGATAGTCATTTTTTCACTAATACTTGACTCCTTTCTTCATAAATTTCTTAAATGGGAAACACATGACTATGAGGGTTGTTTTTAAGTGTTGGATGTAGGCCAAGTGTCCTTAAAATCATCTCAACTCTTTAATATTTTTCAGAGTCATGCTATGGATATCCATTTTATTCTCATAGTTGAATTCGATGCCGATATGGTGTATGATGAAGCCAAAAAAAATTTCCCAAGGTTACTCTGAAATCACATTTTAAGGGTTTCATTTTTAGGATAATCCATCATATCTTGTGGAAGGCGGTCGTAAGAACAACCAGGTGGTTAGACCATTGTTGGGACTTAAGTACTAGATCTTCAATGTGGAATTTCAAAAAAATTCCTAGGAAGAGTTTGAATATGCGATAAATGGAACATTAGTACATGGCACTGAAATTCATGAAACCAAAGGGAATTACTCGATAGTAGAATACTCCATGGGGTCCCTGATGGTGGTTGATTCATCATTTTCTTGGTCCATCTTAATTTTTTTGTACCCTGAACAACCATCCATTTTGGAGAGGGTTTGATAACCATCCATCGTATCAAACAATAATTCTGTGACGAGAACTGAGAATTCCACTTTTGGATAGTGCTGGTTGAGATATATAAAGTTTATATACACACTGATTTCCCTATTTTTCTTCTTTAATAGAAAAATATTAGATTTCTATTTTAGATATAAAAATTCCGGGATGATGCCAGCCTTTATGAGGTTTTTCACTTCAACATAAATTTTGGAGGCATGAGTCAGGTGTCTCATTCTTGCTACCTATTTATATCCTTATTGTACTTTTGGAAAACCCAAGTTGTGGGTGGACACCTCGATATCAATCCCTAGAATCTTTATATAATTCTAAGAAAAAAAATATCGGTGTTTCTTCAAAAAGGAGGTATATACCACTTTTTATTCAGATGTAATGGATGCACTAAACAATGTGGGTTATGGATATTCTTATGTACCATGATTTATTTCCTTACTCCCATCAACAATGATGGAGAGGCCTTCCTCGATTGTTGGAAGGTCATCCCTAGAGTCTTCCTCCTCTTCCTCTCCCGCATGCATTACCTATTCCGCCTCAACTTAGGAAGTAGGTGATTAAGAAAACTTCTTAGAGTTACGGGAGGAGTTGACATTTGGAAATTTTGAAGATGAATCAATACTTCTAGATTGATTTATGGGGAGGGGGATTTTTGGAGTTCCAAAGGGGAGATAAGGTACCGAGAATGATCATTTTCTTCCTCTCTCATTTTCATGACGACTTCTATTAGGCTAACAGATATAAAATGGATTTGTTGAAGCTCTAGGGATGGAATGAAGACACAATCACCTAGACATTCGTTACTGTTCATAGGATTGATAAAATATCCAGTGTTTTCAGGTTCAGTTTTCATGAAAGACATCATAGAAGTCACTAGTTTTGTTTTCAAATTCGAACCATTTTCTTTGACTTGGTCAACGAGAAGCACATACTCTAAACTAATATATTTTAAAGGGTCATCTATAATCATCTCTAGACCATTCAGGGCATTGATTTGAGTGAATTCAATAGTCACATAATTTTTCCCTTCCCTCTATTAAAATCATGTGTCAATGTACTATTATTCACAAGATTTAAATGAGGGGTTTTCAGCATGAAATACCCCAATTTGACCACTAATACAATATTTGAGACATTAGTTGTATAAAAAGGGTAAAAATACGTACTGATGTGTCCATGATCTTCCCAGAAAAACATCAATGGCCATATCTTTCTGAAAAACCATGAATTATATGTCAGAAATGAGATCCTTAAACCATTTATGGAGTTTTATTTCTATAAGAGGCTTTTAACCATTCTTTTAATAACCCTGTTACATTAAATTGAAGGGGGAAATTGAGATTCCATGAAACCCTATTAATGAAATTTGAAGATCGAAATGTGGTTTAATCTGAAGCCATTTCCAATAAAGAATTTTCATATATAATTTTCATTTATCCATCTAGATATATAAAAGCATATGACATGTCCCTACATAATGGAATTCTCATCATGGTCTATGAAAGGCATGGTCATATGACATTATGTTATATAATTACATGCATGATATACATCATTATAATCAACCATGAACTCAAATTAGCGAGGGTTTTCCATGTACTATATGATTTTTTCTCGTAGGTCTTATGATAGGCTCCGATAATCTATGATTGAAAACATGGCCAGTATTAAGGTTAACTGATTCAAAATATCATTTTTCTGATACAAATTTTAATTCTTCCCAGTATAAATATTCTCTTTTGTAGGTTTCTTAGGAGTTTAATTACATTATATGGATAGATCAGCCCTAGTAACAAGATTTGAAGGTGCCTCTACCCTCGGTGGATTAGGTCGACTAGGTTTATTTTCATGTTGTGGCCATTTATTTGATGACATATCATCTATATGATATTCTTGGAAGATCGTGTTAGGGGATACCCTAACATGTGTGGGGGAACCTACTTTTCCATGCTGAACATTATGGAGAGCTCTAACATGATTTTTATCCATATATATAGTTTGAGTAGGGACACAGTTAGAGTAGTGACTCCTGACACAACCACATCTTCCCATGTATCATTGTATCTAACAATATATTCCCCCAGTTCCAAATAATGTGTAGGGAAATGAGTTTCATAATCAGACTCATAATATAATAATGGATCCACAAAGTGAATAAAATTAATGGAACCAAAGAACAACTACTTATCTTATTTAGATTTTGTGTGGTGAGTCAACTATGGTTGCATTATTCAGTGGGGAAGTGCTCGTGCTTCTGGGATTATAAGAATGACGTTTTCTAAAATCAAAGACAAATTTGCACTTGAAAAATGATCATTATCAACTGTTTTATTATCAATCATGCTTCAATGTTTCTTTTTGGAAGACTAACTTTTAGAGGACTGAGCTACCGATGAAGTCGATCATGTTGTGGATAATGCTGTCGTGGGCATATTAAGTTATTGTAACTGCACTCAAAAGATAGTACAAGTGTTTTTGATCTATTTTATTACTATACAATCACTTAAATTCTTTTTTACCTTTATATTTACTTCCTTCCATTAATTTTCCTCCTCCGTATTGATAGTATAAGCATATGCCACTTACATAGGTGGATTTCCTAGTTTCACATTCTAGGAGTCAACTGTCTCTTTAAGATGTCTTTGAAAAAGAAACTTTCCAAGATGTTGTTCCCCAGTGTTTAATGTAATGGGAATAGTTTGAGAGATATTTATTATTACCCCAAATGGGATTCATGGGATTTGGGAAAGTCATCATATTATTCTCCAATGCCGAGATGATGTAGCTAGTCTTGGTCACTTCAATAGGAATGAAACATGTTTTAATATCCTCAAACTATTTTTACATGTTCTCCCTTTGATCAAACTTACAAGGCAGGAATTGTTTCTAGAATCCATGAGGTAGATTCACATGATATAGTGTAGGCCTTGGAGATATTTTGGGTGAAGGGGCATGCTTAAGTGAAATAGTGGTCACCTATGCTTTCCCATTCTCTTTCCCTGAGCTGATGGAATTACTCAAGACATATCCTTAGTTTGTGCAATAAAGTCATCCACTCTTTGAGAAATTAGAATAAGGTCCCAACACCCTCCTATTTATTTCATAAGGATTAGTGGTGTGTGTAATTCTTCATGAAGATTCACTATACATATGGAAAAAATTATTCCTGAGGATGTTGTAGGTTGAAGGAGTATGTTAACCCTTTCTAATGAGTAATAATGTCTAAGACTCTATAATTATCCCACTATTGGAAGTTTAATAGTTTTAGGATTGTTTTCTTCCATAATGGTGACCAAAATTGGAAAAGAAACTTTCAAGAAACGTATTCCCATACTGTAACTGACTATGCCAACAAGTTGCTGTACTATTCAAAGGATGTTCTATATAGTTTTTTCATGAAGCGCCTGAGTTTCACTGCCTCTATTTGTTCAGAGGTCCCCATCATGGGATCATAGCTGGACCCTAAATGTGTGATGTTCTAATCCAAGTACCCAAATTTGTTTATAATTATAAATATAAGATTATCAAAATTCGACAGTAGAAGATTTATATAAACACATTAGTGGTAAGGCTTCTTATCTGGTTGTAACAATTCCCACCATTAATCCATGGATTCTAATAGATCCATTAGTGACTCAATATTATTCATGATCCTATGGGGAATTTCTATCTGGGTAGGATCTTGAATAGGGGAAACAATCAGTTGGGCCATCTGTGGAGGCACTGTGGGTATTATCTGTGGGTAGCCTATAGGTGTAGTCTGGTAAGGATGCACCTGGACCCTTTCTAAATGTATACCCAATGTAAGTAATTCTAGATATTCTATCCTGGGGTAAAAGTATATTTTTTTCATCCCACATTGAGCGAATGTCCTAGATCTATTTTAGTTGTTTGGACAAACCCTATTTATTGAGGTGTTCCAATTGGGAGTGCAAGCTATGGATCTTCTAACATAACATATCCAATATGAGGAATACCTTGGAGTAGTTCTACTATGAGTATCCTCAATTATTTTATCTCTTCTTATTATTGAAAAAAATATTTCCTCATGTGTGAGGGGTCCATCATTTCTAGGGTGTAGGAGAGGCGTAAACTTACCTTTTACATTTTCTTTGTTAGGTTCTCCCTGAGGAGGTAGTGGTAGAGTGATTGAGGGAACACTAGGACGAGTCTCTAGTTCTAGGTATATACACATCCTTCAATCCTTTCAGTGAGTAACATATTTTTAAATATAACATTCTCCCATTGCTCCTTCTATGTATTGGCCCCATGTTTTATAGGGCCTCTATGGGTAGTTTTAATGAGATTCATTGACACATAATGCGTTGTAGAAATTTTATCAGTGTATTTGTGTGACTTAATTTTTCTATAACCTCCATGATGCCTTGTCCTCTATTTAATTATTTCATTGGTATTCATTTAAAAAATGATAATCTGAATGGAATATACACAAAATTTAGTCATGTGGTTTATTAATTATGTTATTGAATCCTAAGATGTGAAAATATTGGGAGGATTAATCTTGTGATGTTCCCCCTAATCAGAAGAAAACTGACTTCCACAGAGGAGGAGGCTTCCAAGGTGAAAAATTCCCCATCCCCGAGGGATATGGTTATTCCTGTTCCACTTTCAAAACTCTTTGGGGCTAGTTTTCGGACATCAAAGGTTGTTTTGAAAAAAATTCCTAACCCTACGAGGTTGGGGTTTCTATAGGATTATCATGGCTTCTACTTCAGCTGATTAATTTCTAATTTTATGGAGTTTCTTCCAAACAAGGATTGTGTGCATCAATTTTTATAAACCCAAATCACCCACTTCCAAGGTTATTACACTATTTCCGACATCATTCTTATTTGACAACCAACTTCCCTTAAACATGAGGCTTGTTTAATATTTTCAGATTCTTGACCCAAAATTATTTCAATATCTAACTCTCCAATGGCCTGTCATTAGTGAGAGTCGGTTGGGGAATATTTTTTTGATCATATCAACTGTTGTGAATAGTTCCCATTTTTTGGAGATAAGCTGAAGCTTTGACATTTCATGATACCACATTTTTCTTCCTTTTCTAGTTGGGGATTTTGGTGAAATATAACACTCATGGTTCACTCCACCCTCTATTGTGAACATGATATGGGGTATCTATGATCACCTTTCACAATATTTTTTAAATGTTGAGTCATGAATGCTGAAGGGACGTTTCCTTTTCATGGACATTAGATGTTGTGTTGCAAAGATAAACACAAAATCAATTTTGAATTTCATCCCTTCTATTACTATGACGTGACTTTGATAATCATCATAGGGTAAATTTTTTTCTCCCAGGTGACAAAGAATGTTCCATATACTAATGCATATTGAGTGCCCATGATCTTCCAAAAACACCTTTGGAATGATCTATTGAGGTGTGGACACATGCCAAAACATGACAGGTATGTCATATTGGCTAGTAGTTTTCTAATGTTTATCAAGACTTCATTATATTACACTAGAAGATCCTCGATCTGGCCTAACCAAAGTGGATCCTTCCCAATTTCATTATTTAAAAAATGTTTGGTAGGGGATTCCTCAGCCACATTGGATGGCATGTTATCTAATGGGTGGTTCCAATAATGACCATTGGCTTTGGATGTCTTTCAGTTGAGAATTGATTTCAATATTCAACGATAAGAAATCAAACATGACTGACCCTGTTTTCCCATGTGCCTCATAGTTGAAGAGATTTCTCATCACAACATCACCAAGGGTAGGACACTCTTGATGATGTGAAATAGTAATACAGAGGGAAATTTTACAATGAATGTCATCTTGTGGATCACTACAATGGGATATTATAGTATGTGGAATACCCTCTTGATATTTGTTTCTATGGATACCTAGAGGGTTTTTGTGACTCTCATTGGGAGATGGGCTCTTGAGATCGATCAGATTATAGAAATGACGAAATCATTCCGGATCAAGTGTTCGAGGAGGTCCTTCGGGACTGATATTACTGGTCCTATAATCTTGTAATGGGAGATTAGAGTCCTGAGCATCCATAGATAAACAAATGAGGGATTCAAGAACTCCAACATTTAGAAGAGAGGGATCATATATCATATATTCATTTTCCAATTTTCGATGTTATGGATTCTCTTTGGATTCCTTCTTTCATGCGACTCAGTACAATTTCTAGTGAAAGTAGTTTTTTGGTTTGAAATCTTTCTCGACTATCTCTCATGCCAACTCCAAAAAATGTTAACCAGATCCTAGAACAATAGAAGGTGTTTGTGCCAATATTTCACTGGCCATTGGAATAGTATGAACCTCATGTTGGAATGAGTGCATGTTCCCGATCTAGTTGTCTATATATCATAGGAGAGTTTTTCCCATTACCCTCCTAGATATGATCATAGGCATGTTACTACTCTAGGGTGACATGACGATGAGCCACATCACTTATGGGGATTGGGTTGTGTGTTCAACCCTCAATCACAACTTTGTTCACCATTATGATTTTTGGGATGGTCTGTATGATGTCGGAAGGGAGTTGTGTCTACCCATTTACCATTTTCAGGATATGGTTGTTGAATTCAGGGACTGGAATGGGGATATATTCCAATTGCATGTCTAGAGATGGGGTATGAGTTTACTCTTGTCCTCCATTTCCTACAAGTGGATACTTACTACACTTGGGTGTGGGGGAGAGAGTTGGTTCTTCCACTATTCTTAATCAAGACATTTCGATCAACATCTATGGGTGCTTCCAGATGAGGATGATAACATGATTTTAAAATGTAGTCAAGTGTGTGAACCTACTCAAAGTTTATGACCGAATTTTATTGACAAAATTATTTGGAAATAGACATATGAAGATTATATTATGACTTAATAATGTGGGAAAAAATACATACCTACTCATAGGTTTCCTCCAGATTTGGAAAGTGGACTTCTAACGATGCTTCCAGATGAATCTGTAGGCCAGTTATGTTATTATGGTCAGGTGTATGTGTCTATTTTTTTTCAACTACATTTGGTTAGATAGATTCTCCTAATGGGACAAATATGTAACCATATTCCTTTTTTACCAATTTCTTGCCGGTGGGACGTCTTTCATGCCTTGGTCTGGATTACCTAGGCCAGGAAACCAAGGGTGACACCCTCATCATGTTGACGGTTCACTGCTGAAAAAAACTGGTGGTGGTGACTGATGGCTTAGGAAATTTAGAAGGACCCATATTTCTTAAGGATGAGGCCATAAATGGGCTCTTGATCAACCTCCCAAAAATAAGGGAGGGACTAGTTATTATGTTTTGAGGATAATCTCCTAAAACAATTGAAGACAGTGTTTGGTATTCTCTCCTTGTAGACCACCAACCATTGCTGGTGGGATGATAGGTGGGGTTTTGTGATCGAGAGGGCATGTCAAGCATCTTTAAGTGTTGGGATGGTACCATTATAATGATACTATTGAACCAGTTTATTTGAGATTGAGTATTGAAGACATTGGGTTGGTGATAGATTCCACTATATAGATGAGAACCCATCATGAATAGTAGAATGTGAATACATCTATGAGTTTTACTATGATTGTATATATATTTAAGGAATGAGATCTTGGATGGATGAACAAGGGGGGACAAGTTAGTAATCATGGTGGATATGAGAACCAAGTTAAAGGTGATTCTTCAAATGATATTTTTCCCAAGGAGCGAGATCCAATATTGAATCTGGATGATTAGATATGGAATAATGATCTATTTTTCCATTGTGCTCAAGGAGATAGAAACTCGACGGTGCCATATTCGGTGTCATCTGTCCTGAAGAAGTACATTGTGAATGTTATGAAATTTGATTCAAATCCATCCTTCTATAATTTTTCCTCTCCCTATCCAGGTAGGGTGATCAAAAAATTCCAGATTGCACATGTTGCTGCAAACCAGAATGCAGTGGACGAATGGGTCAACCTTTTCAAATTTCCCATTATTGCACGCTTATTAACCCCAAAAGGTGAAAGGATGTGGAAGATTTATGAGTTTAAAAAGATAACTGTAGTAGTGTGGGGTTTCAATGATTAGAAGATGATGGCCAAGGGAAGTGAATTTTTTCATACTGTTTTCCTAAATGATGAGTGTAAGAGGCGGGCCTAGAGCTTTGGATATATTTCTCTAAATCCTGGGATCCTATGAATCTATGAATGGGATTTCAATTTTTATCCCTTCAATGTCACCAATAATTATGTGCAGGTCTAGGTACGCATCCTTATTCTTAACTGGATGTACTATCATCCTCAGATTATTTAGGATATTGCATCCTCAGTGGGAAATCCCATAAGAATGGATCAACAAACAGAAAATCCCAACTTTTTCCATTTTGATCGTGTTCTCATTGAGGATTACATGGACAACACATTGGTGGAATATGTTGTCCTCATAACTAGGAATGAATCTATTACCATGGGAATTTTTATTGAAAACAAATTGAAATTCTGAAAGTCCTACAACTACTTCGGACATCTCCCTGAATAATGCAACAGGTCTCCCACATTCTCCTTATGAAAAATTAATCGGAATGATAATGGTCATTACAATAAGGCTTCTAATAACAAGAAGAAATATTTTTCATCCACCTCTTCTGATCCTAGGATTATTGTCCATGAGAGGGAAGATCTCAATGATGACCTCATCCAACTAGCAGGAATTATTAATATTGAGTAGGTGGATAAGGATTTGGTGCCTCAACATGATGACTTAGGCTTGAAAATGGTCTAATATGGGGAAGAGGAATTTCCTAAGTGTAATGGATACTTCACTATGGTTTATGAGGTTTCCCCCTCCACGAAGGTCTCAGATTTGCTGCATGATGGCACCCCTTCTAGAGTTGCTCAGGACATGACTGAGCCCTCACAGGTGCTTCCCAAAGTTTCCATTTTAGGAAATTTTCTTCCCTCAGGGAGTCATGGATCCCAGTGCAACCTGTTGGCCCCAGACATGGAGTAATATGTTTCTACTGAATAGTCCATCCCTCCTCCATTAGGTGACCAACCTCTACCATAAGAAAATATTTTTTCACAGCCTCAAATGCATGATACATTTCCTACCGTGAATGATGAGACCATGTATGGGGATTATGCTTTCACCCAGGTTCCCATACATAAAGTTTCCAAGAGGAGAATGGATGATAATGAAATAGTGGGTTTTCAGCACTCCCCTAATACATTCCGCCCACTATATAGTGTGTTCTAGGGGGATGACATGGATGATCCTCCTGCTTGTCTAGAGGATGAGGCAAAGGCTCCTTCAACATAATGACCTCATGAGGATAATGATGGGAGAACAAGTAAGGGGAGCGGTAGTATGGCTGCAACAGAAATCATCAAAGGAAGGCCTCAAACAAGGGGTATGGCAGCACTCCATAAATGAATATCATTTTCTGCAATTATCAAGGGCTTGGGAATGATCCCATTGTCAAGGCCCTCAAACATATTTTCTTAAAGAATAATCCATTTCTTATTGGCCCTATTCAGTCGAAGCTAAATTTCAGTAGCTGGAATGATTTCAAATAAGAGAAACTTGGTTTCTCCCTTGTTTCTTAATATTTTAATGAAAATTATGTAGAAAATATTTGGATGCTAAACCATGAATCATTCACCCAGCTCTCTTGTAACCAATGAAAACAGATAGTTTTGTCCCCATTTGGCATGCATGGAATTAACTTCTCTGCCTCCATTATTTATGCCTCCAAGTCATATATCAAAATAAGGGAATTATGGAGTGTGATGGAGTCTCTTTCCTCTTAGTAGTTTCTTAAATGGATCATGTTGGGTGACTTTAACACTTCCCTCTAGACTGAATAGAAAACGGGGTCTAACTTTAATAGACTTGAAAAAAATGAGTTTTATAAATGCATTGATGATTGAAATTTGGTTGAAGTGTCCACTGTTGATGCTGACTTTACTTGTGGAAGGTACACTACGAATGGGAGGCATCAAAGTAAACTGGATAATGACCTTGTTCAGGTTACTAATATAAAGGAATCTTTTAATGCTTCCTACATTAATCTCCCAAAAAATCACTTCAATCACAACCCTTTGTTGTAAGAAGATTCCTCTGATGGTACACGATTAGCTTCTATTCCATTAAAGTACAATAATAACTAGCTTGTCAATCCATGATGCAAGGATATTTTCATTGATTCTTGGATCTGTGTGGGGATTGGTGGTCCCCTCCATGTTCTATCCCTCAAACTAAGGAATACCAAGTGAATTCATAGGTAATGAAGAAAAAATTCTTTCTCCAATATTGATGAGGATATAAAATCTTCTGAAATTCAATTTCTTCTTTGTCAAAACAATAATCATCTATGCAACATGCCCCTTAATAATGAGATTCACGACTTGTCAAAGCATGATGGATTACTCTATAATAAGGAGAATCTGGCTAGGTCACAATATAATGTCATATAGTTGAAAGAAGGAGACATGAAATCTATATTATTTCATCACATTCAAAAGGAAAGGAAACATAGGAGGGGTTCACTACCCTAAACATTGATTGTAACTTAGTCATCTTAGAAAATGATATCTACAATGTGGTGACTAGATATTTTTCTATTCTCTACTCTGAGTGTGGGACTGATAGAACTCATATGATTATGAACAAAATTACCCCAGCATTTATGATAGGACGAATGATAAAATATTGTAAGTCCCTGGAGGGAAGGATATAAGGGAAACACTCTTCTCTTTGAATATTGATAGTGTTGTAGGGATGAATGGTTTCAAAATAAAATTCTTTATGTTTAATTGGGAAAATGTCCATGATGTGACCATTAATACTGTCAGAGAATTATTTTCTCATGTGTTATTACCGTATGGTGCCAACTCTAATTTTTTCCCTTATACCCAAGAAGGATAATGAGGTGGACATTAGGGACTACAAGCTGGTTGTAATTAAGAACAACCTCCCCAAAATTATTAGAAAAATAATTACTATGAGATTAGGATGTACGGTTAAGGATATTGTCACCCTGAATTAGTTTTGGATTTGTTCTAGGGAGGAATATATAGACCTGTATTTTCATAGCATCTGAATGCATCAATGTCATGAGAATAAATGGGAGGTAGGGAAATATTTCTTTAAATATTGACATATCGAAGGCCTTTCACATGATGAAATGGTGCTTCATACTCTCTATTCTCTAAATGCATGGATTCTCCACCAGGTTAATCAATTTAATTCATGCCATTATCAAGAGTTCTAGGCTTTCAATTCGAGTCAATGGTTCCCCAATGGGCTTCTTTCAATGCTCAAGCAGCGTCCAAAAAGTTGACCCCCTATATGGAATCTTATTTTCTCTTGTTGAAGATTATCTAAGCCTCTATCTCAATAGTTTGGTACAAGATGGATTTTATAACCATATCTAGGCTCGAAGGGGACTCCATTCCCCCTATCACCTCTTGTATACTGATGAAATTCTTCTATTTGGTAGGGTTGAAACACGGGTTGTCTCTTCGATTAAAGCCATATTCATGCACCAAGAGGATGTGACCGGTTATGCCATTAGTTGGCACAAATACCTTATTCCTTTTGGGGATGGGGTATCAATTGGAATGAAAGACATGGTTTAAAGGTATCTTGGTGTAAAGAAACGTGTTTTCCATTTATTTACCTGGGGGTGCCACTATTTTGGGGAAAAGTAAAATAGAGCCACCTTGAACCAATATTCTCCAAAATCACTGCTCAAATGTCAAATTATAAGGGAAAGTCCATGTTATAGGCTGGAAGAATTTCCCATGTGAACTCGGTGATCACCTCTATGTTTGTTTATGGGTTTTATATTTACATATGTTTGAAGGATGTTATCAAGGAACTCCAATGTTTTATCTGGAACAACATATGTATTGGGTCCATCAATGAGAAAAAACTAGTTTCTGTAGCTTGGAAGGATTGCATTCAGACAAATAACATTGGAGGATTAGGGATAAAAGATCTGTGCTATTTCATTGATGGCCTCTTACATAAATTCATCTGGAATATTCTTAATTCCAATGACATCTAAATGTATTTTCTCTCATCTTGTTTCACACAAAAGTTGTGGGATGGCTACCCACATCTTCTTTCCTCCTCAATCTGGACTGCTTTGAAATCCACCTTCAACAGTTTCATGCAATGCTCTAAATGGATAATGTGCAAGGATTCTGATCTTAATGCCTAGACAACTCCATGGCTATCCAGGTTGATTCATGGTGATGTAGACATCCCTTCTGATTTAATACAAACATAAATTGATACCCTTCATGCCTCTAATCTTCATTCATATGGTTTCATACCGACACATATGCATGATGAGACTCAACGGTAAAACTTCATGGACAAGGAAATGCTCATCTGGTAGCCTCACTCCACTGAGATACTCAACAATGATTCTTGGTATAGGCATATGTGTGATGGGTCACTCATCACACCTATATGGATTATGGAATTTTGTAAACCCTTCATCCAAACTTCTTATTATCTTCTTATCTTGAGAATCTGGAAAAGGCATATGCATATCTAGTGTGTTCTACAACGAACAGACCTACAACATGCATCGACATTCCCCTTATGTGTTGTTTTTGAGGGTACAATTGAACATGTTTTTCATTTTTTTACTTTCATTTTCAGGTTGTGGAATTATATACAGAGCAAGATGGGATGCCAGATCTACATGGATGGCCTAGACAGACTGTTGAGCTACATTCCCTCAAGGACATGAAGTGACCAACTGAAAAACATGATGCTAGATACTGCATAAATATTATGGGGTTGGTATGGAAATTAAGGGATGCGATTTTCTTTGATAATCGACCTGCAACCTTTCAGGTTGGTGTGTGATTGGTTCACAGAGTCATTTTGAACACCTCAAAAATCCAGACTAGTAGCATGAAAAATGATATGAATGACCTCATCACTTTAAGAGGCCTTGGGGTCTGTATTTGGATAAAAAACCATTGTTCTTGAAGTCATTTAGTAGTATTCCTCTAAAACCTTCTTGGGAGAAGGTTAATGTTGATGGGGCGGCTTCAGGTGCACCTGGACCTTCGGGCAGTAATGTTGTCTTCCACACCTATCAGGGCTTCATCAAAGTATGTTTCTATAATTATATTGGAACTAGATCCGCCATTGAAGAAGAAAATTGGTCTATGATCAAAGAGATCACTTATGTTGTTCATCATAGCTGAAATTTCCTTTGGATTGAATCTGACTCAGTGGTGGCAGTTGATATCCTTAGCAGCTAGTCTAGAAATGTTCCATGGAAGATACTTCCAGCATGGGTTGAAGGTATTCACCATACGTGTATCCTCAATAATGATGTAAAAAATGTGTATAGAGAGGCAAACTAGGTTGCTGACACTTTGTAAAAGAAGGCCATTGCAGAATCATGCTCAGAATGGTCTTTTTTTGCCACAGACTTTTATTCACATATTGTTGTTGCAGATTCTTGTTCAACTAGTTTCACTAGACTTTGTAAACCCCCCTTGTGATTTTGTTACTTTTATTTTCATTAATAAAATTTTGTAGGAGGGGGTCTACCCTAATCCTGGACCTTTTTTGTGTTTATATTTAAGGAATATACTTTTAGATGATCCTAGGATATAGGAAAAAAACAAGAACAACAAATCAAAGAAGCATGTATTTAAATGAACACATGAAAAATTAATTATCATTCTTGGACCCCTTAATTTTAAAGGTTAATGGGTCCTAATAGTTGTGTGAAACCATCATCATGATTAATTATTCATTTTTTGTTACCATTTTTTTGGTCCCCTAATTCCATGTGGGGTTGGAGATGTGTTTTTTGTGTTGCTAGAAAAACCATTACATCAAACATATATCAACATATGTTTTAGGTAGTTTCCAATGGGGTTTATTTGAGGAAATATAAACTACCAATGGCTCAATATTTATTCTAGCCTTTTTTTCAAAGGAATACATTCATTTGGGAGTTTTTCCTATGATGATTAAGTGCTCAGATTTTTTGACTTGATGGGATGTCAAGATCATCACACCCTTTTTGGGGGAATTTTTCTTACTTTGGGACACTCTTGTAGATTTAATATATGTTATTGAATCATTAATTATTTCCCAATTATGATGTGGGAGACCCTTTAATTAGCAATCAATTATTAGCATGTATGGAATTTATAATCATTTGTATGTTTCATAGGTTCTCCATCAATGGAGATTTCTATATCTATCTGAGGTTCTCCATAAATGGTACCCTAGTATGTATTAATTAGATATTCCTTTTCCATCTTATTGCAATACTGGTTTTGATCCACAGAGTGAGGTTCTCTAGAGTGAATCCTCATCCAGGGAGATGAGATTATTTTTTATGTCATGATTAGACCCATAAGATGAGAATTATATATATCCTTTTGAATGGAACAAAAAAACACATAGTTAGATTCCACTTAATGGGGAACATAATACATTTTATGGTCATGCGATATGGACCAAACCATTTTGTTTAATGTCATATGACAAGTACATATAGGTAAAATGTCCTTAGTCAAGGTTTGGTGTGGGACTTATACCAATGTAGACTAGGAATCCGGGAAACAATATGGTCTCCTAGGTTGGAAAAGATACTATAGAGAATATGGACCAAAGGTAATCAAGGTTGACTTGTTGTGTTAGGTTTGGACCTTAAGTAGGATTCTTATGTTTCCCATTTGGATGTGAATCAAAGCCCACATATTTAGGTTATGAGGACCCCCACCTATGGAGGCCCACTGAATGTTTGTATCACATGGGAGTATGGACTCTGGAGAGGATTAATTTTGGGCTTATTACTTAGGAGGATTCCCTCATTATGTTGGGGCTTACATTTGGAATTATTCCCAAAAAATCTGGGATAGTGGAGTTATCATGATCGACACCAACCTCTAAGCCCACGTGAATCATGATCAGTGTGATGAAAAAGAGGAAGTGGTTGATATGATAAAACACAAAATATCTTTTACCTATGATTGGATAGATGTCCTTGAGTAACCTTGTATATGGAAGAACATTGAATTAATTTTAGATAAAGATCCAAAAAAACATTCTTTGACAAAAACCTTCAGCAGACTCTGCAGATGACTTGATCATAGCTAACCTCTAAGCCCACATGAGTCATGCTTGAATGTGAGAAATAAGAAGTGGGAGATTGAGAAAAAACTCAAGATCCCACTTCCTCTAGTGGAAGAAACTAGGATGATGTCACATCTCTCTTATCGTTATACCCTGGGCCAAAAGTGGGGTAGGAAGGGATTTGAAGTTCCCATCGACCCTCTTTGTCTTGTAATCAGGATAGTCGCATTTTGTGATCTCTACATCTATGACCCAAGGGTATGGAGAAGGAATCGATGAATCATTATCGATCCTGTAAGAATGGATAGGGGATTACTCATGGGGGGGGGGTCTATAAAATATTCTCCAAGGTAAGAGAGGAGGATCTCACTCAATATCAAAGGGGAAGACCAAGTGTTATCCTCATCCCCCTTCCTAGAACCGGAGGTCCTGGATCTCAATGACCTTCATGGGAAGAATTATTTATAATCCTTATACCTGATAACGTGAGGTCCTTGTCATTTTCCCCTAGGTAGGGGTCCTTATGACCAGAATATTTCATACTCACATTTATCCCGAAACCCTACCTATTAGGTAGGATAAGTGTGGGACACCTCTGACTGAAGGAATGCACACCAAAATGGGAGGCAACATGGTGTTCCTCTTTCCATTAGTTTTCAAATACAAAGGATTTATTGGATTTTTCCATTTTCCCCCATAGATTATGAATCCATAGGAACAATAACCCTTCCATTGGCATTGTGGAAGAGGGTTCAAGGGTGGATCACACAAGAAGTCTCTTATAAAGAAAAAGTTCTTAATGCCTATCCTAGGCGGAGCTAAAAGTGCTTCACATTGGAGGAATAAGTCCAAATGAGAAGGGGTTATTTATGAAATAGAACATCTGGTGAACAACACATTTGAGAGGCTTTATTCTAGTCACTATGGGTCTCTACATGCATCCTTTTAAGGGTCTCATGTAGGTACCTAATCAAGTAAGTGATCTTCTTTCAACTTCATGTCTACTCAGGGGAAGGGGTCATCATGTAGGTGACATGTGTTTCAGATCATGAATGGAGTTCAATATCCCATTTACCTTCTTAATAATCTCTTTTATCATGCTTTAGAGAGCTACCTGAGATATTTTGGAGGACCTGGGCAATGGGGCTACACGACCAGAGCTTCAGGGTGTCTTTTGATTTTCCAATCATGGAATTAAGGAGATATGGGGTTCTATTTATAGGAAAATAGGGAACCCTAGTCGATGGAGTTGTCCCACATATGTCCATGGAATAGGTACCTGACACCGATACACTGTGCATGGATGGACATGATTTTAGGGCCATTCATGGGGTTGCGCATGCCTTTGGATGAAAAGGGGTGTGTGTGCAAGAGATTGTGAGAAAATTTCTCTAATTCTTATTGGGGATATTCATCTCCCAAACAAACATGAGGTAATCTTCATATTATTTTCATCCCTATTGAAAAAATAGAGTCTCAACAATGGCATTTAATGATCAGGTTATTTATTTTTCATTTCCAATTCTTTCACATCATGAATTTTTTTTACAATAAATGTTTTTTGGATTATGTTAAAAACCACTAAACCCTAACCCATTGTTATTTTTCATCCCTAACATATAATCATAACCATTTATTATATACATGTTTTGCTCTCAATAAACACTTAATTTATTTTAAAGATATATAAATTCTTCTATTGAGATGAATTTAAAATCAAGGTCACACACCTTGTTGAATGGATCTTGATAACAGAGGTTATGAATAGTAAGACACCCAACCCTTATCAGTTTTGTAATGTAATTAATTTCCATGTGATAATTTTATCCATTTTCATCAAGAGGTTGATTAAAATTTTCTTACTCTCATGTTACATAACCACATTTTGTATCATTAGAAAAGATATATTAACAATCCAATGACTCATCACTTTGATTGGTGGATTTCACTATGTTTAAAATAACTTGATCCTTTCTGAATCCAAATATCATCATTCCTTGATTTACATCAATCAATTAATTCCTAGTAGAAGTAAATGGTAACCCTATAATTATGGTGAAATATTCTTCTTCCTCATATCCTAGACATAGAAATCAATGGGAAAGATAAATTTTCCAACATTTACAAAGACATCCTTAAGAATCCCATGAGTGTGCATGACTGATCAATCCAAAAGTTGGAGTTACACAAAAGTTGGTTTTAATTCATTGAGTCCCAAATTTTTTAATACACTAAAATAAATTATATTAATACTTTATCCATGGTCTTAGAAGTATATTTCAAAATTGAATTTCCTTATAGAACATGAAATTTTGAAGCTCTTGGTGTCTCTAATTTTTTGTAGAATCTTATTTTGAACAACCATGAAGCATTCTTCCTTCAAGGAGATCACTCCTTAATATTATATTTTCCTATTACTATAATGAACATACTTAAAAATATTTTAGTAAGATATTATTTGATAAATGGACTCTATAAAAAGGATTTGATGTAAAATTTACTAAACATCTCTAGAAACTTGGTATATTGTCCCCATATTTTTTCCTCTCCCATCATTTATAGAGAGGGGAGATGGGGATTGTATAGTGGTAGTTCCAAATAGTATTTTTCTTTCTATACATACTCTTAAATTCGATCCTCTTCAGTTATCTTTTCTTACAGATTTTTTTTCATGACTAGTTCTATGTGTTCTATCATCGTCATCATTACTGATGATTACAACTCATTTTTTGATTCTCTTAACTATCTGTCTACATATTTACATGTCCATAAAAAACATTATTTAAACAAAAAGAACTATGTTCTTAATATCCTCTCTAAGATGCATGTCTGTATTACTGATATGTGTACCTAGTAATCGATTTGATGATGTCTTAGAGATTTTACCCACTTGGGTGTCAAGATTACATAGGGAAACCCTTAAGTTGTACATTATATTCTTTTGGGTATTCATCCATTGATCTTATTTTTTCACAAAGGTAGTGAAAAGGTTATCAACATTGGATTAAATAGGATGGTCTTGTTGTGGTGGTCTTATTGAAGCTTGGTAGAATTGCTACTGATCTTTAGGGGTAAAATGATGTTGAGGTACTTAAAATTGTGTTTCCAACGTGCTCCTTGATTCTATGATGTCACTTGTCCACTAATTTATTGATTTTAACCTTGATTTGGATATTTTAGCTATTGATATGAGCTTTTCTAATAATCCTATACTATTTATAGTGTTGAGGTTACTACAATTGGGGACTTTGTTGATTGTAATTAACATAATTACAATATTTTCTTTTTGGATCATCTGTACCAGTCTTTCAATTTTATATGAGTGTATTCCTCTACACATGTCTCATGATTTTATCTCAATAACAGGGGTAGGAGGGGAAATGGTGTTATTGGAAGATGAAATTATTCAATATTTTTATCTGGGATTGAAACTATGCTACTATGTGGGTCTTCTCTTATACATGATGGATTCCATACTGGGGAGCTCTATCACTCTTCTATAGACTGGAATTATGGGATATATCATCTAAGGGAACTGTACTGACATCAGCTATCTTTATAATAAGTCTTTTATCAAATAATATGACTAAAATTGTGTGTTTAGTGGGCTATAATCCTTCGTATAATGTTTGGAGGTTTATCCACACAACAAGTGTGTTACATGTTCATTAATAGTATAGCTATTTGGAGTGCTCCTAGGATTCCCATTCTAATTCTCCATCCACTAAATTGACCCATGTTATGTATTATATGAATGAGTCCATGTTTGACCTCAAATGAGTATTCTTGGAAAGGAGGGAATATAATGTTCGGAGCAACACCACTAAAATTAGGTAATCCTTAATTCATGATGGTTGGATCATTTAGTTTTAGTTTCTCTTCCTTATGTTCTGGTGGTGCATATTGGTGGTTTTATTGGTGTGTCGGAAGAATATTATTGTATTCATCAGTTGTGAAGTGCTGGCATGTAGCTAAACATCTATCGATCTTAGGAAAAAAAGGAAAGAAGTTCTTGAGAATCAAGGATCCTTGAAAGAGTCAAAGGGACCAAATGCATGAATAAAGATTAAGGAGAGTGGGAATAGGTTCTATTCTAGGAGAAAAAATTTTAAAAAGAAAAAAATGGGAAGTGAAATTAATGGTATTGAGGTAATCCATAGATTGTACAGAAGGTCACTATGCCTAAGCACACCTATCCCTGAAAATAATTCCAAAATTTTACCAGCCCCCATGGAGTCTTTGATTATGCATGGTAATTTATTAGATTAAAATTTATATTTCCCAAACTGCACTCAGCTACTAAGGCATCTCACAATGGTAGTTCAGGGTTAAACCCATAGGTAAAACTTATAGGAAAGTAACCTAATAGTAAGAAACCTTTGGTAGGAGTAATTACGATATCCCAAAGGTTTGGATTTTATATAAACTAAAAATATAGGGTTTTAATCATATTAAAATAATGGATAAGGTTAAATTTTAGGGTTTGGGACAAAGTTTAATCCTAAATCAATCTTGGGATATACCTATGGATTATGACACAATACATTTGAAATTTCACTAATTAGTATTGGTATAACCAATTGGAACTAACTAAGATATAAACTACTCATTAGTCTAGAGATCACTCTATAACCTATGTGTATGAAACATGTTTTATTGGTAGAATGTATTCTATGCTATTGGTTATATTCTACTAACTCCAATTTGGTCAGGGTCCATCAATTTCACCTCTTACGGTCATGGTAGTTGTGAAATAATGATATTGATAATTGTTTTTAACCTAATTAATATCCCTAGGGTTACCATATTTTGATTCATAGATTCATTAAATTAATCATACCCTTAATTTCGACCCCTAACCCAAAGTAGATTTGTCACACATGATGGTATTGAATTAATTATGGGAAACAGATGGAATGATTGATATAAAAAATAAATGATTAAAAGTAAATAAACACAAAATTGAAATAATTTAAATTAAATTAAAATCTTTCTTGAATAAATAAACAATTAAAAAAATTAAAATCATATTTGAATGAAAAATATGTTTGGATTCGAGCATTTGAATAGAAATGAACAATAAACAAGTATTTAAAGGGAATGAAGTAAAAAAAGAATGCTTAAAATAGTAAAAAAAGATATATAAACATATTTGGAATTAAATGTGGAAGAAACAAATAAGAACAAAGGAAGTAATATTGGGCATCCCATAACCTGTTTCACTTCAGGGGTCACTTCATATCAATAGATGTTAAAAGATACACGATATGTAAATGGTTCACATCATGTATGTGATTAGAGTTTCTTCTTCATCTAGGATGTCATGAAGTGTAATTTTCTTCCATACTGTGTACTTAAAATCAATAATAATCTCTAAATTTCATTAATCTCGCTAATTTGAAAAACCTGTATCTTAGAAAAAATTAGGTTTCTAACTTCATATTTCATGTTCGAGGTTCTTGTCAGGTATCTCCATCAATATAAGACTCGAGTGATTCAAAAAATTTAATAAATATTCACTTCCCGTATATAGTTCATGCCTTGTAATTTGGATTCATGGCCTTGAATTCATCTCACCTTGGTGATTTTATTGAGGAGTATATTTCAACTACTTGGGATTCAAGATGTGATTTTTTTCCATCATTACTCTATTGATTCTTGAATTCTCAATTTCTACAAAATTCATCAAAAACCATTTTATTATGTAATAAATCAATATTAATCCATAAATAAATGTATCCAAAATAAATATATGAATTGAGTTTATTAGTAAACATTATTCGCATATTTTTAAGGGTATTTTCATATTGGGTAATAATATATTATTAGGAAAATTAGAAAATGATATAGAAAAAAATACGAGTTTTTTTAATAAACTTTATAAAGAAAAGAATAATTCTAATGATGATAAATCCATTATTAAATTTTATAAACTTTACAAACATATAATTTTTTTTTATTCGAGCTAGAGGTTTATGAGAAGTTGATATTCAGGCCTAAAGAAGAAGATCTATGCAAGTGTTTGTTTGATAAAATTTCTCGAGTATAAAAACCAAGTCTATAAAATTTATATTATGAAGAGAAAAATAAAATGATATGATTTATATATTTTATTTACATCCTAAATCACATGAAAATCGATATGTGATGAAAGATGATTTTTTAGGCATCTGAGTTATCAAAAGTGTTGTTTCACAAGTGAAGTACAGTAGTTTTGATGAGTATGTTAGAGAATATAAAATAATAATATCATTCCAGTTGAAATAATGAAAAGATATATAATGAGTATTTATGGAACCAAAACACACTTTTAGTGTTATTTTTATAGGATATTTATTTTATATGTTTTTTAAAGTTGTTATCCACTTAAAAGAAAAATTTACTTTTGGAATACTACATGAGTAGAAGTGGGAGTTTAACCCATATGAATAGGTTCGTGAGTGGTGCATGAAAGATCATGCATGGTAAATATATTCAGATGATCATTGTGATTTTTTGAAAGGATAAGTACATATTTCACTATCTATTTTTGGTACATTAAAATGGATAGAAATATAATGTAGCTAAATATAGATAAAAATTTATTTTGAAGAGAGTGATATACACATATGGTGTGTGAAATAGTGTTGAGAAGGATGTGAGAAACTATTGGGGAAGAAGAAGTGTCTGATGAGAGAACTGGATCTCCTAAAAAAGTATAAGAATAAAAATAACTCATATGTATCAAGGAACTCTGGTGCATTGAAGAAGAATAAGAAAGAATACAACACCGATGTTGTACTATAGATGTTGAAGAGAAAGTAAGAGGGAATAATAAATTTCAAATACCTAAGATATTAAATTAAAATGAAAAAAAGTGATAGAATGGTAAAAAAATCCTTTAGAAGACTATAATTAAAGGACTTGAAGGTGAAAAAGGATGACCCCCCACTTCATAAGTAGATAAGGTAAATTGAAGACCCAATCAAAGGAGGACTTTTAATGACCCATAAAATAACCTGTTTTCCTAGATATATATAGATAGATAAAATACAATAGGTTGTTTGAATTTTAGTTTGAAACAATAACTATATATTTAAATATGAAAAATAGTTTCAAAACACTGGAAGATATGTTCTTATGATAATCATATATAATTAATGTAAAAATGTTTTAATGTAGTAGAAATTAAACAATTATTATTTTAACAACTTTAGAAAAAAGTAATTGATAAAAGGAAATAAACTTAAAACATGGTTTAAAAAAAATTCATAGTGTAATAATAGAAATTATTAAACTCAAAAATTATATTATTACCAGCTCCCCAATTTTAATCATGAGTGAAAGTAGGATTGATAAATTTATCAAAGGTATCCCCATTCCAAACACCAGAATTTCATTGACTGTATACTCATTGGTCGGTATCTCTATCTTTATATTCCCCAAATCCCTCAACTTTATCCTTTTTTAAGTGATCATTGTCTTCTACACATGAAATCCTTCTATGTCACGAATCAGAATTAGCACACATTCTTAACCAAAAATCTCAAAATCTTGGTGATTGTAATAAATTTTTTTATTCTCATCAAAGAACTCAATCAGGAATTATTTTAAACACACTTATTTTAAAAAAAATGTTCTTATATATTAATAATAAAATCCTCTCTAGAAAAATATCTTAGTAAAAAATCAGAATAAAAATACAATTTGAAGCCCTCTTGGAGAAACAGGTTGTTGTAGACTACAATGTATTATTATCTCATAAAGTATTTCATTTACTTATGATCTTCAAGACTGTGAAAAATCTAAATATGAAGTTGTAACCAACTAAAACTTCAAATTAAATAGTCATTAGAGGATGTTTTAATTGAATCAGAAGATTCTTCACCATCTTATATTGAAATCAATGTATCTCCTTATCTTCTGGTGATATCAATACTACACTTCTACAAAGACCGTATACTCAGTGAAAGTAATAATGAATAAAAACTTAGTTCTCCATATTTACACATGATTTATTTCAAGATAAAATCCACCCCAATTAAATTTATAATATTTTTATTCTTCATATTTAAAACAACCAAAACAAAAACATAATTTAAAAAAAAACTCAAATTAAATTTATTTTTATTTTATAAATAAATGATATGAAGGAGTTATATTCCTATAAATATCACCCTTTTTTTAAAATCACAAGAAACATGTGAGAAAATTGAATTGAAAGATTCTACATAATTTTAAATAATTTTTTTAAAATTTATATAAATTCTGATGATATTAATTACTTCTTTTTCTCCAATAAATTCAAAATAATATTCTTAGTATAAATTTCAATCTACCCCTTTGTAAAATAATTAGGATTTTAAATAAAATAATATTTCCCATTATTATTTTGAAATGATAATTTTTTTCCAAAAATTTCTCTGGATTCTAATTGATTATACAATTTTCTCAAATCTATCCCCCTTTTTGATTTTCAAAAAGAAACTAAAAGTGAATATTTTAAGAGTAATAATCAACATGATTTTGAGATATTAAAAATAGACTCCCTCTTAAAATTAAAATCTATTGAACTTAAGAAAAATACCCTTATTCAAAAGTTATAATATTTCATTAATTTATCTCCCTTAATCATTTCTACATGAAAACATAAATGAATTTTCATAGAAAAAAATATATTAAATCACATTGAAATAAAAAAATAGATATTTAAAAAATTAAATAGTATTTAAAAGTAAAATATATAATCATTTAAAATTTATTTTAAAATTTACTATCTTGATAATTTTTCATATAATATGGGTCAAGATAACTTTTATAAAAAAATATCAAATGTTTTAAAATTAACAATTTATGATTTGAAAAGTTAGTAAAAAATAAGAAAATTAAATATCAATAAAAAAAATAATTCAATCATAGATATTCTGAAAAAAATTTAAATTTTTGAAACATTACCCCATTAAATAGATTTATGCTCCAAAAAACTAAAAAAAATTTACCAGGTAGTGGTTATAAAAATTATATTGTTGGTATGAAACATATTAAAAAATTTATAATTCAATTATTAAAATAAAATATATATTCTTTAATCTATAATTGTCTAAAAATAATACTTTCAGAGCCAATATTTTTCTTGTATATTGGTTCTCATAGGAAACAAGTTCAATTGAAATTAAATATTGGGTCCTTTCAAATGATAAAATTTTATTCAGTGAATAATTATTTCCCTAATTTCAGCCTTGTAAAAAAATTTAGTAGATCTAAACTCATCTAGGTAAAAAATAATTTTTTAGATACATTGATCTTCTTATGGATTTTATTCAATGTTTATAAGTATTTATTTTGAGTCTCATCAGAAAATACATTTTATCAAAATATTTTCTTCAAATATTGATGTTCATAAGTTATGTCCTCAAGCTCTTAACTTCATACTATAACTTTACATTATCATTCACATATCCTATTGATTTTGATAAGACTTTATTACCATTCCACATAGTTGTAAGTTCCATAAATTCATCCTTAGGTACATTCAACTTATTTGAGTGTTAAATTTCATCTTCCTTTAATAATTTCACACATTTATTATCCAAAAAATATATAGCCTTCTGTTTCATCTCAAAATATTTATTATTCAATTAAAATATCAGTATTTCTAATTTTGGTATTTATATAATATTTTCTTTACCTCCATTAATATATATTTGGTTTTGGTAAATCTATCCATCCATTCAACAACATAATTTTTGAAGGCTAGACTATTTCGTGTAAAATTTTTGTAACATGTCATAAAATTCAATGATATAAGTTTTCTTTTCATCATATTCCCAGAGAACTCTTTTTTCATCATTATAATATGATGAAATTTAATTTTCACTCTCATAATCAATAAATAAATTCACAAAAATATTATTCAAATAATATTTTTTCTAATAATCTGAACTATTAATTTTACCCATAAAACAATTCACATTTTTTGGAATTTTTATATTTTAAAAAAATCCATAAATTTTTAAACTATCATCGCTTTTGTTTAATGAACTATAATAAAAAATTTCAACTCCACTTGTGCTCTATGTGTATAATTCCTCCAAACTTTTCTTTTATTTACTTTTATAATAATTCTTATAATACATTTTACCTCTTCTCTTCAAATCCATACAATGAGTTTAAATGAGTCTAGGTTTTCTAAACTCATAAAAAATAGTATTTTTAGAATAATTATTGTCAAAGTTTACTTTTTTACCATTTATAAACATACAATAATATATTTGTAATTAATATTTTTGAACATTCATCCTTCCATGTTAGATAGATCACATTCTATAGGGTTCAAATCACTATTGTCTATTTTTTTAATTTCATTTTGATGGACGGGGTTTAGAATTATTTGATTAAAAATTTAATATTTCAAAAGTTAATTCAAATGAAACCCCATTTTTATTATACTGTTTTTTAGAATCTCTTTTTAATCAAAACTCATATGTAATGAGAGTTCCAATAAAAACATCTAGACTTAATTTTTTGATGTTCTTCATGTCATCTATAGTTATTCTCTTGGATTACAATTACTTATGAAAAATATCAATAACATTATCAACTAGCTAATTATCCAAAATTTCTTTCTCACTGAGTGATTATAAGCTCTTAAAAATAATAATCATATTTTGATTCATCCGAGAAACACTTTCCCCATGAAAAGATATAAAAATCTAGGTAGTTTAATCATTTCATAGCTCGTTTAGTTTCCAAAAACATATAAAATTAGAAATATGAATTCTATATTTTTCATATTCCACAAAGCATTACGCATGAAGCGACATGAATATATATGTTCTACTGAATAGAACACCCTATTGTATTCCTTAATTCAAATATATATATATTATACTAATTAATAACAAGTAAAATTCAATACTTATATCTTTGTAATTTTGTATCATCCAGTCATCATCATAAAATTATTCAAACAAGTATTTATAATCAGTGTTTCCATTATATTAGTAAATTATTCATAATCACCACTCCCAAATATCATTCTTTGATTTATATTCAAATTATAATTGGACCCAACATGTATTATTGAAATCATAAAAACAAAATACTTTCTCTACGTTATGACTATTTCAATGAACCTGAGATACTTCGGATAAAAATACTAAAAAAATGAATATGATTAAGATCAATCTCAAATATAGAGAGTAGATCTGATACCAAATGATATCCTAGATATATCACAGAATGAAAATAATAATAGGTGAATCACAGTTTAAAAAGATAAATAAAATTTTCTCACACTCTATTTCTTTAAAAAAAATGGAAGATATGATCATCTAACAATCCCAAAGAATTATAGAAAAAATATTTTAATGCTGCAAAAAATTAAACAATAAAAAAATTAATAAATTCTAGTAAAATTAATTATTCAATGGTAATAAATTATACACACAAATTTTTAATAAATAACATATGGAGTGAGGATTAAAATTATAAAAATAAAAATATATATTATTACCAAATCCTCAATTTTAATCCAATGTGAAAGGAGGATTAATAACATAATCCATTATATCCCCATTCTAACCATAAAAAATTCCATGATTTTAAACCCCTAGATTGGTATATCTATATTATTTTCTCTATAATTTCTCTAATTTAACCTAAAAGAAGGTTCTTTATCTTCTACATTCAAAATACCTTGATCACATTGATCAGTAGTAGCTTTCTTCCATAACACAGAATCTCAGTATCTTAGTGATCATAAAATTATCTATATTTTTTATAAAATCCATCAACGTGGAATGATCGTAAACAAAATGATTAAAATAAAATGTCCTAAGATATTTAAAAAAAGATTTTATAGACTATGTACTTAGAAAAACATTTTGAATTCAAATAAATCAGAATCACTCTCAGAAAACATGATATTGTAGACTTCAAGAGATTGAATGATCATAATGTGTACATTCACCCATTTCTAATCGTTATGGAAATTGAATATTTGTAGATAAAATTACAATAAAATCTATAGTTTGAATTCTATAATATTTGTATTTAGTTTCTATTTTATAATAAGATTACTCATCTCCATCAAATGAACTAAGCATAGCCCCATATCTTTCGTTGAAGTAAATCTTGCACCACTAAAATACTCATATGTCGAGGAAAAATAATCCAGAATAAATACTCAGTTCACTAGATATACATGAGTTTAATTTTAAAATAAAATCCTATGAAATTAATGTTTCAAAATTTTTCTTCTTGACATGGAAAAAAATAAAAAATAAAATCATAAATTTAGGTCAAATTTGAATTTAGCATATTCTGATTTTCAAAACAAAATATGCTAATGGGTCATATAAAATAATAACCTCCTCCTTTATGAAAATAACATGACACGTGATTGAATAGAAAAAGTATACTAAATTTGAAAGATATACTTATATTATGCTATATAAGTTATGATGAAATTAATTTATTAATTTTCATAAAAATATTTAAAAATATATTATTAGAAAAAAACTATTTATTTGTAAAATAAATAAGGGATTATAAAAATTTTGTTCCCATGAGTGATTTTAAAATGATTTTAAAATTTCCCATAAAATTATATTGATTATATAATTTCATCCAAATCTTAACCAATTATTCATTAAAAAAAATAAATACAAAAATAATATTTTAAGAGTAACTAATCACAAGCATTAGATATTTTAAAAACAAACCCTCACTAAATGTAAATTTGGTTGAAATTAAGGAAAATTACCTATTTGAAAATGTATAATCATTGACCGAATTCCCCTGGTCCTTTTGACATGATATAATAAAATGAATTTTCACCTAGAAAAATTATATTAAATTCATTTGAAATAAAAATTACAAATAATTAAAAAATAAATAGTTTTTAAAATAGAAATATACAACCTTTTAAAAGTTATATCCTAATTTACAAATTTTATTCACTTCTGTAGAAGATGGTTCCAGATAAATTATATATAAAAACAATATCAACATTCTGAAAATTAAAAGTTTATAATTTAAAAAGTTATATAAAAATATGAACTCTAAATACCCATAAATAAATTGAAATAAATCATAGATATTATAAAAAACATAAAAAAATTAAAAAACCCCATTCAATTGAAGTTAGTTCAAAAATAATAATAAAATATTATTACCAAGTATCATATATTAAAATTTAGCTGGTAGTTTGTAGTTACTCTACATATTTATATATCACTTTTTTAGAAAATGTATCTTCTTTGGTCCAGCTTTTTGTGCAAGAAACACTTTTAGAACCCAAATTTTTATGGTCTTATGGTTGTCATGGGTAGTGTGTTACATAGACATGGAATCATGGGTCCTTCTGAATGATTGAATTATAATCATAGAATTTTTATTTCATAAATATCTATGTCTTTGATAGATTATAGAAGAATGGAAATTTTCTCGGTAGAAAATAATTTTTTTGAGAAATTGATCTTTTAGTCAATGTATATTCTTTTCTGTTAGTAGTTATTTTGGGAATCATCAAACCATAAAGTTTATCGGCATACGTAATACAATCATTGAAGACTATAAGTAATCTCCTCATGTTGTGACGCTTAGAATTAAAATTTATATCCTTAGTCATATCATTCAATGATTTTGCGGATATTTTCATACATCTTAACTTAGTATTATGCTCTAAATTTTATTTCTTAGATTCATTCAGCTCATTTAAGTGCTTAATTTTCTCTTCCTTCACTTTAACTATTTTCAAAATTTCATCATCAATGAAACATATATACCTCCCTTTAACCTTATAATTTTGCTCCTTAACATGAAATTTTACATTTTATAATTCTAATATAAGTATAATATTTTCCTTTCAATCCTTAATTAACATATACTTGGATTCAGGAAAACCATCCTTCCATTTAGAAACTACATTTATGTGACTTGATTATTTCTTCTATAATTTTTGATACACATCCTCAGATTTAATAACATATGTTTAGATTTTATCATCTGTTTGAGGAGATATTTCATCATCATTATAATAAAATGAACATTAAATATCAATTTTATAATAAAGAGATAAATATTGTAAGTATTATATAGATAATATCAGGATATATCTTCAACAAAATTTATTTTTCCCACAAAACATTTAATGTTTTTAACATTTTTATATTTAAAAAAAAAATCAAATATATTCATGCATTCATCACATTCTTCCAATAATCTATTAGAAGCACTTTCACCTTCAATTACCCTCCAAGTTCCTAATTCCTTAAAAGTTTTCAGTTTTTCCCTTTTAGAAGATTCCTTATAATACCCTTTATATCTAATCCTCAATTCTAGATAATTTTGATGAATTATTCAAGGTCTCCTACACTCAATAAACATATTATCTAGAGAATAATTCTTATAAAACTTATCTTTTTTATTTTTATCTTTCCAATAATCACTTTATAAATTATTTTTTTTTTGGAAATTCTTCTTTCCGTGTTAGTAGGATGCCATCGGTAGGCTCCAAATCACTACCAACTGAATCTTTTTTCAAAATTATATTCAATGAAATATGATTAAAATTACATCCATTATAATTTAATTTTAGTTAATTTTATCTATGTATAATAAAATTTTTATTCCAATTATATTAAACATAAATTTTTAATTTACACTCATACTATATGAGTGTTCCAATAATATTATCTAGACTTAATTTATTAATTTTCATTGTAACATATATAGATGTTCTCTTGGATTACCATTGCTTGGAAAAAAGTTCAATAAATTATCATCCATCCAATCATCTAATAAATATTTCCCACTAATATATTGTATTCAATAAAATTTTTCATCAGTTATTTATGTTTCTAGGTACACTTTCTCGAGGTAGAAAATAAAAAACCTTGTAGTCTACTCATAACATAGCTTGTTTAGTTTACAAAACTGTAGAAATTTTTAAATTTGTGACATCCCAATTTTTCTATATTATAAATTATGATTTATATGAATAAAATTTACTATATATGTTGAAATGAAAAAAGAAATATAGTATTCATCACATGTATACTCTATTGAGATGATGAACATTCTTCCCAATTAAAATTCATGACCTTTTACCCTACAATTTTGTAACATCAGGTTAATATTAAGAAACTATCCACTAAAATATTTATAAGGAACATCTTCATTTTAGAATTGGAGTACCCATAATCACCACTATCAATTATCAATAGTTTATTTTTATTTTGATTATCAATAGATCTAATAGGTCTTCTTACCATCTTGAATACACAATCTTTTCATTACAACATAGCTAGTGTAAGGAAACTAATATAGTTACAGTAAACCTATGGAAATAAAAGAATAAGATAAATCTCTGTCTCAAATATTTAGATATTTCTAATACCAAATTTTGTGAAATATATATAAGGGTAGGTAAATTGTTGATGTGAATTAATGTTTCAAAAACTAACTATAATTTTTTACATTTACCTAATGCTTAAAAATTCCAATGGATGTTATATTTTAATAAACCCACATTATCAGAGTAAAAATATGTTTATGAAGTAGACATTTAATTATCATAATTTTAATAAATTCTCACACAACTAATTTCCCAGTGAAAATAAAAGAAACACAAAAATATTTTGAGGAAATTTTCGTTGAGTAATAATAAAAATCACGAAACTCAAAAAAATATTTATCAAAACCTAAAATTTAATCTAAAGTGAAAGGAGGGTCGATAACCTGATCTATGGATCCTTATTAAAAACACTAGATCATTCTCAATTGTAAATCTTTAGGTCAGTAACTCCAAATTCATATCCCCCAAATCATTGGACTTTAACCGGTCAAAAGGTATCTTAATTTTTCAAAATTGGAAGCTCATGATCACACTAATCAGTAGTATTTGGCTTCCATAACCTGAAAGTGAACAATATCTAAGATCAAAACAATCTCCTTCTATGTCACATAATCCATTAATCATAAGAGGATCAGAAACACAATGATTGTAAAAAATTCTATGAAATCAATAATAATACCCTCTCTAGTTAGGAGTCTTAAAAATTATTGTAAAGAATATATAATCATAAGTAATCCTAGTAAAAAAAGTTATTGTATACATCATTCAATTTCATGCTCATAAATTGTACCTTCACCTAATATTGAACATTTAGGATATGAACCACTTATATAAAAATATGTCAGAAACACCAATATTCCAATTTCCTAGTATTAAAGGTAGTTATTACTATATGAAAAGACTCCTAATGATATATTGATAATATAAAAATAGATAATAATTTTTTTATTAATTCACTGAACCACTATAGTGCTCGTATACCCGGTGAGAATAATCTGGAATAAAATATCAATTCTTTATATTTATACATGGTTTAGTTCAAACAAATATCCTCTAGAATTAATGTTACATAATTTTATTTATAAAAACATATAAAATCATAAAGTTATATCAATGTATCATTAAGTGTGTTGTGATTTTTTTAAAGGATACTAGGAGTCATATACACAAAATGCCTGTTTAATTATAGTATAAGGGCCCCATGAAGAGATTACAAGAATATTTTTAGGACATAACTTCAACTATTCAAAGTTCGTATAAAGAATCAATTTTAAAATTCACACTAGAATAATTAGTACCATACACATTAGAATATTCCATAATATATTTTTCAAGATATATTTTTTGTATACTAATGTTTATATATATTAGAGAAACTAGGTACTGAAACTCAAGATGAACCTAGAGAGGAGTAGGATTTCAAGGAAAAACCGCAAAAAATATTGTGTTCTATTCCTTTATATTTATTCATTATTCAGGAGATATTATGAGAGAAAATAATTTTGTATTTAATATTTAACTAACCACAAAATTGGAAGAAAATGTGTGATTCTAAAAAATCAAAACGAATCACTAATTCACACCTCCCCCTCTTAGTGACCTCACATTTCCTGAGCACTATATATATATATATATATTCTGATATACATTTTGTTAAGTGTAATGATAATAGACCTCTCAAAGTATTACATTGAGTTATCCTGAAATAATGTCCACTAAGGAGTGTTATCAGTTATGACGAAATGTTTATTTTATCATGAATATGATTCCTATATAGGGATAAAAAATATGACCATGAAGCACAAAACTGTTTTGTGTGCAAGCTGATTCAGGAATTATACCACATGGAGTGTCATATAATATTTCATCGGTATATTAGGGATGGATGTTTCATATTTGGACTCCTCATACATGAGGTTAATAAGTCTCATAGCATGAGAACCTTTATTTTTTGAAACCTTTCATACGCAATCCATTAGGATTATCTAATTAGGGGTGATTGGGAATTTTATGATCATTTTATTGGTTGGAGCTCAAATAATATGATATTTTTACACTCATATGACAATTATGACATTTGATCCCATGATTTGGATAGACCAAGGAAATATATGTACAAAATTATATGGAATATATGAAGTGCCTATATACATTGATGAGGAACATGTGATGTGATCATCTGCTATATGAATGACATATGACATATTCATTAACCTAGTTATTCTATACATAGAGAGTAAAGATTATTTAAGGAGGCTATATGAAAATACATTCTAGCATGTGATGTTGTTAAAGGGAACATGCATAGAGATACATGTGTTTTATGATTATCATGCCATATCCCTTTGTATCTTTAGTATCATTAATTATTTTTTAGAGGATGATCATTATTAACATTTTTGAATTTTATTATTCATATTTGTTATAAATTTTATTAAGTCCCATGGATTTACACTTTGTGGTAGATCATATAGGGATTCAATTTGAGTTAGAGAGTTTCTCGAAAAGCATTATGCGTTTTATGAAAAAGATGTTTTGGATGGGGATTTCATGAGGAATTGAATGTGATGTAATAAAAAGAGAATTTAATCATATATTTCCAAAACTATTTTTGAAAATATTCAAAATCAATTTGGATATAATTTCTCAAAGTTAACGTATAGGACATAATATATGGTGAAATGGAGTGAAATTATTTTTGGCTTTAGTGAAAGTGGGGGATTGGAAGGAATGTACATAAATACATGTATCATATAATAAAATTGTTCATAAAAAACCACGACACAGATATGAAAAAATGATAATGTTTAATACTATTAAGATTAAAAGCAATGATTTGAGCACTCATGGGGGGGGGGGTGAATACACTATCCCTTTTTACAATTTCCAATATGGTGAAATTAACCTCTGCAACAAGTTAAGGTCATGATGTGCTAAATTAAAAACATTCCCCCACCCATATGAAATATATAATCTTGATAATGATATAAAAAATATTTCTATATGTTTTAACCCTAATGTGGAAAAAATTATCTTTTCTACATTTAGTTTTTAACCCATGATTTAGATTCTCCATTAAAAATGTAGTTATAAATTACAGTAGTGTGAGATTATGTCTATCGAAAATCCATAGTGCATCCAACAAATAATTCATCTTAGATAGATTATACTCATTGCTGATACATATAATCCTTTATACACCAATAAAAAAATATCATTTTATCTTCCCGTGTCTTGAAAAATAATTATAGATCTTACTCTGATTCTTTATATTGATGTATTCAACTCTTTTCCATGATAAAATATTTGGGATTTAGTTTTCTGAAAATTCAGTCACTAGAACAAGTGATTTTGGTACCTAAACATATTGAACTCCAAAATTTTCATGTTTCCACCTTTGTTATAGACTCTCTATAAAATTGGATCATCGTCAGCCGAGTTGATTAGTTTAGATTTATAGGCCGAGTTCTCAAAACTCACCGCTTAAGAATTTTTTTAGAAGTATCAAAAGACACTTGAAAATGATCCCACACATTTAAATAGTCAATCCTTATATAATAAAATTACTAAATTCTTCGAACTCAATTTGAAAACCCCACTTACTCATTCTTTAGTTGAATTACTTTAATTTTTTTTAAAGAAAATGAATTTTAACTTAATAAAACATCGTATAAATTTCAAAAACAACAATCTTCACGTATTCCTAAAATCTAGGATTGAATCACGAAATTTATGGTGAATATTTTTAATTATAAATTCTTGATAAGTATTTTTATTATTCATATAGATTCACATGAATGTAAAGACCCATAGTATATTCATATTAATGAACCTTCATAGAAGTTAATCTACTACTTCTTGTTCTATATTTTACTTAACATAATATTTTGTAGCTTTCATTAATTTGAATACCCTTAAACATTATTCCAACTATCATAATTATATTTATACATTATGCAATTATTCTATTCAAACATTAGAATATATCTTCTTAGGGACCCAACATAACTTCTGCTCAAATTTAGCCTCTAACATTTGATGGTTTAATCTTCCCTGCATAAGAAATTTTATATATTACAATTATTTATATTTATTTGTAATTTATAGAATACATTTTATATTTTTCTAAACTTCTAATTCATCCATTTTTCAATATCATGACATCTTATAATTCCATTTACAATGGATAAACCTTCCACTGAAAGTACTCATGGTGATATACAATTTACTTATTCTTCCCCCCAAAATTCATCTAGAGGCTTCAACATCAACCTATATTTGAATTTCCTAGGAATAACTTATCTTTCAATCAACGAGGATTGAGTCATTAAATAATTTAATTAATCATGATATTTAAAACAAGGGGACCAACATAGCATATTATGATTTATTTAGAGAACCCTCCAAATTTTCATTAATTCATCACAACTCTAGAATAAATTTGGACTATAATGTAGGAATTAGTGATTCTATAATTTCATAGTACATGCCTCCATAAAAATATCCTTCCTTATATTTGATATATATTCACATTATCCAGTGACAACTTTCAAGGACTCCAGAAACTTTTCAATGAGGTTGATTCTTTTAATATTTTGGTCATCTCAAATACTCCATGAGTAGTCAAGAACTCAAGATCTCATATTCTTTTAAAATTTATTCTATCAATTTGGAAAATACATATCAACTGATGAAAAATGATAATTCATTATACTATTCACTTTTTTAAGTCAATAAATCGGACTATCTCCACTTCATTTCTTTTTGGGAAATCATAAAATACTCTAATTTCAGCTCTTTGGAAAAAAAACTTCTTCCTTAAATGGACATTTTTTATATAACAGATAAACAATTGAAAACATGTATAACACCTTAATATATCTTAGGTAACTTTAATATATGCCTTTTTATTTTCTGAAAACCCAACTCCACTACATAAATAAAAAAATTTAATCAAACCATAACCTTTCTTGATAAGTAAATTCATGAAACTGAACTACTAGATCAATCATTATATTGAGATCATTCCATATATTAACGATAATAAATATTTTGGACATTATAGTGCATTCCAACTCCCAATAATATTTTATGAGTTTAACTACTTGAACATAATCTCCCCCCTTTTTGATAACTCCATCTCTAGATAAATGAATGATAAAATAATCATACATTCTCTACACATTGAGGGAGAATTTTTAATTCTCTCTCCCTTGATTAAATAATACAATGAATATTGGGGTACCCCTACATATATTATTATGTTCAAGGTTTGGGATGAACATGAAGATTCAACTATAATTCCATAGACCTTCCTTTAGAATATATTTATTGAAAACGTTAGCATGTTGATCTTTTCTTAATATGTGTTTTAAATTCAGTACTCTAGAAAAAACATTTTTTTAGGAAATGATATTGTATGTCAATGATATTCAATTAAAAATTATGTATTAGGTTCTTGGAAATTCAATTTCACTTGTATTATCACATTACATTTTCAATGGATTCTTATCATGTACCTTTATATCATCTAGTTGAACATTTATCCACATATTTTTAATGCTTTCATTGGTGGTGTAAATTTAATATTATTCATATATAATCAAAGTTATAAATATTTTTTTTCTATTAAAAAATAAAAAAAATCCCCTCAGAATAATGTTCATTCAAATGTTGAAATTTAATCATTCGAATCACAATACCAATTATTATTCATGAACCTAAAAAAATTAAATGCATTTTTTATTTTGTGCCTAAAGAAAAAATTTGATATTCCATTGATATAAAATATTATTTTATAAGTAACAGTCATATTTTTTTAGATCACTTTTATATATCACTTATAAGGTAAATAATTTTATAATTTCCGAACTTGATGTTGTAAGATCAAGTAAACCCTTAATCAACATCTAGAAGTCTATTTGATTTAGAGTTCATCAAGATATATATTTAATCATCATCACACAAATAGAAATGGGTTTGAAAAAAACTATATAGTATTCTATAAATATTTCATTAAATTTTCCTTGGACTAATTGTATTTAGAAATGATGATAGAGCATTTAGTCTATTGAACTGGTAGTCTATTGAAGAATTTCATTTCATAAAGCACAAAAATTTCAAAGTTATTTTTAATTTGTTATAAGAATTTTTTAAAGGAATTTTATTTTTATATAGAAAATATTATTTCATAAATATATACGATGAAAATAAGTGTACCCATTACAAACTCTTTGATATATTAATTATTTTCAATTTTTCCTCTAGTAAAGTTTAGTTTCCTCAAACTGTTAGAAATTTTGGAATTCCTAACCCGAGGTGAATTATTTATTATATAAACTTATATCTTTATATTAAAAACATTTCATAAATATTAATATAAATTTAAACCACACTTTTGATCAATAAAAACTTATTTTTTAACATTGAAATTTAAGAATAATGATATTACATACATATAGAAGAATTTATAATTCTAGCGAGAAACAACATCAAAATAACATTCTGATTGTTTGGATTCTTACAATGGGGGTAATGGTATCTTTGAAATCAATACCTTCAATCATTGAATAACCTTTCTAAACAATACTTGATTGATTTCCTAGAAGCTTACATTTTTTATTGAGCTTGTTGTGGAACACCCATTTTGTTCCAATGACGTTCTTATCTTTTGGCATGGGAACATTTTTTTAGGTTTCATTCTTATTGATGTGATATAAACCCCTATTCATCTAATTTATACATTATTTATAATTGCTTGATTCTATAAAAAATGGATGTTTAATCTAATAAATGAGTGTAGTATTATTTTTAACTCTAAATCATAATCTCATCTAAACTAGGGCTTCTAGTAATCTGATGATATTATTTTGTTCATAAAACTTGTTTATTTTCCATAATTTTACTCTTTTACTTTCATTTAATGATTATTCATCATTGTATTGACTATAATTTTTTTATTTAAGTTGTGTTTAATTGGTTATTTACTTATTATTAGATCATTATATATTTATAAGGGCATCTTCTGTAACTTCATTAGAATGACCATCTATTTATTCCATCAGATTACATTTACATTCAATAAATTTTACATAACATGACTCTACAATATTCTTCAGTTGTTTGTTATAATATTTTTAACACCTTTTATTAGATTGATATCTGAGAAAGTATCCATCTTAATCCTTTATTCATTTCTTCTGAAGGATTTATTTTTTATTTTTTATTAAATAAGGACTCCTAAAAACATTTATGTACTTCAATGTGGGTTTCATTTTTTACCACATTTCACAAGAAGTCATTATTTATTTAATACATATTAAACAAATCTCATAAACATTTAATATTTTATGTATGAATTCTCTTGAAAATAATTTGTGAGAATTATACTCTACATGTATATTTCTCACTATATCAACTGAATATCATTTTTTCTTTTCAATAACCCCATTTTGTGGAGGAGCTTATGGGGAACAAACTAATAATTTTTCCCATTATTTTATTAGTGGAAATTAGATGATTTAGAAGAACCATACCATTCTATGTTCTAATATTCTGGATATATGAATCAATTTCATTTTAAATATTCCTTCTAAATAATTTAAACATCCTTGGAAAATGAGATTTATGTTTTATAAATAAAATATTTTTCATCTAGGTAAAGTGATCACTAAAAGGGATATAGTATAAATATCCCTTTATGTATTGATGTATCATTGGACCAAAAATATTGTTGTGTATGAGTTCAAGTGGTTGGGTAGAAAAAATATATATTTTCTTATGTCTTCCATGTAACAACTTTCTTATATAATTTTTTTTGTAAAATTTACACTTTCTTCTTCTAGTTGAAGAAAATATATAACTATTTACACCCTTGAAATTTTCCTCATATTCTTTTGGTATGTATGTATAGGTTTTTTTTATTTTATAACATTTTTTCATATACATAATTTATGTAACAAAAATTACTTATATTTCTAATTTTAAATAATTTTCCTCAGGTTCTCATGCATTCTAGGATTATTTTCCCATCCATTTGGCACTAAATTATTCAAACATAATTAAGTAAAATAACATTATTTCTATCATTTCAAATACTTATTTCACGTAGAATATTTTTTATTTTTTCTTCAATAAATATGTATTCATCAGATTTTAACATACGATCATGAATTTCAATTGCAATGAATCATTTAGTCTTTATGGAACTACCATGGCTAATGGTTAAAATTACCCTATTGATATCTTGAAAGTTTATCTAAATTTTCACAACACCTCTCATATGTAGAGAACAATATTTCTCAAGTATAATTGGTTTTTTTATAGTATCATTGAAGTAAATTTCAACTTTATTGAATTTTCATCAATCTTTTCCCCTCCCCCTTTTCTCTTCCTGTGTAGGGATCCTCTTCTAAAGTGTTGTCATGAAATCTTCCACATAGTGACCATATTATTAACATGATATATAGGTTTATTCTATCTATTAAAAATTATTTCTCATACAAGTGTTTTTTCAACTCTTCCCCTCATTAGATATTTTCTGTCAAATTCCAATTTATATATTTTTCTCTTTGAGAGTTTCTCCTGCTAAATATTTTCCTTCTTATAGTAAGTCACATTTTATCTTTGCAGTCATAGGATTCATGCCGATAATTTCCATATCACCCATATATAATTTGAATACCCCCCTTCATTAATGATAAAAGTTCCCAACATGGATGTATCATCATTTTTTATTGGTATATCTAACATAAATCTTCATCTAGTTTAGAGTATAATGACTTAAAATATTTTTCCTGACTTTCTTTGATTTAATTGTGTTACTTCTACTTCCTCTTTATTTAAAATATTAAATTTTAGTTGTGAAAACTACATTGATAGTATGAGTTCATTATAAATCTACTTAGTATGAGAATAATTCACCACTTTTATCAATTCAAATCATTTGGTTTCTTTTGATGATTGTGTATTCACAGCTAATTACTAGTGAAAATATTCTTTTAACTTCTCCAAAAATCTCTTGGCCCTAAGACACTTTAATAATTATATTTTAAAATATTTTTCATAATAATAATATTTCCTCTAATAGAATTTAATATCTTTTCTTGTTTTTACACAATCAATTTATGGGTCTTGATTTTCTCAATATGAGTATATTAAATATTTTTGGAGTCTAACTTACCATGAAATATTCCAATTCCATCCTTAAGAATTAGTGAATGTTCATTATTTTTGTTAGTATGTTTCTCAAAGGCCCCATGTTATTCTTAAAAAAATGTTGCAAGTTGGGTTTTTACCTAATTGAACTTTATCACTTAATTTTTCTCCTTGTTAACTTGTTCCTTAAGGATCATAAGTTTTTTTATACATATTCATTGGATGATACATATTCCGACCTGTCATCTTCGTCATCATTACTTAACAGACATATCATCTTTTCTGGGTGAATTTATTCTTATATTCCACAAATTTCTTAGCATCCATAGAATTATATTCAAATTATCCTTACAAGGTTTTGATTACACCTCTTCATCACGAGTTATATTCTACTTATTAATTATGTTTATATAAAAAATCACTTTTTAACTATATTCAAGGAACTTCAATAGGTATTTTCCCTTATAATTTCCTTTATGACACATAATTTCTCTTAAGATGAGGTGCATAATTCTTTTGTATTAATTATCTCTTTCATCTTCTTATGATTCATTGAATGGATAATCTTTTGGATATCTAATTTCAAATTCTTCATGTATTCAATGTAAATCCCTTCATTATATATATTTTTAAATCTCTAATATTTCCTTATATAATAAGAACCAATAATATTTTTCAGCTCATCCAGAGATAATAATATTTATCTGCTAGTGTTTAAATTTTATGATAATTTTTTTTAAAAAAATTTACCATTAAAGTATTCATTATATTTAAATCCATTAATGGATAACTGAAACCTATAATTTTGTATGTAATGTTATCTAACATTTGTAGAATATTTATCTATTTTTTTCACATCAGTTATATTTAAGTATTCAAACTTACTCTACCAAAGTTTATGTTTTTAATTTACTTTTACATTACCTTTATATATTCTATCAACATTATTCATTGTCATTTTTTTAGTTTATAGGCCCATTACCTTTGTGAAGTATTTATCTAATAGATACATGAGTATAAGATTCTAGGATTTTCCATCAAAATCTATATTCCTCTTGTTATCCAATGTCATTTGAGCATTCTATTATCTATGTGGAAACCCAACAATATCTTCATCCGCCACATCAATTTAAAGAGAAAGAAGATAAAATCTCATCTTATTTTTTGATTCATGATAATTAATTCCATCTAAAGTAGGGATTTATTATAATTTAATGGAATTTTAATTATTATTTTTACTAATCATATCCTATAGAGGGAACCTTTTTCTAATACCATTTTTTATTGCCATTACTGAATGCACTAGTGAGAAGTCAGGGTTTAATAAGTTTCCTCTTTTTAAAATTTTAAATATACTAAAATAAACCTCTATATATTGATAGATTTATAATCCAGTCTAATAAAAACAATTCCACTCCCATTTGTAAGAAATAATCAAGAGAGATATGGACATGGAATTCTCAAAAGTCTTGGTTCTAATGTGGGTAACCTACTCCTTTATATTTTTATCTATTACAACAAGACCTAGATTCACCACTAATAATTTTATTATAAATTATAGTGGAGTGTGATTGTTCCTATCTAAAATATCCAGTTCCTCCCACACAAAATGAATATAAATAAGATTATATTGGTTCCCAACCTTATAATGATTCTAGAACGAACACATGAAAGATCAGTTTATATTTCATTTTATTCAACAATTAATATAGATCGTCTTCTAAGACATCCAAATACCACATTCTGCTGTTACCTATAAATGAATCTTTTGGATTTAGTTTTCTGAAATTTCAGTTACAAAAACCTATGATTCTAGTACCTGAGTGTTAAAATATCAATAATTTTAGTGTTTCCTCCTTAGTTATGAATTCTATGTAAACTCTTCCCTTCTTTAAAATAGTGGATTAGTTGAGACTTATAGGATAGCTTCTCAAAACTCATATATCATGAATTTGTGTAAAAATATCAATAAAATATTTAAAATGAACTCAACCCTTTAAATATATAATTTTACTTTTAAAAAGTTGGGACTTCATGGGATTCACTATGAAACTTATTCTTACTCATTATTTATATTTATGACTATAATTTCTTTTAATGAAATCAGTTATTTAATTTTTAAAATCTCTCATAAAACTCTCTATTGACCATATAAAAATAATCTATAAATATTTCCTTGAATTACAAAATTTTCTTCATGAATATTGGTACATTGTACCTATAACTTTGAATCATCATAATTATTATGAATTTTCCTGAATAAAAATTTCCCTAGAATATTTTGGTCAATAGACATCCATTGAATCAGTCATATATTTCAAATCTAGACCTTACCTCAACCAAAATATAATATAACCATCATTACATTGAACATCATATAAAATTATTATCATGATTTATATGTATTAATTTGTTTCACCTCTATTATACTCAAACATAGGATTATAGCATCTCAATGACTCTACATTACGTTTGATTAATTTTATCCTTTGGATTTTATGATTTCGTTTTCTATAAATCATGATTTTCATATCTCCTAATCAAATATTCTTATATATATATAATTATTAATTTTTTGATTTCATAAAATATCAGATTAAGTGGTCATCCATGTTATTGAGACTCACGACCATTATATATTATTTTTATTCCATTCACATCCACATAAACTCCCATTAACAATACAAATAGTGATAACAAATTTAATTTTTATGCTTTATAAAAAACATTTTTTCCCTCATCATCAAACTCTTCTTTAATATTTTATGATAAATTATCTTTTAATATAATTTTCTTCAATCACTAAATATTTTACATAATCATTATATTTGAAACATGAGGATCAACATATCATCTTTTGACTTGATTCCCATAGCACTGTCCATAATTTCATCAATTCTTCAAGACTATATAAAATAAATACAATATTATATAGATTTATTTGGTATTTTTATTAGTCATTAAAAACCTCCATTACAATCACCTTCCCTACATTAGTGTTATATTCAAATTCTATAGATAGAATGTTCAGGGGATTTCACAACCTTACAATGAGGATCATCATTCAATATTCAGATCATATCAAAGTCTCTATGAGCATTCAATAACTTGTGGTAATATGTTCTGTTAAAATTGGGTTTGATCTCTTGGAAGCATGAATATCAACCATTGAAAATGATAATTCTTCAGAACATTCACTCTCTCAGGACGATCAATCTAACTTTATCAAATTTGAATTTTCTAGTGAAATCAATATATCCTATATATTCAGCTCTCCAAAACAATTAATTTCCACTAATGATTAAAAGAATTCATTTATAAAACTCAAAAATAATTTAGAAAGAATACTATAAATTTAAAATCCTCGGCAAAAATTACCCATGTGCATATCATATTTGATGATACCAGGATATGCATAATGGTTATTTAGCATGTCTTATTTTATAATGTGATTGATTCATGATTCCATGAATAAAATGGTTTGATTCATTTTTTACTTCCATGACTTACTTAGAAATTTAAAATTTAAGGAATTAATGTTATAATATAATATAAATTTTCTATGATTAATAAACCATTTCATAAAACAAAATAGGTGAATGAGTTAATAGATGATAGTTATATGGGATGTAACTGAATGATTTACTCATAGGTTTATGAAATTTATAAAAAAATACTAATCTTCGGAGAATCCCCATAGACTATATAAATAATTATTTCCAGTGGAAAGTGTTTTTATGATCTCCTTAAGTAATTATTGGCCAAAACAAATCCTTCCCCAAATTTTACTTCTTCCTTTATTTTCTAATTCTATGACACATTCATATTATTATTGGATATCCCTTACCAAAGTGTTTGGGTGATTTGGTGTAGTTCATGGATAAATATATAAGGTAGAAGCTTTGGGATTCTCATAGGTGATCTTATCCAAATATCAAATAAAGGTAATGATATTAGTATTCTATAGTGTAAGTAACAAATTCATCAATTCCAACATAACTACGATTTTAGTTTCAATGGTACACTGTTCTTGGGTTTCATATTTTCTTTTCAAATTCACTACTTTGATTAATCATTAATCTATTATTATAATCCTATTAGGTTGTTAATGATTACTCCCATATAATCAGAATGTATTTATTAGATAATAGACCCCATGGAATTAGGACCCATTAATTGCTTGGGGGTAATTAGATGGTGACCAAGGAAACTATTAACAACCTATCAATGTCATCATATACTTATACTAATAAAATTATTACAACCAATTCCTCACGTATTTGGAAACAAAAAAAATTATTTCTAAACCCATCACTAAAAAGAGATATAGTGAATGAAATGGTGGAGTACCCTCGTGATGGAATAATCCCATCCTTGGATATAGCTCATGAATGATTGGAGGGATGGAGGCCAAGGAGGTCAACTTTATGTTGAAAAATAATCCTAAGGAAAGTAACCCTATCTTGACATTGAAATACATTATGATTATCTCCATTCATTGAGACAATAATCATCTTACATACCAAGATAAAGCTAAATAATATGTCTCTTATTCCCATGTGACAAACCATGATGCTAAGATGGTTGGATCCCACTAATTATGGTTATTCCTACCAAAATGTGAGGAAATTTCCCTAATAATTAACCATGGACACTCAGACCTCCCAAATATAGAGTCCTATATATAGAAGGACTTCCCACTAGGGGAAACCAATAATGAAATGTTTGAGGTATATTTCATGTATCTACTACCACTAATATACCAAAAACTCACCATCAAAACATGAAGGTATCCCAAGGATAATTCTAGGTCATACATTATAGGTGGCCTCAAACATAATCAGAATGTAATTTAATGTCTGAGTCAATTAATCATTATTATTTGAAGAAGAGAAACCATATTGGAATTATCCATCATTAAGTATAATTGAGAAACTCTATAGGTCCTCCCTTGGGGTAGAAATCATAGAGTCCCGCCCCATAATAATTTACAACATCAACCATGGAGATTAACAATGAGTGGTCTTGGGAAAGTTAAGTCCAATAAGGATAGAACCATCCTATATGATGAATGATTCTAATATAAAACATCGAAATGAAAAACAATATCTAGAACATGACATATTAAGATTAAAAAATAAAAAAGGATACTCAATTATAATATGAACACCCCAAGGGAAACGAAAACCTATAAACATGGGGGAATGTTAACCCTAAAACCACCCTCAGTATCATCAATAATATTGATAGTTACCAAAATTGGTGATGCACCTACTTTGAGAAAATATGTATTCCCTTGGATGGTAGAAATTACACATGAAGCTCTATAACCAAACCCATTGATAGTTTAAAAACTAACCATTTCACCTCGGTCATGTTCAATAATGATAAAAGTGGATTTACTCTTGATCAATTATCATGGGAAGCATATCACTTCACCTTAATGTAATTACTAAAAGAAGAAATATAATCCTCTTTGGGGACACAAACATAAAATAATATAGAACAAAGAAAATATAAAAATGTATTATTACCTAACCATTAAAGGTTATTTTGACAGTGATGAGGTCCCATATTTCTTGGGTAAAGATAAAGATTTAATTCCTTTTAAGGTATATTCATCCATTATCCTGATCAAAACCAATCATGATAATTATTTGAATATTGATACCAAGGATGAATTATAAAAGGTATAAAAATACATGGATAATTTAATTTTAATTGAATAACATGAATAAGGTGTACATACTTGAAACTATAGGAAATTTCATGATTTATAGCCTCATTCATATATCCCTTAGCCTACCAATCAATGTGTTAGAGTTAGGGAAAATGGAAAAGGAATAAGTACATCCACAACCCACCCACTACCCGAGAATTTTGATCCTACCATTGTAGAATAATGAATTTTTTAATAAAAAAATAAAATATGGAATCTTGATTAGATCATTTCTGTGTTTCTAAAATAAAATATATCTATGGATCATGACTCCGGATATGATGTTATACCTATTTTAGATTATCCTCCTTAATAGGAAGAGATATCTTAACCTATGAAGGTATAATCAATTCATTTATTTGACAGGATACTGTATTAGTTTATTCAGTTACATTTAGATCTTTTTGATTACAAGGTGTTTCCTCTACTAGGAGATAATTTATCACTATCTTAGGGAAGTAATTCAGGATTGAATTTAAAACAAATTGTAAAATATAAAATAAAAATATGGTTGCTATTACTATTTGATTATAGGTTATTAGATGACATGATGTACCAATATAACTAGTGAAGAAACCATACCCTGAGCGGGTTTACATTACATAATGACATCTAGTATTGGGGACCCTAGAATGATAAGATAATTTTAAATATAGATGGTTCATATTGACTTTAGAGTTCATTTCTTCTTTAGGAACAACAATCTAGTTGTTAGTATTATTTTTATATAGGATGATCTTCATTGATGATTTCTCTATCAAATCATTTCTACTCTAGGAAAAAAAATCATTCATGAATTCTATAGATATAAGAAGTAGGGAAATGAAAAAGTTAGATATTTCATTCCCAGTTGGAAGGGTATGATGTACCACATGAAAATTCATTTTCCATTTTAGAAATTACAATAAATCTATATAGGAAACCTAAATAATTAGTTATAAATTATTATCTTCTAATAAAAGTGGAACTATACATTATTAGTTCTTGATATAGTAGTACTACATCTATAAGATTACATATAAATATCAAAAAAACATTAAAAATATCATCCATCAAAAGAAAATAAGTCTAAGAATGTATAAGAAAAAGTTATCAATCCTATATTAGTAGCATTATTGGTCTAGTATTGAAACAAAGGTGTAATAACATTGAAAACATAAATAAAATAATTTATTCATTTCCTAATGATTAGTTTTCAAGTTCATTCTCTGGTTATTCAAAAAATAAACTCATCATATTTATATAATATTAGAATCTTGATAAATAAGTATTAAATGACCTCCCAAATTATTCCCCCTACTATATGATTTTGAGCCACCCAATCCATGAACATGTAATTTCAATGGAATTTTTACAATGGTGGTTGATAAATTTCAGGTGGTTCTACATAACCCCAAGTTAAAAGTGACATATATTCTAGAAAAATTAGCCAAATACGGATAATAATGTAATGAAGTATCAAACATGAAGAAAAAAATTTTATATAAGGATGATCCAAAATTTAATAATTTATGAGAATCACATCATCAGGGAATTACTAAATCAGTGATTCATGACCTGAATTCCATTTATAAATATAACTATAACACATTATTTTTAATGTAATTCTATTAATTGATATAAAAAAATAATGAGAAACATTTAAATAAAATTAATATTCACCAATACTTAATCCAATATAAACTCTCATGGGATTTATTTCATGATCATTGGATGGATGTGCACCATCCAAACAAATGAGACCTCTTCTTATGATGAGAACCAATTCACGTTTATCAAATTTTTATAATTAAGGTGATTTTTATAAAACAGGAACACCAATTTATATCCACATGGTATTATCCAAGTCTAAGAAATTTTCACCAAAATTTAATTAGCATACTCCCTATAAGGATAATAATAATCCTGTAAAATTAGTTGATGCCCAAGAAGTTGTTCTATCCTCTATAATTTTTGTTAATTATGGAAGAGATCATAAATTAATTTGCAAAATTTGAATATGTAATTTACACCCTTATCAATGTGCCATAATGGAATGATGAAAATGATTAAATTGATGAGGATGTATCTATGGAAAAAATCACTAATATAGTTGTGTTTTAAAAGGGATAAGATACTTGATGTCTGAGGTAGATCAATTTATTAGGGTCCCCACCTAATGTTCCATTATTATCCACCCATCATACCATTGGTAATTTAAAGATAATTCATATGCATTCTTATCATAGACCACTTACGGATATCGAGGACATTTATACTACAGAACAGAACTCCTAGCTACAAGAAGAAAATAAAATTCTATCGAAATTTATTGTTAAACTTCATTTAGGATACATTCTCATTTTTGATGATTTTTGGGATAAAACTCCAATTTAACAGTATGACCCATCTTAAAAATAGTATCCATTTGAACATTGTGAAAATAATTAACCCATGTGACTAAACATATACAAAGTCATTATATGCAACTGAACACCTATCAAATGGATCATCAATGATGTTTTCTATATGTTAAAATGAAAATATGATACAAAATAAATTCTTGATTATGATGAATCACACTAGAAAATTGGTTTAGGAAAATTTAACTGTCATTCTCCCCCTCATTATTTTCTTTAAAAAATATTTTTTGACCCCTATGCTCACCACAAAATCCCTAAGATTGTTAGTCCCCAATAGGCTAGGGTAAAACCCATAAGTGTCCTAATAATAAATAATTTCTACATCAAACATTAAATCAATTAGGTTTAATGAACCAGTAAATGTATTTTACATGTAACCACATAATCATCCCCAAAAAATAATAAAAAAGAAAAATGGGAAAAAAATTCAACTTAACATAGTTAGACAACGAAGGGTGTATTCATTTATATAAGAAAATTTATCATTCACTTTATGATTGCCTTGGGGAATAGTTTATTGAGTTACCTAGGATCAAGATATTTTAGGAGACCAACCTAAAGGGTTATTCCAATTACTTCCCCAATTATGTATTGTTAGTATATATATTCCATGAGTATTGTATATTTTTGGTATTTGATTTAGAATAAGGTAAATAAATAATTAATAGTTTTAGGGACACTAAAATGTTAAATTCAGTTACATGAGAACCCTGATAAGAACATAAAATGTGAAAAAAAAGGATAAGTTTCACCCATATCTCAAGGATAAAATAAACATTGTTTATTCCTTAGTCATGATTTAGTGGTTTCATACCTTATCTATTCATTATAGAATAATTTGTATTAGCTTCTAGATATCAAGAGGCCTGAATTAGAAAGTTTGAAAAATCATTCCAATTATCTCCCTTTTCATACACTAATTGTGCATATGATCAAACAATGCTACATCTTCAAATAAGGGCTTTTGTAGAATATATATGATTTCTTGATAAAATTAAAATATCTTGAGACACGTGAAAAATGTATAAAATCTTTCCTTACTTCACCAAAAATGAATCATTCTAACTATATAATGTTAGATTTGTGATTTGATTATAATATGACACTAAACCACATAACATAATCTATTTAACATGTGAATTTAAATTGTATATTTTATAGACCTCATCACATTACATTAAACATTATAATATTTTTTTGACCCAACATGACCTTAAATATGTTAGATTTTTCTATCTAGGGAATCTTTAAACTACTTAGAGTGGTCCATCCCAAATGAAATTAAATTACCTAGAGTTATTTATCCTATATGACCCTAAACTACATGGATTTTCCTATCCCATGTAACCATAAATTGATAATTCCACCTTATATAAGAGTTTGATATATGTAAGAGTTCCCAATGTATGTTTTACCAATCCATGTATATTTTCCTCTATAATCCCTAAACTAGGATACAATATAATTTTTTTGAACTATGTGTGTATTTATTTATATTACTAAAGGATTTATAGGAATTATTATATTTTCTATCCAAGGCACAACCATGTATTTTTTCTCTTTATTCCCTATTCAAACCATCCATGTTCATGGGTACCATAATTCTAAATGTTTATTCTTTACAATCCCTCTACAATGATGGAATATAATGATGTCTCAATTACTTATCTTTATCCCAACAATAAAATTATTCCACATTCCACTTCATATTCCACTCTAACATTTTTATCCCATTTACCCATTTATTTTTGGGTTAGATACTGGGAAATCAACTTTATTTGAGTCCATGTTATATAATTTTAGATAGTAAGAAAAATTTTGGTCCAATAAGTATAAATTTTTTACTCATTTTCCCTCCACTAGGTTTTTTATTATCTCATTGGGTACCTCATTAATTTTGGGTTATTTTTAAACTTTTATTAAACATGTGACCAACAACATTTTAGTTTGAGCTCTATGATCACAAACCAGGAGCCTTGTTTTGGTAAAATAAGTAAGACCATTAAATTAATTAAATTTATCCATATAATAATATTAAGGCCTCTTAATATATAGCTTGATTCTTTATTAATTTTAATTTTGATAAGGTTATATATAGTAAAAAACATTATTTAAATAAAATATATACAACCTTAAACTTTTGACATCTAATTTTGGTCCAACTTGTAAGAAAATAAGATATAAATGAAAGAGGTAAAAAAATTTATTAATTTAATAACTCAAAAAGAAATATCATGATCAATTTTCAAGTATTAACTCACCAATAATTCACACTTTCATGTCTTAGGAAATTTCGTTAGGGTAAAATAAAATAAAGAGTCACAAATCTTCTAGGATACATACTTGGTCCTATAAAAATCAAATATTTTCTAACATAGAAATTACACTTTTATAGTTTTGGAAAATTTAGAAGAATAAAATACAATACAAATATACAAATCCTATAGGATCTACATTTTTCCACAGAAAAATTTAAAAAATTATCTTTAGGCACAATGGTTCCCAGAATATTTATATCAAAGACACTTCAATTATGAATGGTCAATACATTATTCTCTTAGTATGGAAACATCAAGAGGGGTGGTGAATTAATTTTTTAAAAAACTTATGAAATTTAAAAATTGAATTGAATAAGGTAGTATTTTCTAAAATAATAAAAGATTAAGAAATATAACAGAATATAAAGGATCTATATCTTATGAATAATACGAAGTAAAAATAATTCATAGAGAAATATAATATATAATATTAAATAAAATATAAAAAACAATGTGGTTTAAGATATTAATATTTATACCCATAAAAAAAATTTATTAAAGGATATCCAAGTTCATATCCCCATAAATTCTTCACTTTCAATCAAAAGTAGTCATAGGATTTATCCCAAATATAGTATTATGGGTTTCAAGATGAAACTTATTTGATGAATGATATTAGAAGAAAAAAATACTATCCTTAGATTCTACTGATCAAGGATAAGAAAAACTAAGTTCCCATCCATGCAACTTATTAGATATTTCTATATTATAAGATCAAACTCTTATCCCCATAGATTTATTAACAATGGTAATCGATATGTTCTTACCAAAGGACTTCTTCAATCAAAAAATATAATTTATTATCATTATAACTTATTTGATAAAATATGATAATAAAAAAATTATAATAAGAAAACTATTTTATTTTATAATGGAAGATGAAAAAGATAGAAAAACATAAATCACACTAAAAACTAAAACTAAAGGAATCTCTCAATCCTTAACAAGGTGATCAGCTCCAAAAAAATAGTCAATATATAATTTAGAAAATTTGTATTTGGTCCTTGATTCCATGATCTCCTATCTATAGGTGATAAGTTTAATTAAATTGTAATAAGTTATTTGATTTACCTAGGATGAAAACATTAATATTAAATACATTATATAATTCAAATTGTTCTTCCTTTTGAAAAAATGGTTAGTTGATACTTCACTATATTATGGAATATTATATGTAATGAAAAATATAATCCAAAATATCATAATCTAGAATATATAATTCTTATATAATTCGTAATATATGATTCTGATAAACATAAAAACAAACATTAGGTCAAATTAACATAAATATAAAGGACATTTTGATTCATGAAAGCAATTCCCTAGAATATGTCATTTTGGAAAATACCTAAATTTTATATACTTTTTGATAATAATACATCATAAAAAAGTTATTTTAAATGAAAAAAGAGTAAAGTAAACATCCAATTCTATTGAAAAAAAACTCCAAATTACTCCCCCCATATAATATAAATGAAATTTAAAAACATGTTTCCCCTTATAAAACACGTTTTTATAAGAAAACATTCTCCACCAAGAAATATTCATTAAAAACCCAATAACCCATTTATAATTTATAAAATTTACACTTTAATTTTTATTTTTATAAATAATCTAGGAGAATTATGAAGTAATATGTTTAATAGCATGAGTGAACAAATTATTCCATTGATTTATAAAAAATGTACAATTTAACAAATTATTTATTATTTATGATGATATTTTTAATCCACTACTCAAGATTTTTTAACCTCAAATCTTGGTATTCTAATATATTATTAAGATATTCTTTCTCAAGTAGAAGTTATGTATTCTCTACCAACTACTTTTGTATGTATTATGAAATCATTTTTATATTCTAAATGATTATTTTCTATCCATATTTGAATCTTAATAAAAAATAATTTATTATTATTTACTAATCTAATAAATTATTCTAGGATTTAAGGGTATAATAATAAAAACATTCAATTTTCATAATACTAATTATTTTGTTGATATATGGAATAATATAATTTTATTTGTCATTTTATCAATATATAATATCTATAAAATCATATCCTCATCCAAAACATCAATCCTTATGTGTAAATTAGAAAATATTATTTGTGTCGATGATTTTTCCTTCATAAATTTATCGATCCTCATAAACACCAGATGTGATGATTCTAATATGATATCTTTATCTCTCTGAATATTTTAAAGATGATATTTATTTATTGAAATCATATTTTAAATGTTAAAAACATTGTATGATGTCTCATTTTTTCCCTAATTTTCATCTTTATTCCAGTATACTTTTTGTTGACATTGATCTCTATCCACAAAATTTTTATCTTTATTAAATTATGGTTTCTAATGTAAAATAATCTATTATGGTACTTAATTTAAAATATATTTTATACTTTTCCTAACTCATCAAAAGAATATTTTTTCTTATCATATTTACCAACCTATTGTATTTGAAAAGTAAATAATTGATAACCTAAAGTATTCTAAAAAATGGCGACATTGAAAATTCATGAGATATATATTATTTCAATGTAAACTCACTTAATACTAGTGGTTCTGAAACATTTAATTTCTCTTATTTTCAAGATTATGTGATGAAATGGATTGGAAGATGATTACACATCCAATTCTATTATGTTATTTTTTCCTTTTTCTATTTGAATATGAGATAATTCCACGTTCTAATATGAAAACTAATTTTCCATACTAGTAAATAAATTATTTGTCAGTACTGGATGAATTATCCTAGACTGCATCAGCTTTAGGGAATACTTCTTTTATTTATATTTCCCTTATCACCATCTCATTTCTTTAGCATCCATAATATTCATCCTAAAAATGATTTTTTATTCTCTCATTATTTTATTTTAATTCAAACCTCCATACCAATATTCCTTATTTAATCTACATTTTTTAAAAATAAGTTTATTTTGTTTTCATATAAAGGTTCTATAATATGAGCATTATTATTTATAGACATTATTTCAAATAGTTCTTTTGTCTGCTTACACTTATAAGAATATTTAACGAACTTCTTCTAAGGCTCAATTTTATCTTCATTTTCATCAAAAAAAATCATTGTTTCCCTTTCTTTATCAATAAAATTATTCTCCATGTAATCATAATGGACCCCATCATTGTAATGGTTTCATCATTCATGGGATTTTCCTTTGAAGTTATAGGGGTTTAAAAATCATTAATTCTATCATTTTACAGTTTCTTAAGAAAAATCAATTTAGAATACAAGAGTACAAAATAATTTTCAAATTCACAAAACATGTATCAAATTATCCAATATAATCTCATATGAATTGGATTATATTAAAATCCTCATTAATTAAATAAAATTCAATTAATTCACCTGTTTAATTTTGATATTATATTTAATTATATTTTATGGAAGAACAAATCCTTAATTCATTCAAAAATAAATTCAAAATTATAGTTATTGAGGAGCTATTTTATGTACTCTTCCAGTTACAAGGAAAAATATTATCTAAATTTTTTTATTAATAATATAACAATAAGGATCCAAAAGTGTTTGTAAAATAAACAATGAATCTCCTTCTAGAGGTAGACCTAATTCTTTTGTAATATTTTTTACCGACATTATAAACTCATTCCCTTGAGGAGTAAAATTAATTTTATTTTATCCTTTATCGTTATATTGACCTATATTTTTATTATCTGAAATATATAAAATATATAATACTGTTTTCTTAATGGATAACTAAGCCTGTGTGGAGTTTCATGCATTTTAGAACCTCAATAATAATATATCAAAAATAATATATTGATTTTAAAATATGGATTTTGTTTCATGAATAATTATTTCTCTTAAAATTAGATCCCTAGATAAGAAATATGATATTATGATTACATATCGAATGAGGTTTTTACACATCGATGAGAATTATCTTAGTTTTCTCTAATAATTCTTGGGAGTGCCCCGGTGATGGGTGTTTAAAGTAAACATTGAAAAATAAGGGTTTAACAATTTAAAAAAATCAATAATTCTATGCTTGGATTACATAAACCCTAGAACTAGAGTGGGAGAAAGATAAGAGTAGATTAAAGGAGTTCTTGAGATCCCCAAATCTAATTAACATACATATTTATCAAAATCATCATTGGACTTCATTGTGGGAAAAAACCACTTCAATGGATGATTCAATAAAGCGGTAGAGTTTTTCTATTTTGAATTTGGAACACTATTTATAAATATATTCTTGAATAATTTTTGAAACCATCATTCTCCATGATTAAAAAATCATTTATTATTTTTGGATTTCGTTAAAACCCATTTTTCAGACTAAATCAATATATTTGATATTCTAAATCCCCATGATGTAAAATCCCAAAGAAATTTTTTTATTCCCAAGATTCACTAATTTTTAAATATGTTATGGGTGGAGTATCGATGATAAAATTCGCATTTGATTCCCCATCCCCTTTTTATTATTTTATTTCTCATTGAATACTGAGAGGAGATGGTTTGTGGTGGTAGGGGGAATACATCGATTTTGAGGTGTTATAGCTATGGGGAAAAAGAGGGAAAGGATTAGAGGTAATATGTAGTCCACAAGGAAGGTGGGGATTCATTATCAATGTGATTTAGGGGAATATAAGTAAGGTTTCCTATTGTGGTGGTGGAGGAGTTGACATGGGGTGTGTGATGGAGGATAACTTCTCCAAAATTCAGTGGTGGCATGGTAAATACTATCATAGTAAGTAGTTGTAGTGGTGGAATCAATAAATTCAACCATATAGACAAAGAATTCTAATAAATACAAAGATTTTTGGTAGAGACATGGTGAAAGGACATAGTGGGTGAGGTCACAGTGACCCTAGATTCACCATATGATGAGAAGACCAGCGGGCTCAACCCACTGGCTAGGATGGGATAGACATTCAGCTCGGTAGTGCAAGCGCCCATGCTATTAGACTATCCTAGACATGGGCCAATGATGATAATACTATCTGACCAATGGTCTTGGATGGGTGTTCAAGGTTGGGTCTGTATGCCAAGATACAGGTAGTGCATGTATCACACATGTTCCCCACATGTCCACACACTATAGCTTATGTTGGGAGAACAATAGTTATAGGTGTTCATTTTCTCATTCCCAGAACACCATTTATCATGAACTAGGTGCACAACCTGACCCATGTTCACACATAAGTTTTCTTAGAAGTCTTCACTATGTGTTGATTTTGGAAAAATAAATATCATATCATGAGTTTTTTTTCATATAGATTATGGTTTATTCCATTGATTTATTCGATACTATTCTTGTTTTGATATAGGTAGTTTCTGGATTTGGAAACACAAGTCTGATAACAGGACTCAAACCTAGAGATCAGAGAATTATTAGGGTATGTACCCTTGGTGGCTCATTTATGTGAGGGATTGGTTCCCACATCATTATAGATAGGGTCAGTTACAACCCACTTTATACACACAATGAGTTTCATTTATATATAATTTCGATTACCCTTTGTATATGAGCTTATATGGGGAGTTTGTCCTCAACTTGGCTTGGTTACCCCCTTGACCGATACTTAACCTTAAAAATTAATGATTCCCCCACTAGAATTACAAATTGGTGACATGATTTTATATCTATATTGTTAGGACAGTAGGGGTTAGTACTCACTTGGATGACATATATCCTTAGGGGTGGTTTGGTTTCCCTTATGGGTTTCTAAAATAGTGGCTTGGTAAATTTGGATTGTAATATGTGGTACTCCATTGACATTAATAATTCTTTAGTGAGGAGTAAGTCATTGTTCATGATTTATTGTGGTGATGTAGAACATTTAGAGGTTTAGTATAGTAGATTCTTCAAGGATCATAAATACTTAAGCAAAACCGTGTTTCCTTAAATATTCTACATGTAGGTTGGCTCTAAAATTATGAATTTAAATGATTTTTGGTACTCCAATAATCCCTATTTGTTCATGAGATACAAACATAGAGGATTTTATCTAATATTATTAGTATTTACTTTCACCCCTTATACCTTTAGTGGTATATCATATGGTGATCTGTCCATTACTTAAACGTAAATACTTTCTCATTACAGAGTTCAAGTTGGGTTATTTCTTAATTTTCCATTGGGGTTTTTAGGGAGTTATAATCAGTATATTGTATTCACCCTTGTATAATATTTATGGAAAGATGTGTTATGTCTATACAAATGATTAATATTTCTTAGATGGGATTTTTATATTTTTAGCTAATATGGATTGTTCGAACCAATTTCTACTAATTATTGATGATCCATGGTAGATAATGGGGGTTATAATGACCCAAGTCTCATACACATTATATTACATGATTTTAAATAATGTTAACCATAAAATAAAAACCAAGGATCACAAAGAATACTGTATTTGAATGATTAGGTATATAAAATAGAAAACTTAGAAATAGAATAAAACAACTTTATTGTAATCATCCATAAAGAGATACTTACATCCATTTATCTCCTACATCCCCATAGGATAACTTGGTGAATACATGAACAGAGGGATGAGCTAAAAATACTATTAAGGAGATAAAAAATTAATAAAGCATAGCATAGGGGTTCGAAAGCATAACATAATGAAAAAAAAGTCATGGAATATGAATAAACATAAGGATTCATAACATATAAATCATGGGATCATATAAACATGGAATCATATATGTTTTTAGAAAACATGAAACATGAAATAAGTATGATTCAAGGCTCATTTCACATATAGGATCATGTATCAAGGCTAACCACTAATATCATTTCACATGGAGCATGAGTCAAGGCTAACCACTAATACCATTGCACATGACGTATCAATAGACTAAAAATTACCTAATGCATTAGAGTGAAATCTAGGTGAACCCATCATAACATGTTCATGAATATGTGTGCCACGTGAAGAATCAAACATAAACACAAGGGTTTTCCATGAAGATAAGTGGGTTTCACAATCATGTCATAAAGCACAACAAAACGGGATATCATAAAGGTGTCCATGAAAGAATGGATTTAAATAATACATGGACATTAATAAGAAAACAATTGGAATAGAACATGATAATTGATGAAAAACTTAATTTAAAACATGTAAAATAGGTTTTAAGAAACTTTATATATGATCCACCTTGGAGCTGTTTAAGGGAACATTTTAATGATTCTATAAAAAAAAATATAATTGTTTGTATAAAATATAAACGTAACCTTGAATATTATTCATGATAAAATTAGTTATTTTATAAAAATATTGTTTGATTATAAAATATAATGTATTGAACTTAAAATTGGGTGAGAATCAAGAAGTTCCCTTTAACGGGGCATTCTTATTGGGAAGATTTGATAATGTAATCTTTTTAAAACATGTATTTACCCATAAAAGAAGAATGATATGATCTGTATAAATTATTTTGTAACATATAAACATAATTAATAATAATTACATAAAAAATAATAAATCAATTAGGGTAAAGAGAGATAAAGAGTATCCTAAAGGAAAAATTGAGGTTCAGTAAGTATCCCTTACCTTATGTCTGAAAGTTTTCTTCACATGAGATTAATACCAATTATAATCAAATTAATTGACAAATTAATTAATTAATAACCTTTTATACATTTATTTGATTTATTATAATTTTATTAAGTTCATTTATGTATTTTTTATGACTTACAAGATACAATGTTATCATTTAAGAGCATTTGATTCCTTGGTTTTCATGATCGGTTTACTTGCATACATATGTGGAAAATCATGTAAAATTAGTATAGTTTCCCAAAATTAAAATTATATTTCTTTTAAGGTCTTATATAATATTAAATGGTCTTATATATCAATTTTTTTTCAATATTTGAGTATGATTATTTAGATAAAATGTTAATAAAAACCGTTTGAATTATTTTTTGCATTTTTTATCTTGACGTATTACTTTTGTTTATTAATTAATATCAGGCATAAAAAATATTTATAGAACATTAATTTGGATTTAATACATTTCTTATTTATTATTTCAACCATTAATATGATTTTATGAAAATTCTTGAAGGTAGTAATGGAAATTGAAAACTCATCATCCTTAAATGAAATAAATCAACACAGCACAAATGATGTGTTCATTTTTAGAAAAAAAGAGGGGGTAGATAAATAATAATGGTTTTGTCCATTAACATAATAAAACCCTAGTATATAAAATATATTAGAGTCATCATGTAATTTAGATAAGGTAATGTGAGGAGAGATTAATAAAATAAAATAAATTGAAAATAAATTAACGGAAAAAGAAAGAGGGTTTTACCTCTTGAATTCTACTCCTTGAAAACCTCCTTAGGGAAATTAGTTTTGGTATTTTGTTGAGACCAAAGGCTTCTAAAAGTTTTTATATATTATTGGGTGATTATTTGGTAGAATTTAGATAATATTCATGTATTTATAGGTGTGAGGAGAAGATGTGGTAAGGGTGGTATTTATAATTGGAGGAGAGGAGTGTTTTTTATTATTTTATTCATTTGTTTGTTATGTTGGCTAAAGACTATGAATAGTTTTTATTCACATTAATAGATATAGTATAGGAATGAGGTTTTGAGATTATTTTCTTACCTCATCCATGCATAACCCATGAGTCAATAATTTCTATATTAATCATATACCGTAAATTATTGTATTTCACTATTCGCAAAAAATTAAATTGTTTTAGAAAAATTCTAAAAATTCACCCTAAATTTTTTTGATGTGAAGAATTAAAAAAAAATAAACTCGATTATATTAAAATAATTTTATAAATTTAATGAATTAAATTTTAAATTAATATAATCATTTACTCAGAAAAAACCAATTTTAACATTATAACTGATTTTATAACACCTTAAAAAACAAATAAGGTCTCATAAAGTAATCATATAATAATAATATAAAAAAATATTAATTTATTATTCTATTTTATGAAAATTTGTTTTCTTATAAATATTATATTAATTATAAAATCATCAATAAATATTTACAATTCAAAAAATAATAATACATAATTTATCATTTTTAAAACATTTTTTAATTATACTATGATATAATTATATAATATTTTCAAATATAAGTTGCCTTATTTTTATATTTAATTTCATTTTTTAGATTACTATTCTAATGTTCGGTTTACTATTCATAATATTCATATTACTATTCCCAATGTCACATTTTTGTTCCATTGGTATAGATTCCTTAATTATTGGAAATTCCACTTATTTCAATCATTTTTATTTTAAAAAGTTCAATCTGTGATCTCTATGTGATTTATGTGATTTATAATATGTCAAAAAAATTATAAGAAGGTAAATTTCATTGATATAATTCTATGTCGTTACATTCTTCCCACTTATGACATTTCTCCATCAAAATTTCATTTTACAAACTAAGGGGGAAGCAGGTGAGTTTACTAATCCTTATTTTCTTCCTCTAGTTCCCATGTTTCGTCTTCATATATATGGTTCTGCTATAGTAATTATACCTGGTGAGTAGTCTTATTGTGTAGAAATTTATCTCTATAGTGTGAAATCTTCATTTTATGCTCCTCATAAGAGAGGTCATTTTCCAACTGTACTTCCTTTTAATTTAGTACATGTGAGTGATCAGGTATGCAATTCCTTAAGAAATATACATGGAATACATCATGTACTTGAGGTATTTTTGGTGGAAGTGATTGTTGATAAGTCAAAGCCCATACACGATCAACAATATCAAAGTGGTCGATGTACTTGTGACTTAGCTTTCATTTCTTCCCAAATCTCACAATCCTCTTCCATGTAAATACGTGGAGGAATACCATTCCTCCAACCTCAAACTAGAGGTCTTTTATATGATTGTATTCATATTTCTTGTTTCGACATTGGGCTTCCTTGATGTGATTCATAATGGTTTTTACTTTTCCACTACTTCTTTGATCCTTTCACATCCTAGAATCTTGTGTTCACCAACCTCACACCAACATGTTTATGTTCTGAAAATTTTCCCATAAAGGGATTCATATGTAGTAATATGGATGCTTGAGTGAAAACTATTTTTGTAAGATAACTCTACTATAGTTATATGTTGGTCCTATCATCCCTTGAAGTCCATAGAACTAGCTCTAAATAAGTCTTCCAGAGTATGAATAGTCTGTTATTATTAGCCATTAGTTTGGGGTTGATAGGCCGTATTGAAGCTCAACTCAGTATTCAGAACATGTTGGATACTTTTCTAGAATGTGGAGGTGAATTAAGGATCTCAATAGGGTGAAATTGATAGTGATAATCCATGCATCCTTACCAATTCATTGATGTATATTTTTAAAAGATGATCGAGTGAGAAGTCCTATCAAATTATGAAAAAGTTAGTTATCTTTGTAATATGATCCACAAAAAACCATACATGATTGTTTCTTATGTATGTCATTTAATACCTGATGAAAAATTACATGGTGATGTTTTCTCACTTCCATGTTAGTGTAGGTAATGTTATCATCATCCTCTTAGAATTCTGCCTTTCATCCTTTACTTTCTAACACACCAGGCATTTTTATATATACTCACTGATCTATTTCGTTGTGATATCAAGGAGAATAGAAAAGGTTTTGCTATGAGAATCATTAAGAATCTATTTATTTATCTCTAGATTAGATGGTACACATAATCATGACAAAAATCCAAATACTCCACCCCCGTCAATTTTTAACTCTAAGGATTTCCCCTTTTTGATAGCTTCCACTTTTTTCTGAGTTTCCACATCACTTCTTTGAGCATCCTTTATTTTCTCCATCAGAGATGGTTGAGTAATCATTTTAGAAATTTTTGATGATGTTTTTTTATTAATGATTCCCATGTATATCCTTTGATGTTTTATAATGTTTGGAATCTTCTCAATTATCATCATTGATATTGCTTCCCGATCCTTTCCACCTAGATCATCTACCATTTTATTTTCCTTTCTAGATTTTTTTGGATTGGGTAGTCAAAATCCTTGATGAGATATAACCTTTATAACTAAAACATATTAATCTCCTTCCATGTGAATGTTTATTTCAGGCACTTATGATAGTTATATATCTTATAATTCTCCCCATATAGATAATTCTTCAAGATTATCAATGAAAAGATCATAGCTAATAACTCTAGATCATGCGTATGAAAGTTTTTCTCATGAATTTTTAACTACATTGAAGAGTAGGGAATCAATTTATCATTTTCCATTAGTACACATCCTAATACCATCTTTGAAGAATCGTTGTATTCCACAAAGAGTTCTTCACTTTTTGATAGCATGAGTACTGGTAGAGTGATAAGATTTTTTTTCAACTCATTGAAGTAGTCCTCAAATTCACAGGTCCAGATAAACTTTAATCTCTTCCAAGTCATCTTGGTTAATGGGTTTTAAAATAATGAGAATTTATTCTCAAATCCTCGCTAATATCTAGCTATACTTAGAAAATAATGGATCTCCATTACTAATGTTGACCTAATTAATTATTCAATTTCCTTTGACTTGTAAAGTTACACTTATATTATTATTCTAGTGATTGCATATACCAATAATGACACTTACTCTATCCAGAACACACATTTACTATTATTTTAATATATTTTCAAAATTCACAAAAGTTTTAGCACAATATTCAATTGTTCATCATATTCATTAGTTCTATTGGATTATCTGATAATATCATCAATAAAGACTACCACAAAATTTTTGAGGTAATATGATAATATTGTATTCATTAAATCCATGAAAATTTTTGGAGTATTAGTGAGTTTGAAGGGAATCAATATGAAATCATAGTTTCCATATCACGTTCAAAATGAAATCGTGGTAATATCTTTATTCATACACTATAATTGGTGATATCATGATCGAATACCCACCTTATTGAAATACTTGTCCCCACATTGTTGATCCAAAAATTTAACAATTCATGTTAGGTAATACTTTTTCTTTATCATGATTTTTAGAGATCATGATAATAAATTAAAAGGAACATTGATCCATCATTATTCTTGATGAAGAGGACTGCTTCACCCCATTGGGAAGAAGTCGGGCAGATAAAACCCTTGTACAGATTCTCCTACAACTGCTTCATTAGTTCTTCTAGAACAATGGGCGACATTATATAAGGATTCTTTGATATAGTTAGATATCTGGTAATAATTTCAATTGATAACTCTACTTATCCATCTTGAGGTTGACCAAGAAACTCTTCAAGGGAACACATCAGTGTAGTCCCTCATAATGGGCTTTCATTTGAGAATGATACTCTCCTTTATCTCAATGATTTGATCTATATATGATTGATCATATGAAAATAATATCAACCAATGAGAAAATTATTTTTAAAGAGATTCATCCTCTTCCATACACTTTTATAGAATTGGAGGATTCTTCGGAATTTGAAGAGTGATCTCCCTTTCTCTAAAGTTGATGTTGTCTTTGTATAAAGATATCCAATCCATTCCCAATATAGCATCAAACTCCACCAAAGGAAGTAAGAATTGATTTTCCAGGAGGTTTAGTCCATAAACATTAACCGAGGAGGAGTTATAAACTTTTATGAAATAATTTTCCAATTTTCTATTCTCACAAATAACTCAACATCCATATTTTGAGGTGGTGTTTTAATAGTTCCAAAAACATTCAAGATAATAAAAAAAGTGTAGAACCATAATTAAATAGTACCTTATATACTCTGAAATGAATAACCAGTGCACCAATCACCACATCATTATCGGGATCCACCTTAGCAGTAGTGATTGCATATTACCTTCCCCGCTTCCTTAAAATTTTTCTTATTAATTACCTCTAACAAGCCTTGGATTAGGAAAATGGTTTTCACAATTACCATGCTCCTAGTAGTTGAAAGGCTACACTACAGGCAGAGTATTTAAATGGAACATCCCTTATTCTTCCAAATTAGTAGGATTCTACATATCCCTTTAGAAGTTATTATCCAGATTCCCTATTCATCCATAATTGAAGCATTTCCTGGTTACCTTTTGACAATTTCTAGGATGTTTCTTCCCATAATTTTGACACATGGGATATTGGGTTTTATTTCCATTATGGGATTTATCTATTGATCATTCCATATTAAACACCATATTCCACTTCTTATCTTCGATCCCACAAGACCACTAAGAGTCTCTGATATCCATTTCAAACATAAGGTAACAACTTGCAATATTCTCATAGCTACCAAAGTCGCTAATCTCAAATTATTTTCATATACTCAATTTTAGTACTCTAAATAAGAAATCCAACCTTCTTTCAACACTTATGAAAAATCTGGAGAATTATCATGAAATCCTTGTAATTTTTTTCTGATACGCCAAAATAGACTCATATTCCTTTTTCTTCAGTTCGAGGAAATCCCTTTCCATCTTAATATAGAGGGTTTAGGGAAAGTATTTATTGAAAAATATTTTCTTAAAATATTCCCAATACATGGAATCATTTTCCTCCTTGGAATTCGTGTTCATGATCAGTGTTCACCACTATTCAGTTTCCTCATCAAAATGATAGACTTCCCACACAACAATTTCTTCTTCCGAGCATTGGATGACATAGAATATCTTCTTAATGGAGTCAATCCATTTTTCTGTGAGGAGGGGATTAGAAGATCCACTAAACATGGAATACCTTTGACACATAAATTATTCAACCACAAGTGTCTATTTCTTAGGAGAAGGAGGGTGTTTCACATGATTAAAGTTATTATTCCAAACATGATCTGGTTGATAAATTATTATCATAAATTGTTTATCTCTCGTTCCCATCATATTTGGAATATCATTAGGGCAATTGTCACATTGCCTTTCACATTGATTGTTGGCTTGAGTTCTCGAATTTTTATCCATTAACTAAAAAAGGAAGTACAATTAGAGGGATTGAATATTTAAATAATAATCATAATAATACAAAACATTGGACATGAAAGGATAAATAGTAAAATAAAAATTATATTCAAACATGTGATAACCTAATTTCCAATATAGGTTATCCAAGGTGATAGAATTATCCCTAGGGTTCTTACTAATGTTTTATGACCCTAATATAAAACAATAGGATATGATATGACACCAACTATATGAACCATATACTCATACACATATTATTACATGATTTAAAATGTTGTTAACCATTAAATACAAACTAAGGATTATAAATTCCAGTGTCTTTGGATGATTAGGTACATAAAACTAATATCAAGGAAATAGAATAAAACATATTTATTCTAAACATTCATAAAGTTATACTAACATACATTGAGCTATTATATCTTCCTAGGATAGACTAGGTAATACATGAATAAAGGGATGATATAAAAACCCCAATAGGGGAATAAATATATGAATAAAGTATAACACATGTGTTCAAAAATATAAAATGATGGCATAAAAAGCCATAGAACATGAAAAAAATAAGGATACCTAACATTTATAACAAGAGATCATATAAACATAAAATAATAGAAATGTGGAAACAATATAAATCTTAAAATAAGCATGATTCAGGGAACATTTTACATGTAGGAGTATGAGTTAAGGCTAACCACCAAAACTGTTGCACATGGAGCACGAGTAAAGGCTAACCACTAAGACTATTGCACATGAAGTCTCAAGAGACTAAAAATTTTCCAATGTATTAGAGCTCAATCTATGTGAACACATCATAACATGTTTATCCATATGTGTGCCACATGAAAAATCAAACAATAATATAATGGTTACCTATTGAATGAATTGGGAATCATAATCATTTCATAAAGCCTAACAAAAAGGTAATATCATAAAGGTTTCCATGAATGAATGGATTTAAATAATAAATGGATATTTCTAAGAAAAATAGGATTATATCATGATAAGTGATGTAAAAAGAGAGTGAAATCTCGTAAAATTATTGTTAATAAACTTTATAAATGGGCCACATTGGGGAAGTTTAAGGGAATATTCTAATTATTCTTTACAATGGAAAGGGTGTGATTGTTTGTAGAAAACCATTAATGAACCATGAAATTTATTCATTATAAAATGTGTGATTTTATGAAAAAATGGTGGCTTAAAAAATATTATGGATTTCACTTAAAATGGTTATGATATCATGAAATTCCCTTTAACCATGCTTGCTTATCGAGAATATTTGAGAAGGGATTTTTTTTAAATATGTATTTCCCAATCAATGAAAGATGATATGATCTGGATTCATGAGTTTTGAACCTATAAATGGAATTTATATTAAGTACATAAAAATAAATAAGAATTATATTTGGGTAAAGAGAGAGAAAGAGTAACTTGAAAGAAAAAATGAGTGTTCAGATAGAATCCCTTACCTTATTTTTGAAAGTCTTCTCCACTTGATCTTAATATACTTTATAATCAAATTAAATACACTAAATAAATAATTCAGAATTTTTTTTACATTTATCCTTTTATTATAATTTTATTATCTTCAAATATGACCCTTTTGATGGGTTATACGATACAAGTTTATTATTTGGGAGCATTTGTTTCCTTTGTTTTCCTGATCGGTTTAATTGCATACATGTATGGAAAATCATGTAAAATGATCATAGTATCCCAGAATTGAAATTATATGCTTTTAATTATCTTAAAAAAAATTAAATGGTCTTGTATATCATGTTTTTTTGTTATGTGAGGATTATTCATTTGATAAATTGTTAATACTAACTGTTTTGATTATTTTGGCATTTTTTTATCATCACAAACTTGTTTTTTGTTAACTAATATCAAGTATAAATAATATTAACAGAACATTACATAGGATGTCATAAATTTATTATAATATTTTTTATCTTTAAAAATGGTTTTATTATAATCATTGAATGTGATATTGGATATTAGAAAAAATTTTGTCCTTTAATGCGATAAATCAACACATCATAGATGATGTTTTCTTTTTTAGAAAAAAAGAGGGGGAAGATAAATGAATATGGTTTTTTAAATTAATACAATAACACTAAATTACATATAATATAATCGAGGTTACAATTCAATTGGATAAAGGGAGGTTATGAGAGGATAAAAAATTAAATGGAATTGAAAATAAATTAAAAGAAAGTGAAACAGGTTTTTACCACTTGAATTAACCTCCTTGAGAACCTCGTTAGGGAAATTGTTTTTGTCCTTTATTGTGAAAAAATGATACTAGAAGTTGTGGTAAATTCTTGGGAGATGATTGGGTATAATATTTACATACTTCAAGGATTTATAGTTTTGATGAGAAGAGATGGAAAGGGGTGATATTTGTAGTGGGAGGAGGGGGTGTTTTTTATTATTTTATTCATTTGTTTATTATTTTTGCTCAAGACTATTAATTATTTTTATTCCCATGAATCTATATAGTGAAATTATATTTATGGTTTGATATTATTTTCTTACCTCATCCTTGCATTATCCAAGATTAAAAAATTAATGTATTTAGCTTATACCATAAATTATCGTATTTCACTATTCTCCAGAAATTCCACTATTTTCTACAACTCTAAAAAATTTACGTTAAATATTTTTCAATTTATAGAATTCAAAAAGGCGATCCATTTTATGAAAATAATTTTATAATTATGGGGAATTTAGTTATTAATTAAAATCATCATTTACTCTTAAAAATCACTTGGAATATTATATTTGATTTTATTACATGTTTAAAAATTTATTAAGGTATTCTAAAATTATATTATAATCATAATACAACAAAATATTAATTTATGATTATATTTTAGAAAAATAAATTTTCTTTTAAATAATTTTTTAATGATGAAATTTTAAATAAATATTTTAAATTCCCAAAAATACAAACACCTGATTTATCAATTTTAAAACATTTATTTATTTATACTATGATGTAATTATATCTTATTTTCATTTATAAGATGCATAAATTTTATTTATAATTTAATTTGTGAGTTTACTATTCTATTAGATAGTTTACTATTCATAAGGTTCATATTGAAATTCTAAAGGTGATGTTATTTTTCCATTGGTATGGGTTCCTTAATTTCATAAAAAACCTTTTATTTGAATCATTATTCATTTATAAAGTTTGTTATTCTTTATGTGATTTATTTCATTTATACTATATGAAATAATTATAAGAGCATAAATTTCATGGATATAATTATAGGGCATTATAGTTCTTAATGATGGTTATGATATTTATTATAGTTGTTGATCAATCTAGGAGTACTAATTTTGAGGAGGGGACTTCAAGGGTTTGTGTTTGTTAGGTTATAAGGCTTGTCAAATGTTTAGTTCCTTTGGTAGTTGAAAATGTGAATTTATTCCTGTATTTAATTTCTCATTCATATTTTTTATATAGTTAAATTATTTATATATATATATTTATTTACTATTGGTGTGCCTAGATATATTATGAATTATTGATATGTGTCTGTTATAGGATTATATTAGATAAGGACTCCCATACTGTATTATATCCCTAAAAGTTATAAGTCTCTAGGCCCTACCCTAGTAGAGGTGGTCTTGGGGTGGAACATTTGGATTACTACTAACTGGGTTGGTCCCCTAGTGTGTTGGGTTATTTCAGAGTGGTATTAGAGTGGAGTATTTATATGGATGAAGTTTGGAGTAATAAATAATATTATTAATTGTTCATGAATTTAGGAAAATAATGTTAACGTGTATGGAGTTCTTTATCAAACCAGTTAGATATGTATAGATTTTATAAAAAACATATCCTTTCCCTAATATTTTGATAACTTGTTAGTCAACCTGGATATCTATGTTATAGTATTAGGGTATAATAAAGTGTGTAAATACATTATATAGTAGGAAGTTATGATCATTCATATCCATCCTATAAAAACTTATATACATATTATCTAATTATAATGGATTCAAAATATCAACTATAGGGTGTTACATACTAATATACTGATTTTTTATTGATATAGTGCTATAAGGATTTTGTGCATATTTTTAATCCACTTTCCACCAATTAGCGAGGGACAAGGTGTTGTTTCTGACACATGGTTGAGAGATATACTAACCCTATAATCTAAGGGTGTTTCTCTTTATTTTTCCCTTAGGTAATATATTTAAAATATATTTGTTCATAGTCCCTACTGAGTTGGAAGATACTTGTTATAAGATGGATATGAAATTTTCATTCTGACGCTATTTTCCCCATGGGTTTGTGAAGAGATCATGATCCTTGGGAACCAAGGGTTTGTCAAGAGTCTGAGAATTATGTTTTTGGATTGTTCCAAAAATTATTTACCAAAATAATTTTTTTATATTAATCTATCTATATATCAAAATTATCCATTAGTGGATGATCTTTTTCTCAATTTCATGATCGGACTGCTCTACCATGGACAGATTTTGAGTCCTTGTTCAAGACTGAGTTTTATTATAAGGATGTTGGGCCTTCTAAATAATAGTAGAAATGAGTTTTAGTAGATTATGAGGCCCATATACCAAATTAGTAATTCCTTTTACATGATTCAATGTGGAATTATCAAAGATCGGTGCATTATGTGGATAAATATTTGGATGGGATTTCCAAGAAAACCATATATGCTGGAGACCCCAAAGTGAGAATTGGAATGTTTATTGTTCTTGTAAAGGAGAAACCCTAGACGTATGAGTTTTATATTGTTTCACCTGAAGATAACTAGAGTGGTGTCATGGATATACTTCCATAATGATAATAGTTTACAAATCAAGAAATGTTTTTGTTTTGTGAGATGTCTTAGAAGGGGTGAGTTTTAATTGGTATGTGAGTGCTTAAATTGTACATGAGATGGATTATGTTTTTATCCTACACACTCATCACCAACCTTCATTAATTTATATTAGGCATAGAGTGTTGACTGTCAGTTTTATAGAAAGTGGTACATCATATATGGCTTTGGTCTAGCATCCACATGCATGGTTCAGAGTATGATTCATGTCATCTATTCATGGATCCTCATATTAGATGGTGTAGAAATACATTATTATTTATACATCATATGTTTTGGAGTTTTTGATTATTTTTGAATCTCATTCCAAAACATTATTATATAGTGAATTTTAACTAATGGGTAATATCTTTTACCCATCCCCTTTCATATGGTGATTTTATCATTTGTACATAAAAATAATTATCATGATATTATTTCATGGAATATGTGATATTATGTGGTAATTATCTCCGTATGGATTGTTAAACAATTATATTACTACATAGTGATATGAAGTTGGGTGAATAAGGTGTATTTTGTCCCCAAGTAGTCAGCAAGATTCCCTTAGGTGTGGAGAGTTGATCCCACCATTAGAAAAACATTAGTAATATTCCCATTATGTAGAAATCCTGGATTTATATGTTATTTTAATGGACGAGGAATCTATTTAATGAGTATGTAGGAATAAAATAATGCTTCCAATGGGTGGCTCATACATTCCCCTTAATAGGAGGCTGATGCAAACATGAGATTGTACTCAGCAGATGGTGTTCAAGTGTCACTATGTTTAATGATGGGAATCCCTATAGTTTTTATAGAGAATATGTATTGAATATTTAATGGTATCAATTCAAGGAGGATCCTTTGAAGAATTTTATAAATTTCCCTTGTATTTCTAAGAGAGTATTAGTTGTGTACCGATATCTTATAGTGTGAGTTTCTAATTCACCTCGTATAGGATGGTTTTCAAAAAAATTAAACCATGGTTACTAATGAGATAATATTGGTTGAACAGTTTCATAGTGGTTGATGATTTTTTTAAAAAGTTTTTGTCCAAATGATGGATCATTGAAATGAGAATCTAGCTTCAAATTAGTAGATTTAAGAATGTAGGGGGAGACAGTTATCACATTCCATTGATGGTGGTGGCCCTACACTCTTCCTTTATGTGTGGTAGAACCATAACAGTGATGGTGGTTTAATATTACTATGTTACTAGATATTCATAGGTGATGGAACTGGATGGTTTCATTAGAGGTATTTATTATGTCTACCACTTATATAGGTAGGTAATGGATTTCTCTTAATGTTCTTATTAAATATGAGGATAGAAATCTTGAGTAGAGACTACATTATCAGGAAAAAACCCTTATAGTGTTATATATAGTATACCTTTACTAGTGTACCCATCACATGGAAAATCTTCTTATGTGGTGGGAGGGAATCTTTTCACTGAAATTTATATACTTGGTTATCCTATTATTGTGGTTACTATCTTAAGGTCTAAGACCGACATAAGAATATTACAAGAATGGATAGAACTTTCCACTTAATATTGTATAAGATTAGGCCATCCTATGGTTATGGGTGGGGTGTTGAGTAGTTTTAGGGTTGGTTTTATTCCATATGTTCTTTTTGTAGCTTTTAAGATAGAGTGATAGTGAAAAATTAGGCTATCTTTGATAGTGGATTCAAACCGTTTCTATATTTGGGATGGAGATGGGAGATTCCCATGGATACTTAAAAATAAGTTGATGATAAAGACCCATGTAGACATTTTTCTAGGAGGAAAAAATTAATTTGTGTTTCTTTCATGTAATAAATGAAAAAAACCATCATAGGTTTAGAGGGTCATTCATAATTGCAACTCTTTTGTTGTTTTTGAAAAAAAATATTTATAAAGTTATCAGTATTTTAGTGTAACATGGATGGATTTTCTCATACAACAACCATATAAAATACACTTGTAATTTTGGAATTGAGGTTCTCCCACAAAAGGTAACCTTTCTAAAAAAACATTTTTCATATAGATGATAGTAGTTAGTATATTATTTTCATCCAATTTTGTATGATGACCATTAGATGAGAGATTATTTGTTGTGGATAGGCTTGGAAAGAATCAAGTAGAGTATAAACATGTTTTCATTATATTATAGATTTAATATAAGATAGATTTTATATCTTTGATGATGACATTGGGTGTTCCCTTATATTGTATTCATTTACTATGTTCGTTTAGTTTTTGGAACTCTGATGACAATGGAAGTTCAAGGGAAGGTGGACTGTTTTTCACACGTTGTTTTTTTGGGTGCTTCCATATTGAGGATTCCCATCATATCAATTTTGGGGGATGAAAATTTTCAATGTGGGGAGGATTTATTGACCTATATTTTTTATCCAAACCCATTAAATAATTATTTTATTACTTTTGGGATGTGTTGCTGATCCAAAGTGGTTTTTTGGAACCTCAATAATAATATATTAATTTTAGTACATTGCATTCTTATTTGTGAGAATAATTATTTTTATTGAAATAAAATCTTCATATGGGAAATGTAATACTATGGTTGCTTATGAAATTAGGGTTTCACCCAATGAGAACTATTATTAGAGTTCTCTTTAGAAGTTCATAGGTCTCACCTCGGTGGCCAATGTTTTTTTTAAAATACTTTAAACCCAGGGTTTAATTATTTAAATCTATTTTTCTCTAATTCTAGGGATATCCTCTATAAATTCTACAATAAGAGAGGGTGATAAAGTAGGAAATAAAATAAGATATAGAGATTCATGGGGAAAAAGAATTTTATTATTCATTATAATTTCTAGTGATCCTTATATCGGATGTGAACATCTTCACTTATCTACCAATCCAGAGGTAGGTACCCCTAGTGGAGAATTTCCATTAATGTTTGGATCCCCCACATCATTTTATGAAGATTCGGTTATTCCCTACATAACTATGTTAAGCAAACTATATTTTTATAATTAGTTACCAAAGTGTGTTTAAGTCTTAGATGTGGCGAGGTCCCTCTACTAGGGATGGTTACCCCTTGACCGATACTTGTCATTCGATGAGGCACATACCCCACAATACAGTCTATAGAGGTGATGTTTTATTCTAGATGGGTAGTTTTAGTAGTATGTGTTCATACTCCCTTGGATGAATTTTTTTCCTTGGTCTATATGTGGTTTCCCCTATGGGTTTCTAAACTGCTGACTTGGTAACTATTGATAGTAAGGTATGATACTACATTGATTTTCATGCATTCTCTATCATGGTATAGGTAATATCTTATGATTTCTAGTGGAATGTCGAAGTTGGATAGGTTGATTATATCAGATTATTTAAGGTTTGTAACTCCTCATACCCCCCTTGGACTCCTTAGAGATTTAACATACTACTGGTCTATAAACATCATGCTTTATAAACATTCAGGTACACTAAAAAAACATAGTAAATCATAAGATATAGCCGTATAATATTGGAGTTTAGATAAAAGAGACTTAGTTTCACACATGATAATTCTTATGGTAGATAATATATAGACATTTCTTTATCTTATTCCAATTTACCTTCTTGTTATAGAGTTTGACCTAATATTTTTATTTTTTCTTACCTTTTAGGACATCTTACTAAGATTGTTGTACTCACCCATGCATAGGTTTGGTTCCAACATATGTTGTTTCTAAAAAATTAATTCAGAGTTTAAAGATGTATGTGTTGGATGTGTAAATAGTGTGGCTTGTATGGATATAATGCCTAGTTACACTTAGTGATGCATGGTAAAGCATAGAGGTCCATGACAGTGGTGGGGACGATTGGATTAATAGAAAAATTCAGGGGTTATTATAGTAATGAGGATAATTAAAGGGTTTGAATTTTTAAGATTCAAAGGATTTTCATATATACATTTTCATTGGTATTTCATTAGATTGAATTTAACCTATATTTTATTTCTCATGAATGTGTTGTATAAAGTTCAGTTATTTATATATAATTATTGTTAATTCCATAAATTATTTTATGCAATGTAGGAATTTTTTCTATTATATTTTTATATAGGAAAATTTCTTCTGATTATGTGATATGCCTCATTGGTTATAATCAATAATTCTTATCCTAATATAGGATGGCTTGAAGTAGAATTCTCAGTATACTGCTAGCCCGATCAGGCCTCAATGGGTTGGGTTATGTCAATATTTCCCAGAGGATGCAACAAAATAAAAATATTAAAAAAACAATTTATAAAACAAATAAAACCTCTTAATAGGTAGTATGCTAGATTATCATCCATGAAATTTTATATCTAATTTCAGAAATAAAAATTATTCCTATTATACAACTTTCTATCAATCATTCTTCTATGAACTATCTTCTGTGATGCTATATATGTGCATGATCACATTAAAAATGTAATATAAATGATGATTTATTGTATACAGAGAAATTTGTAGAGGGGTTCACAACAAAATAATATTGAGATAATTTGGGGTTCTATATCTCTATATACAAGAAAATGAGATTATCCTGAGTCATTGATCTCAAAGTACATGATTTTTCATATTTTCATCCTTCCAAATAATTCGGATATTCAAATCTCAATTTAGAAAAAAATTCAAAATTTCAAAAAATAATACCTTTACCATTGATGTTTGAACTAAATATGTAAAAATAGAATGTAAGAAAAAAGAATGTTTTCACATATTTAAGTATTCTAAAAAATAAGGATTAAGAAAATATATTTTCAATCGAAATTTTTGTTCGGGATAATCTTATTTTGAGGGAAATTATTCGATAAAATGTAGTAAAAACATATTTAACTTCTATTTTAAGATATAAATGGATATATGTTGTACCTACTTAAAAGTTAAATAAATTTTATATAATGAAAATTTTCCTTTATTTGGATGTATCCAAAATGGAAAACCTCTTCTCTATATATGAATTCACCATGACATAGCATAGAGGAACCATAATTTTTTTATGCAACAATTTCATTTTTTAATTTGATATCACATAAAAAATATTTTATGGTTATTAGAATATTACATTGTGTTTATTTTTCTAGATTACTATCATTTATATTCTATTTATTCCTATTTATTTTACTCTTATGTAGCTTTTGAAAATTTTTGGTTAATAATATATATCACTATACATGAACTAAGAATTTTTATTTTTAGTACTTATCCTTCCACTGAAATAAATAAAACTAAGAATTTGGTCCCCAAATTTTTTTAGGTTAAAAAATTTAAGAAAATAAATATTTAGGAACCAAAATCTTTCCCATAATTATTTCTTGAATGAATAAATTCTCTTTATAAACACAAAATATAGAAATTTTAAATGATTGTTTATTGAATAGAGATCCCATACTCTTCTAGAGACCTACCTTTTGTAATTTAGTACAAAAAGGTACACTTTACAAAATAAAATAACTTGACTAAAAATTTGAGTTTCAAGAAGAAGTTTTTCCAATATAAAATAAATTATTTAATGGTCTCAATTGGATTAAAATTTTATTAAAGTTATCATTTTTTGGTAGTATAATTAGATATTAAATTCTTATGATTCTCAATTTTGGACTTATGTTTTATAAATGCATTATGGTTTTAAGAAGTTAATGATATAGAAATATACTTATATTTTAATTCATAAGTAATCAATGGAATATATACTTCAACGAATTCTTGGTTATTTTTATTCATATAAAATAACATTAGAATAATATGTCTTATCATTTATTTTTTCAAACTTACTCACCTCTAAATTTTAAAACCATCCAATTATTGTTCTGAAAATTATCATTTTTAAACATTCTTTCCACAAACTTATGAATGTTAGAAAATTATCCTATATAGAATTTTATATTACTATCATATAATTTTTTTCAAAGAATTATTTAATGTATTTGGTTTAAATGCATTTAATGTTATAATAATAAATGAAACATAATTCTTCAATTTATATTATTTTTTGTATCTCATTTAAACATATTCTCGTATTTAAACATAGTTCAGCTAAGATCATATAAATGTTGATTAATAATATGATTGTGAATATTTATATATTTTATCTTTAAATCCTGTTATTTTGATATAATATTAATAATATTTCAAGAATAAAATATCCAATAATTCCTTTTTTGTATAAGAGTAAAAAAATCTCAATAGTCCTAAAATATAGAATCATTTGAGAAAAACTTTCTCTTAGAATGAACTTTAAATCTTGATAATATTCACAGAGCCTATTCCTTTTGGTCTCCAAAACCATTATTGTTAGAAAATGTGTGATTTCAAACATCTTAAAAATTCTACTAATTTTCACACAAGATGTAATCTAACTATGAATGTTTCAAATCACATGGCACAAGAGTGTTTTCTAGGCTTTGTAATTTTCTTATTACATAATTTTAAGCTCTCTAGAAAAATTTGAATATTATTTTTCAAGATTCTTGTAATTTCTACCATAATCTACTTATTATCTGAACCATTTTTAATAATAAATGATTTTATTATATCTTTATAATATTAATAATAGTCACCATCAATGATGGGTGACTATCTAGGACGTAAACTCTCCAATTTTTAGACAGATACATTTTTTATGTATAGAAAAATATTTTCTCTACATATAAATTATTATAAATTAATAATGTAATAACTTACATTGATTCCAAATGACTCAAATAAAATAAATAAATATTTTCACTAATTCCAAATATTGTCTCATTGTGGTTGGTTTAATATGGGTGGGGAGAATTGATATTTTTAAAAACAAATTAAAATTTCCCTCTTTTATAAAATCAATGTTTATAAGTTTGAATTTTCTAAAATAATTCATTTAATAAAATTAAATACATTTTATGACCTGGTATTATATGAAAAAGCAGTCAATAGGTGGGGTTAATCAACCAATTTATAAATTTTAATATTATATTAGAGATAAAATAAATAAGGAGTGGAAAATAAAAAGGAACAAAAGTATTTTTTTTAGTATTTTAGATTATTGTGATCCGATTTATACTCTTCATACTATCAACATAAGAGTATATATTACACTAAAAATTGAATTAACCTTTTAACCAAATTTACAACATGTTATAACTGACTTTCTCAAACATTTAGTCATAACCCAAATATAACTTCGGATTTCATACCTGGAGGCACAACCAAATAAGACCACCATTTTCTCACTCAGAGGAAAAACCCATAATCTTCCTTTTGCAGTGTAGGAAGAACCAACCATTCCTTTATCTTTCCCAAGGATAAAAAACCCCATTCATTTTATCAAACTAAGGCATAAATAGAAATTCCTTTTCAAGGGGTGGTATAACCTAGAACTATGGGACTTATTTTTAGTGAAAACCAGAAACAAAAAGCATGAACATAAAAAAAACAACACCATTGAAACAACGGTTTAGAAAATTGTTTTTTTAATGTCGATATAGACTAGATCATGGTTAATAGTAGTAAAATATTTTAGGAAAATGTTTGGAAAGAATTATCAAATATTTAGTGATAGAAAAGTGTAAAATGAATCCTTTTAAATTTTAATATTGCACTACTTCGTTGATCTCAACCAGTATATGTATCCTTGAAACATTGATAATATGAAGTGGATTTGTAAAAAACTATTTATAGAGTTTATTTATGTATAAAAATTTTAAAAAAGTTTCACAAATTTATAGAAACTTCAAATATTATATCTCTTTTATTTTCTTTTTTTCGTAGCACAATCACTCATGTGAAACAAATATACTACTTAAAAGATATTTATTACTAATTTCATAGAAAAACATTCATGTGTATTTAAATATTTAATGTGATATAAGATTTAATTTAATATTATTTAAATTATATCATGCATCACTATAGACACAAGTATAATTTTGAAATATACAGCAAAAATACATTTATAATTATATAAATAATATCAATAAACAATTAATTTATAAAATAAACCATTAGATAGCCTTAAAAATTTCAAGACTATATAATATGGTATTTAGAACTCATAAATATCATATGACACAAAAATCCCAAATGATATACTTTTACAAAAATATGATTTTCATATAGTAGGAATTTGTTTAGACAGAAAATATCATAAGGTACAATTGACATGTAAGACATAAATCTCATAAGATATGAAATCAGATATGAGAGGAATTATTTTAAGACACAATTATGTATGACAAGGAATATCATATGATATATATTTTCATACTATAAAGAAATAACATAAGTTAGGGTATTTCATATTATAAATATTTTTTATAAGATACAAAAGTCTTCGTGTAATATAGATTTCTAATATACTATATGATAATAATTATTATAAGATAATATAATTTTATAAGATATAAAATCCCTTAAAAATATGAGTCACTACCTAATTCATTTAGAATGGGATTTGTCTATAAAAATGATCCCATAAAAAGCATAAAAAGGAGCACTTTTTGAAAATAATAAAATGATAATCAATTAAATATCAATATTTATATTATTTTATTTGTCGTGCAAGATTCAAATAAGTAAAAAACTATACTAGAAGGCATAAAATCAGAATTTTTTAATTATAAAAACATATTAAAGTGAATTTTCAAGGAGACACTCAACAATCCCCCATTTCTGATAATTAAAAAATGAAATATTGTTTAAAAAAAAGTTCCCTCTGTTTTGGAATTATCAAAAAAGATATAAGTATCATAAAAAATTTAACCCTTATTTTTAAAACAACTTTTACCAAAATGAAATAAACATAAATACACTCCTTTTATTTTGTAAAAAAACAAATAGTTCATAGATGTAAAAAATATAATCCAAAAACAAATTTTAGAGACTATAATAGCTTATTTTTTGGGGGTTTTAATCAAAAAAAAAAGTTTCAAACGTAAATTTTCCCATAAAATTTATGCATTATAAAAATATATTACAATATAATATTTTTTAATGTAATTATATTGACAAAAATGTTACCCCCTTAGTTGAAACTTATTTTCATATTTAAAATTTTCATTATTTTCAAAAAAGTGTGTGTCCATAATTTTAGATTTTATGCATATATAATTTAAAAACCACACTTATAAAGTAGTTAAAAATACTCATGTTAAATACTTTTTATGGAAAAATGATCCATAAAAGGATGTTCATACATTCAAGATATTATTATGAGTAACTAATAGTGATTTTATATTCAAGTAAACCATAGAATGAAATATATTTTAACGATAACCGAAAAAAATAAAAATCAGATTTAGTTCGATGTTAAAAACCATAATATAAAATATGAATAATCTTTATTTCTAAAAAAAGTAAGAATAATGTAACAAACATTCGGAATTCTATACAGACAGAGTTTATATGAAGTGATATTATGAAGTGGCATGATTTTAGCCTTCAAAATGGAGCCTAATGATTGAATAAAATCATGTTTCCCAAAAAAATATACTCATGAAAATATACAACCATGTTCCAATTTAAGCTTCCATTATTATAAGTTCACACATTAATTTTTCAATATTAAATAAATATAAAGGCATAATAAAATTATCAACCAGTAGATCATCATTTAGAATATATACCTAATAAAATTTACACTTTTTTACATGTTATATAATTAAATGATATCTAACATCCATATATTTAGTTCATGAATTATTTAACAGATTATTAAAAATATAAATAGATAAGGAGTAATCATATAAACTAAGTAAATTATCAAAATAAACATCAAAATCAATAAAAAATTTCTTAATCCATATATATTTAATATAAAAACTTATGAAAACTATATATTTTAATTTTTTTGGTAAATAAATAATTTTGAAGTTTCTTCTTTGAGAATTATGAAACTAAGAGATTTCCTAATAAGTGACACATTTGATTGGTATTTTTTTATCTATTTTATATCCCAAAAATAAGAAATTGAATAGATTTTAAATTTTATATTTTTTCACCTGATAAAAAACCATGGTATAATGAACCTTTAACATATTTTATTTCATAGGACTCATGTAAATTTCTGAAGTTCCTAGAAAGAAATAAAACCTACACCACTGATCTAATGGTGTCCCACACTATACCCCCTCCACGCATCACACCAATCATACAGGATCCATCCACATTTAATTTAAGCACTATAATAGGAGATGACCATTCGATCAACTAGGCCAGATGGGATTGAATTTACTCCATATAGAAGAAGAATCCTGGATTCAAACAACATAAGTAATGAAGCTGAACTGCTAGGTATTATATGGCCCATTTTTGTGACATGTCCTCCATGAGTGGAGTTCCCTATCAGCTTTGTTATATTTTTAATGTAATAAAATTTCCACTTCCAATCAAAATATTATCCACTATAATCATATGTTTTCACACTAGGTTTATTCGACATTTCATAAATAAAGTGTACCATTATGCTCTTTTTAAACAGTTTCACTAGAAATTACAACTTCCCCCTTCCCAAAAAATTTTTTTTGAACAAAAATAAGAAATATATTTTTTGGCTTATAGTTTCTTATGCAACACTTCATATAGATATTCATCCATAAGTCTCATGGATTAACTAATGGGTTTGTTTTTTGATAATTAAGATTATAATAACCAATATTTCTGAATATATTATGTTCATCATGGATAAGATCTTCCTCAATTCACCAAATCCATGATCATGAAATTATTATTATCCTCTGTAATACATCACATATTTAGTCTTCTTAACAAAAAATGATTCTCACATTATATTATGGTATTGGTTTGTGGCATTTCGTATTTCCTATTCAGGTAACACATGGTACATGGGAAACTCTATTTCATCATGTAGAAAATAGTACATGGTATTTTTTCATGTAAATGTTATGTTCTTCATGAAATTAAAAAATATCTTCATTTATAGTTCAATGGTTCATGTACTGATGTTCATCACACCTCTTAGTATCTGTAACTCACTTCTTCATTCATTTAGAAAATTATCTCACTCCCTACTCGTAGAATGTTTTACAAAACAATTCTTCAAGAACTGAATGTTCGTGTTTTGATTCTTAATAGAGAGATGCTATATGAATTAGAATTGTTTATTCCTTATTTGAGCTGGGAGAATAATTAATATTTTCAATTTTGAAAATCTCCTCTCAAGAATGATCTATTTATTTCATGAGATAATGAGGTATTCATAGGCTACAGGAACCTGATATAACCCTAGGTGTATAAAAAATTAGGGTTATCCAATAATCTCCATGTGATGAGTTTTTTATATACATTTTAATAAAAATATTAAAATAATATTAGATTATGGTTTAAAAAACTAATAGAGAAATGTCTCACCACACATAATCCCTTTAGAGTTTTTAGGTAGTGTCCAAAGGCATTAAATGAGGTCCACCTTTGTCCTCGGGTAAAAAGATAAAGGCATTATCCCCCTTATCTCCTTTAGATTGAACTATTTTTTTTAGTTTTAATTTTTTGTTTTTTTATATATATATATAAAAAAACTAGAATAATTAACCTCTAATTTAATATCCATCAATATTGCAGTTATCGAAATTTGGAAATATGACATAAGTCCTCACCTATAGCATCCTTTTATAAGGGGGGATTGGTTTGAAAATCCTTATAGATTTTAGATGTGGGATTTAGGTTCCCCCTTCCATGAAGAGAATGAATAGTATATTATCATTAAGAATAAGTAATTAATAATAATAAATATTAGTTATTATAAATAAAAATAATACCTAAATTATAATACATACATAATAAATAATTATTAAGAGTTGTTATTAAATATTAATAATTAGCTAATAATTATTAATAATATTAATAAAATTAAAATTATTTATATAATTATTGACAGATTAATTATTAATAACTAATATATTACATGAATTGAGGGGAACGTCTCTAGAGATCTCCACAATGGTGACAATGGAACAAATGTATTATTTAATTCATGGATTTTCAATGCATGATTTAGCTTGTATTCTTGTTAGAGGTGAGCATACACGATCTAGCTAATTCATGAAGAAAAGAAATAAAATGAATACCTCATCGATGATTCCTGGTTCGGGTCAACAAATTCTACTCTCATGTTCAAATGGGGTATCACCAAATCAATTCATTAAATAAGGTACTATGGTACATCTTACTATGTATCAATATGCAATTCATGAAATATTTTAGAGTTTCCAACATTAGGTCATTGCTAGATTGGATCATCCTTCTAGAGCTAAGATCCAGAATACCCATGAATAGGTTACTCACTTCTCATGTGTTTGGGGTTTCCATGATTTCAGATTCATCCATTGGTATGAGGATAATACCATTTACTCTTCCCATATTATGAACTCAAGAAAAAAGAGTGGGGATTTATTCCTATTCTGTTGACTCCATGAAAGGTGCGCCTCTAAGAATGGGATCACTATCTCACTCCATTTCTGGTTAATAATTCAAAGGACCATGTTTGGGTGAAAAATTTTGGGCTCAATTTTATCTTCTGTAATCAAAAAACTTGAATGAAATTGATAATTATTTGGTTGATCCCATCAAAATGGTTCAAAATAATGAGGATGATATGTCTGGCTTCTTTTCTCGGGGTTCGGTTGAAGTGGACCTAAGATATCCTTGAGTTAAAATGGTTTTTTAGTTTCTTTGGATGATTTATTTTCATTAAAAATAGAATATGGGAAAAATTCACACATCTGATCAGACTGTCAGTCCATTAGAAACACAACATATCACTACTAAAAAGATTTTTCATTCTCTTTCTTCTCAAAGAAACGAAATGATTTGTACCACTACCTCAAGAAGATTAATGATGTTGATAGACTGCGGTAGGATCCAATTCAAGGTACCACTAGCCAGACACTTCAAGCTGATACACATGATGAATCAAGGCTCAATGACAATATAGAAAGGAAATACAAAAATAGTGAAACTTAAGAGCAGAAATCTAAAATGGGTGAGAAATCTAATACAGTGGAAGTAACTCAGTTAATGGGTAATGAGGATTAATAGAAAAATAACACACTAGGTAATGAGGTGAAAAATTATGTTGGAAATGGAACTATCTTCTCAATAATGGATGGATCTTCAAAGAATTTAGAAAGCCTATGTAATCGGCTTGCACCTGAGGAATGTAGTAGGGTGATCCCAACAAGTGAGAACTCTGGTGGTTTGGAGGAGAATGTTGTTATCAAAACATAGGATAAAATGGTGTAAGATGAGGTAGATGAGGAGGTACACTCTACTTAGGAGTTGACTCCACAATATTGTTCTAGTCAGATAATTATGGACGAGTAACTCATATGATTCGAGAAGCTGAAACGGAAAAAATTGGATGCAGAGATACCTTTGTGGTCAATGTCTTAGAATGACAACCAGACTGGTAAACCTGACAATGATTTAAGAGTAGTTATTTCCTCTCATGATCAAGCAGCCTCTTCTAGGATAGACCACTATAAGTAGAATCTTATTGCTTTTATGAATGGGGAGGCTATAAATTCACATTATGGTCGTCTACCTCCATAAGTCAACTGGACCCATAGAGATGTTGATGGAAGAGCTCCTTCTTAAGACATTATTAGACCATTTCTAGCCAGTTATTCTAATTATTCTCTCAGACTATAGGAACATGGTGGTACTTATTGTATGTTTATATTTCCAACTTCCAAAATTTTATATGTACTTTTCACTATAGGGTTTTCTAATAAGGAAGCTCCTGATGCCATCCAAATGAAGGTCATACTTCCTTGTGAGAAAACTTATCATAGTACATTAGATGTCAAAATAGATATGATCCCCTTAGATGAGCAAGAGATCATTAGTACTGATACCCAAAAGATGGCGGTTGAACAAACCTTTCATGTGGGAATTGAGGATGATAAAGAATAGACTATTATAAAGAAAGAAAAATCTAAATTAGAGAGAGATAAATTGTAAGGGGCTTGGAAACAAGTTAAGCCTTTCAAATGGAGGCTTCACCGAAAAATTCATGGTAGAGGACGTGGTCATGCTGGTTGGACTACTAAGAATGAGTAAATGAAACTAGAGGATCCAGAATCGAATGACACAAACATTGAAAGCCAACTCCGTCATGTAGAAGGCTTAAATGAATAGTATTCCAGGGGTCGTTGTCATATATGTGGTTGAGGAGTTTACTGAAATGCCTTATGGGAAGAAGAACCCAAAACTGAGATAAAGATATTGAAAAACTATGTATGTCACTATTATTGATGAGGGAAGTGTTTCTTTGTGTGACCCCATATTTATATTTCTTTATTTTCATGTTTTTTTTAGTAAAAGGGGCTATGTACCTACCTTTTCCAATAACATTATTAATAACTAATTTCGATTAAATAATTTCTAATTAAAAAATATTTAATTACTTATTAATAATATTAATTTGTTATTAACTAATTAATTATTAATTAATTAATTATTAATAATAATTATTAATTCAAAATTAATAATAAATGGTTTAAAATATTTTTTAGTTACTAAATAATAATAATAATAAATATTTAATTATTCAATTATAAATTAATTATTTTCAAATTCTTATTAATTTATTATCTAATTGTTCTTAATTAATATTAATTACTTACAAATATTAATTAAATAAAAATATTTACTAATTAATAATACTAAATTCGAATAACTAATTATCAGTAATTAATATTAGTTACTAATAAATATTTAATATAATGATTTAGTAATTAATAAATAAGAAAATAATTAATAGTTATTCATTAATTAGTATTGAAACAACCTTAAATTATTGTTAATAATATTAATTAACTAATTAATTCTTTATTAAATAATTATTATTAAGAATTAATATTAAAAATTATTAATAAAAAAATTATTATTATTTTACGAAATAGTATTAATAATTATTAAATTATGAAATTATTAATTATTAATTAGTTATTATTAAATTATAATTAATTAAATAGTCATTTGATGCTAATTAATGTTAATTATATAATATTAATTACTAATAAATATTAATTAAATAATAGTACTGCCAATTTAATATTTTTAATTTACAATAAATTTAAATTATCGATTAATTGTAATTACTAATAAATATTTTAAATTAAAATTTAGTTATTGGTTATTTAAAATAAAAGTATAATTATTATTTATTAATTAATTAGTAATCAAATGATATTTACTTACCTGTTTGTAATATTAATTACAAATTATCTAGTTAATTATTATTTATTAATAATAATATTTAAATAATTAAAAATAAATGTTTAAAAGTAATATTCAGTAAATAAATAACATTAATAATGATTAAATTATTATGTTACTATTTTTTTTAATTAATTCACTAATTATTTCAAATCAACATTAGTTACAATAAAATTAAACAAATAATAATTTTTAATTAAATAATACTATTTACAATTTAAAAATATTTATTTTAAATAAATATGAGTGACTAATAAATATTTATGATTATTCTTTAGTTACAATTTATTTTTAATAATAATTATATATTTATTAATTATTAATTATCATTTAGTTATTTAATATTATTTATTAGTAATGAAATATTATTTACTTACTAATTATATCAAACATGAGTTATATATAAATATGTATATGATCTTTAATTTCACATACACATTTACATAATTAATTCATTCTTATATAGAAACACTATTTCTACAAAACATGCCTTTAAGAGCACTAGAAATGGCCTTTATGAGTGCTAGAAAATCATTGACAACGTGAGAGATGCTAAAAGCCCATAGCTTTTATCACTACAGAATAGGAACTTATAAAGGGGTCATTTATCTACAATTTTATTTAGCACCACTAATGGAACCCTTTATCAGTTCTTTTAAAAGCGCTGATAAAGGGATCTACTGTTGTATGTTGTTACATCACACTATAACACCATTACAGTGTGTTGTAACATCACATTACAACATCAGAAACACACTAGATATCAACATAAACAAGTGCCAATATAGAATTAATATGAAATGAAATTTACAACACAAATACCAAAAAAACACTATATTATATTCATTACAAAAATTGGTTTATTCAATTACATAAATACAAATTATTATATACATTAAAAAGCAATCCTAACATTCAATGTTACCAAAATTTCCATTAACTTTAGTTGTCGAACTACCAATACTACATGAGTAGTTTCGAACAAACCACCTCAACTCAAAAAAAAAAGAATCCACCTATATAAGAAAACAATTACTATGAGTAATGTTAAAGATAAATAAATTAAACATAAATATGAAATAATATATTAATTCTATTGAAAATGATTTTACTATGAAAAAATCAAGATCTCCTCTATGATTGAGTAGTGGGGGGAACTTGTAGGAAATGATAAATGTCAACACTACATAAATGAATGGTTTTGTGGGATAATAATTTTGTAGATGTTTTGGTGAAAAAAGGGATGAAAGATGGACACAAAAAATCAACTCAAACATAATAATCCACCTATATAAGAAATCAATTATTATGCGAGTAATACTAAAAAGAAATAAATTAAACACACCTATGAAACAATCCATTAATTCTGTGTAAAATGATTTTACTGTGAAAATATCAACATTGCAACTATAAATGAGCTGAGACAACATTGTTTCTCTTCCTACAAAGGTAGAGGAGGTAGCACGAAATAAAGTTATAAATGCACCACTCCAGGGGTGAAATGTTTTTAAGGGATAAGAATAATTAAATGTGGATAGATCACCCCAACTCAAAAAGAAAGAATCCACCTATATAAGAAAACAATTATTATGGGAGTAATACTAAAAATAAATAAATTGAAGATAAATATTAAACATTACATTAATTCTTTGGAAAATTATTTTACTGTGAAAATATTAAGACTACCTTTATTATTGAGCAGAGATAATGTTGTTGCTCCTCTTGAAAAGGCATGAAACATAGACATAAATCTTCTAAAATAGACTCACTCTACAAGGAATAATGAAAATTAAATCAATTTTCCATTATATAATTTTTTTTAAATAGAGATATAATATTATTGCATTACCTTTGCATTTACCCAATGGGTTTCCTTCATTATAATTTGTTTTTATGATGTGTGGGTAACATCATCATGTGTAGAAGATATTTTATTCATTATTAGAGAAAAATGTAATTTAAAATATGTTAATGAAGTAGAGAACATATAATATTATAAAGAAAAACCATAATATCTTAAAAACACCATTACCTTCTTATTAAACACGATTTTTAATTGTTTCTAAACTTTGATTCCTCTTTCATGAATCTAAATACCCTCTTTGTGGTCCCCTCTAATGTAAAATAAATTTTTTACATTGGGACTAGCATTAACTGATTGTGATGTCCCAAAGAAAGGGTCATCCTCAATTGAATATTCATCTGACTCAACATTTTTTTTAGTTTCCAATAGGAAAATCGAAAAATTCTTGTTTTTTGGATCATAAACATAAAATAAATGGACTACTTGTGATTCAATAATGAATGGCTCGTCCTTTTCCCCTTTTATAATGAAATTCACCATCATAAATCACATTTCATCAACTTTCACTCCATTGTAATTGTGAACCCATTTGCAATAGAAAATAGACAATTTAAATGTTGTATATTCCAACTAGTATATCTTTTCGATAATGAAAAAATATGACGTATAAACATAAATTAGATTAAAATCCATGGAACCAGATATGTGAATCGCTTCAGCCCCTAGCATAACACCACTATTTTTTATCATACCAGAGTCATCGCGTTCTTTTTTATAGAACATTTAACCATTGATTACAAAACCATTGTAAGATATAACATTTTCATTCAGTCCTATAGCTATCCATTGAATTCATTCAGTAAATGAATTTGGATTTTCAGATATCCTTATAAATTTGATCTCTGAACCATCCTATAAACTGTTGATTATGTGTATTGGACATCCATCCTTCATCCCTTGATGGATTCAGATCTCTAATAATTTATTTGTGGGATTAAATTTATTTATAAACATCTTCACTATTATGTAATATGTAAATATTTTCTTTCTCTCACTCTATCAAGGTAATTGTAACAACATCTCCTCTAGAAATCATGTAACCCATAAGGTTTTCACTATTAAAAGACTTTTGGAGATCGATGCTTTCAACATAATATAGGTAACTGGTACAGAATTCATTATCATCTTCAACAATATATCGTTCTATAATAAAACATTTGGTTCGAATTTGATTCTTAACACACCCTTTCAAAATCATCATATACAGTTCAATGGGGTATATCCATCTTTAATGGACAAGACCACATATTCAAACCTCTCTGACCATGTGAACCATTAGGTGGACCATTATATCAAAGAAGTTTTCTGGGAATAACATCTCTAATACACATTATATGACTCTAATCTCCTTATTCGAAATGGAAAACTTCCCTAAGTTAACAACATTATTGTATATGGATTTGAAAAATAAGAAGAGTCTGATTAATTTATGTCATACATTTTGAGGTAAAATGCAATTAAAAGCAACATGCATTAAATATTATATTAAAACATGATATTCTTGAAATTTTATTCCTTGTAACATCAAATTAGTCATTGAAACTACATTCTTGATTCTTTATGAAAACCCATGTGGAACTCTTACACTAGTAAGGAAAATAAAAAATTGTAATTATTCATGTTTGGATAGATTGTAAACTATTGGAGGATGAAAACTCCACCTTTTACCCTTCACCAGTACCAACTCTTCCCTTATTCACATTTTAATGAAGTCCAACCTATCCTTGATGACATCTTTCATTTTTCTAAGAATATTTAGAAATTTTCCAATAACTCAATCACGTACATTTTTTTCTACATGTATAAAATTAATAAAATGTCCGAAATACAAACATTTCGAATAAATTATTTAAAATAAATATGATCTCTTCTTACAAACTTGTTTTTTTTGGTTTCTCAAAAATGGTTTATCGAAAACAATGTCCATATTTTTGATCTTTTTGGTACTATTTATTACCCGTTGCTGGAGAGAGTGTTGTACATTTTTCAATTTTCCCATTTAATGTTGTCATCCAGGATCAATATTTATGTCATTGAAGTAAAATTTTCTAATGTCCAAAAAACACAGTCATCAAGGAATGTTTAAACCAAACTAATTATTTGTGTTTTTCACAAATGGGACACCCCAACATTCCTTTAATTTTATAGCCTGATAAATTTACAGAAGTGGGGAAGTCATTTATCGGTCCATACAACATGGTCCTTACTATGAATTATTTAATTCAATGAGAAAAATACATTGTAACACTTTTATCCCACCTAAATTTCATATCTTCTATCAATGGATCCAAATAGACATCAATATCATTACCAAGTCTCTTCGGTCCGAATATAAGTATAGAAATAATAATGTATTTGCATGTCATGCATAACCATGGAGGCAAGTTATAATTTACCAACATGAAGATCCATGTACCATGAGTACTACTCTATAAACCGAAAGGATTTATTCCATATATAGATAATGTAAGAAGAAAGATTATCTCTGCTCATATCAAAATTTAGAAACTCATAATCATTTTTCTTCTATTGAGGATAATCTATTGGATGACGTAAGTTATTATATTTAATTCTTGTATCTTCATTCCTTATTAATTATCATGAAATTTTCTAACATCCATATAGTCTTCCCAACTGTGGAATGATAGAAAAGTATCATACATATTTCAATTGACATGATTCATTTTTCTTGTAGCGATATATGCCACACTTAGTGCATTTTTGGAGTGATTCAGGGTCCCTATGAAAAAATATAAAATCATTTGGACATTCATTTATTTTTTTAGAGATCATAAAAATTCAACATAACATTAATTTAAAATCATATATTTGGAATGGTAGTTCATTTTATTCTAGCATCATATCTTTCAGAAGACCAAGTAGTATTGTAAAGATGGTTCTAGTCAATCAGCTACCAACTTTCAAATTACATAACTTTAAAACAGCTAACAATGTTGTGTATTTAGTACAACCAGTATACAATGGTTTCTTGGAATATCTATTTAACTACTAAAACAAATTTTTACAATCACGAAGGTCATATTTAATTTCCTTTTTTATTTCTTCTATGTGATCTCCATCATCTTTTACAAAGTTATTCATATGAAATGATTCATAAACTCTGGTGTCATCTCAATCGATGCTGACATTCAGTTTTTCAATTTTTTTAGTCCAAAACTTATAGTGTTTATCTATTCCATTACAAATAAAATGTTCTTAAAACACTTCTGGACTAATTTTACTTGATTAGCAACAATGTAAACCGAGACATAGGATTTTAGAAGGGTCTTCTGCATGCTCCCTCGCAAACTTGACGAACACCTTAACTCTATATTCATAGTTGTTTGTCAAACGATAAGTGTGAATATATTTTTGGTTCATATCCATTATGTTGGGTTTATAAGAGATTAATTTTATACAATATATAAATTAATACACATAAGATATTCATTATCAAAAGTGAATGTTATAAAAAATTTAATAAGGGAAACCTGGATCATTTGTACTAGAATATATGAGTGTATGGATATTCCAAATTCAAAAATAAAGGCTGTTGGTATTTGTAAAAATGGAGAGAGATAATGTTAGATAATAAATGATATTATCACTAAACATTATAGGTGTAAATTAGAAGATAGATAGTTTAATGAACCTCGCCTGAATTACCAAAAGAACACCAAGATAGATCATCTTATGACCGCTGACACACTACAAATTTATTAAAGGATGGTGTAATATTTGGGTGAGAAATCTCATAAATGTTAGTTGGTCCCCCCCCCCCCCCCCTAAGAGAAATAATTAGTACCAAAGGTTGAACAAAATTCTTGCAAGACCCTTGGGGTCAATGGACATGGACACCAATAATCATCAGTACCCAATATAGGCATACCTATTAGACAAACAACTATGTAAATAAATGATGCAATAGCTATATAGATGCACATACATGTCACGCTAATATAAAAACACACTTATAGTCTACAAGAAATATCAAATAGATAAAATCTTAATATTTAAACCTAAAGTGAACTATAGAGGCACTATAATGATTCAAAATGTGAAGGCTTGATATGATAAATCCTTATGTGTTTAATTGGGGATGACCCCTTTGAATCTGATCCATATGAAAACTAAATAGCATAGTGAATTATAATAGAAACTAGATACTATGATACATATAAAAAAAATAGAGGAACATACATCACTCCACTAACTTAGTTCATGACAAATACCATCTGAAGTTGCATGTCCACTAAGACTTCCATAAAAGATGTCATCATATATATAATATATTCAGAACCACTAATGTGCCTCAAATAAGTAGTCAATAAAAAATAACATACATGAGAATTTCCCCCCTATGCTCGGATGGGGTGGTATGGGTAGGGAGGGGTTTGGGGCATTGTTGCTTGGTCATGTCTTCGGACCAGCAGTTTACCTATATTTTCTTTACCGTGTTGTGTGATGCTTTCGTGATAGAACTCAATTTTCAAAAAACAGAATACATGAAATTTTCTACACATTTATATAAACATATGAAAAAAAACTATTTTGTAAGGAGATATAAAACATAGTAGTAAAACAAAAATTAATAAATTCAAGGTTTAATGTCACATATAAATAACATATCATACATCGATAGTCAATACAAACTACGAACCACAAATCGTTTCCTAAATAATAGATCACAAAAAAATCATAAACAAAAAATCATAAAAAAATAGTTGATGAAGAAATACAAATTGAAACCAAAAACAAAAAAAAGGAAGGCCTACCACACTAGGATGAAGAAATTATTGACTCTCTTTAAAAGAGCTAACTACAATCGAACAAAGAATCCCAGATGAGATTTTGGAGCTACTGGAGGCAGCCGAGTGGTGTGATTCGACCTTCAATTCACAAAGGAGGAGCACTGAAAGAGGGTAACTTCTATTGAAATCTTCTATATCATAGTGGGTTAGCAAATGGTTAGGGTTTTGGAAATTGATCGGGACACTTTTATTAGTGCTTATTTAGCTTTGATAAATATAGGTCTTTACCAGCTCTATGAAGAGCTGATAAAAAAATATTTATGAGCACTAAAGTTATATCACTGATAAATATTAATTTTATCACTTCTTTGTTTAGAAATGATAAATCTTATATTTATCAGTGATATGAAAGCACTAAGAAAGTTTATTTTTTTGTGTTTATTATTGAAGTGTAGATAAAGGATTTATAATTATTATTATATATAAAAAATTATAAATATTTATATATAATTAATAAATATATTTACATATAAATATAGTACACATATATTTTCAAAATATATTTATTATAATTTTACAATTATTTATTTATAATTATAGATTTTTTTAAAAACAATATATAATTCTCTATATTTATATAATTATACATATATATATATATATATATATATTTAATCAATATATATAAATATAAATATTTTAAATATATTCATTATTTTTATTAAATTTATTATAAATTTTGTAATTATTTATATATATATATATTTATTTATTTATAATTATAATTTTTTTTAAAAAACATATTCATTTATTAGTAAATATAAATTTATAAATTTATAAATATGTTAAATGTATATTTATAAATATATATTTTATAAAAATAAATTACCATTTTTTAACATTATTAATGAATATCTAATTTTAAGTGCATGCATATATGTTAAAAATGGGTTAAATTGATTAAATTAAGAATAAGTGCACTTTAACAAAATTGAAAAAATGGATATGTTTCTTGTGTGTGCATTGTAGTATATAATAATGAATTAATTATGTGTATGTGAAATCAATATAACACACATTTGATCTATATTAAATTGAAAAATCAAGCGACATTCAATTATATGCCGAGTACTATGAAATTAGTCAATATTTTTAATACATATTAATTTTTAACTATATTCAATTATTCAATAAATATATGACCATTTAATGAAAAGAGTATACATATTTTATAATATATATATCATATTAATATAAACTAATATAAATATATATATATTATTCAATTTAATAACATTAACTATTATACATTTTAAATTAATAAAAGGTTTAATATTTAATAATATATAATCAATTATTCATTTTTATCAATAAATTTTTAATTTATAAAATTTCTAATATGTTTTTTGATAAACACATTTTTAATTTTTATTTATTTACTTATTATTTTTTATTTATTTAGACATTTATCAGCCCTAAAAATGTGTTATTGAAATAAACATTTATCGGTGCTAAAAATAAACCACTGATAAAGGTAACTCCATATCCGTGCTAAAAATATAGGGCTGATAAAGGATACCCATTTTCAGTTCTAAAAAAAATTCTGATAAAGGTTACCTTTATCAGTTAGAAAAAAAGTGTGGATAAAGGTTAAATTTATCAGAATGTTCATCACCGCTTCTAAATATGAAATTTATCATCATTTTCTTCCTAGCACTGATAAATACCACTTATGTTATATGCCTATTTTGTAATAGTTCACAAAAACATTTTCGTAATTAATTAAATCTTATATTGTTTCACACACACAGACACACATAATCAAACAGTATCAAGTGTGAGTTGGCTTGATAACTCACACCCTCAAAATTTATTAGAAAATGGTAAAATGAAATCAAAGGAAAACATGAGAATGTGGGGTCTGACAAGATAAGAAATTACCATAAAAAATAAAGAATGAAATCAATTCCTTCAACTTCCGCTAAAAGCCAAATTTCTAGGATAACTTCCCATACCTCTTGGGTGTCAGGCTCTCCATCACGACATGATCATCTATAGTGAACAAAAATCATCATCATATAATGATTCATGAGATTCGTATGGAATGATGCAACTCTTATATTTTAAAGAAAGAGCTTGAAGTCCATATATATATTAGACCAACAACCATCTTGAATTTTTTTTTGATACAAATAATGGACTATTATGTATTCCATGTACCTAAAAATGTATGTTTCCATTTTGGTGAAGGTATCCTTAATATTAGAGTCGTACCATTCTAGGAATTCATCCTTAAGACCATGTAGAAGCATTTTCCCCTCATTATCCTTCGGAGGGGTTCATAAAATTTTCCCTTGAGGTTTCACATTCCTTCTCTATGGTCTTACCAAAACATTCACAAGTGTTTTTTATAAGATCTAAAAAATGGGATGGATATGACCAATCCATATTTACCATCAAATTAAGAGAAATACTACATGATGAGAATCTTGGTAATATAGCTTCATCATGATTTCCCCCCTGTTGGTGGGTTCTATCAGATGGTGATAAACATGCCTACACAACATTATATCCATCGGTTTGGTCAAAAAATAAGAATAGGAATAATTCTAGCCATGGGTGAACTGTAATCATCATTAACAATAGCTAAACTATGATACTTTGGTGGTTCATAAGGAATTCTAGATGCTAATCCGGGTAAGGCCAGCCTAACAATGTATTCCTCAACCGTCATCCATCCAGTTTGATAAACATTCAACCAAGAAATATTCAGTCTTAAACCATCAGGGGTCTATAGGTAAACCTGAAAGGTGACATAATAATTTCCTTGTAGGAAATTAGTTCCTTGTGGGCTTGGGGTTGTGTAGATCTTGTCTCTTCCTGTGAAACAACCTAGGTGATTCTATTCATTTTTAATTATTCATTTTCACTCTTTTTTAACTTTTAGGCATTTAAGATTATATATTCATTAATAATGTTAATTATTTTTTACCTCTATAATTTATTCATTTTAAATATATATTCAATTAATATTTTTATATTTTAATTGAAATAATTTTGATCAGCACTTTCAAAAACTCATTTATAAATATTGGTTTTATCAGTACTATAATATAGAGCACTGATAAAACCTATTTTTATTAGCACTAAAATTCTAGTGTTGATATAGATATGTCCTTATAAATATAAATATATATAATATATATAAATATATATGTAATTATAAATATATATTTATAAATAAATTTAGATAATTATACATATAGATATATATTTATAAATAAATTTATAAAATTATATATACTTACAAAAAAATTAAATATAAAATGAATACCTCATTATTAATCTACGCGAGTTCATATAATATTTTTGAAAACTAAACCCTTTCTGAACTCGATTATGAGATTCCAGAACCTGAAACATATTAATGAAATTAATTTACCATTAATATTTATAAAAATATATTTGTAAATACATATTCAGAAATGTATATTTACTCTATTTATAAAATTATATATTTATAATTATATAAATAATTGTCCAGTTATAATTATATATAATTATATGATTGTATTTATAATTATATTTAAAAATACATATTTATCATTCTTCAAATATACTTTAAATTTTAAAAAAATTTGTTTATGCCCATGAGGTGTTTTTTGAGTGGTACCCGCTCATTGTACCACTCACTCTTTGTGGGAACTAGCGCTAGATTAAGTCCCACCATACTTTGACATTATGAATATTTTTCACATGAAGACTCAATGTCATTTCCTAACCAAGGAATTTGTGGAATGCTCCGGGCTTTGTTAGTCCCCCCCCATTGGGAGTTGAGTGTAACACATTCACACAATTTGAATAGATGATGATGATGGGGTTTCACGCATCGCACTCTTGGTGATAATGGGTTTCTCCTGGGTGATTAGGGGTTTTAATGGTGTTTCTGACCGATCCTCCATCAGTGGGGGATCTCCATAAAAAAGGTTATATCACTGGTTATCATGACAACAATGATATTTTAAAGGAGCTGGATACGACTTCTAATAGAAGTTTCATCAAATTAAAATACCTAAATGAGGGGGATCATTAAACGTTCTTCCAATTCAAGGACATTAAATCTGTAAAAGCTCATATGAATAGTGAAATATCTCATTCCATTTCCAACAAAAAATCAATTTCCAATCATATTTATTTTGTTAATCATTTTAGTATTTCATGTTTGATTCTTCTAAAGGGTTCAAAACCATGGAAAATGTATGATTGGGTCTCTCATATTTCAATGTTGTGGGGTTAAAAGACTACAACTATTTATATATAGAAAGTGGTTTCATTTACATATTACTCCCCTCAAAGGAAATAAAAATGAGGTAAGTGGGTTTTGGATAAGTGTCATTCAAGTTAGGGTTCTTTAATATAAAATAATGTGATCAAAATTTAAACCCTCTCCATATAAGAAACACTCCAGTTCAATTATGGGTTTGGGTATATGGGCTCAACTAGATTATTTAGAACCCAAGAATCCTCTATAATGTTGTTCTATCAATTGGAATTCCAACCAAGAAGGACAGGGAAATTGAATTATAATGTTTTGGTCATTATGAATATCTAGACTTTATCATAGATTTATTCTCTATTTTTTTATAATAATGTTTTATTATCTACTCAAAGTGATGAGTTTGAAATGAGAATTGAATATGAAAAATTCCATTAATTTTTTATTATATAATTTCATTGGGCATGAGAAAACAAAATTGTAGGAGGGATATTATTTTATACTTTAGTTCCTTTCATGGAACTAAAGAGGATGAATGTTACATAAAAAATCATTCAAAACATGGAGTTAGAGCTATTGAGAATTTATCTAATTTGAATTTTGTTACTCCAAAGTATAATGGAATGGTTGGGTGGAATCCTTTAAACTATGGTCAGGCCTTATTTGTAAACAAGATCAAAGCATCCCTACTAACATCATGCGAACTAAACATGATCTAAATAAAGGGATGGTTGGGGAAAATATCAGAGAGTTATGGCATCTTTGTTATTGAAAACGTTTCATCTACTGTTGATAATGTTGCCTAAGATTCTTATGATGAGGATCCTCTTTCTAGTGTTTGGTATACTAAAGAAGGAATTTAATAATTATGAAGTATTGATTCTAATGGAACTGTTACACAATCTAGTAATTCTATATAGGGGTAAGGAAAGAATATTGGTGGGAAAATTTTGAAATCTTGAAAAGATGATAAAAATTTGGGATTGGAGACTGGATTGATCACTACATGTGGGATAAAACTTCATTTTTAGTAGGTACATTTTGAAGCATATTTGGAATATATTTATAGGGAGGAGGATGAGGGGAATATTTTTTAGGTTAATATTTTATCGGTTCTCTTACCAAGGGAATAAAGGATGGGCATACTGCTCCCATTGATGTTTAGTCTGATGTATATTTACCTATGAAACATGAGTTTGATTATAAATTGTAGTGGTAGCACAAGTTATTCACTATTAAGGGAAGAAAAACAATTGAAATGTAATTTTCTATTTAAAATCCAAAATTTTCTTACCAAATGGATCTTTCCAAGCCCTTAAGAAAATTCGAAAACCTCTATTGTAGAAAATTTTTAAGGGGGGAGGATCTTTGATAGGTGTGATTCTATTCACTTTTTCTGATTTAGAACCACATAAATTTTTTATTAAGGAACATGTTACTATATCCAACATATTTGGGGTTCTTGACTCTTTTAAAGATTTTAGCGAGAGGGAAGGTACTGATCAGGGTATAAGTGATTGAACTTCCACCCTGGGAGAACCCTATAGGTTAAAAAAAGTCAAGTCTGATGACATTTAGATCCCCTTGAAGATAAAATCATTGAGGGTAACATGTGTGATAATATCTCTAAGAGGGAAGCTTATAGTGATGTTGTTAAAAGTGAATCATAAGACTCATGTGAAAAGATTTTTTAATGAGTGAGGACCTTAGGGAGAGGACGTCATATAAGAGGTTGAGTTCATTGCAATTGTTTTATTAATTGGGGAGCTCGACATAATTATATATTTGATTCTCATGTAAATAGTATTAAAAATCAAGGTATTTTATTGGTCATAAATTGAAGTGGGAAGTTTTTCGTTTCTATACCACGTAATATTAACTTCTGTTTGTTCTTTCTATATTTCATCAAAGTGTGCAGTCCCCGAAATGTTTTAAAAAATATAAATATTTATTTATGATTATATAAATTTACAATTATTTATAATTATATTCATTTTAAATTTTAAATTATATTATAAAATACTAATTATATAGTTCCTTATCAGTGAAATAATATAGTGTTATGATAAAATCTATCTTTATCAGTGCTAGAATTTTAGCACTGAAAAATATAGGCTTTTAAGATTTCTTTTCTAACATATATAAATAAAAGTATCAGCATTTTTCATTTTAGAACCGAAAAAACAATATTTATCAATCATTTTTTGAATGTGCTAATCAATTCCTTCTTAATATTATAAATTTTACCCTAAATGAACCTAGTTCATTCACATCCTTCAAGATCTCATGAAATTCTGCCTCTACCACCACTCCACCTCAACCTTGGGAGATGAATCGACCCTCTCAAAACCAAAGGAATTTGATTATTTCTACTCTAATTTAGTATAAATAACATATTATACTTTATAAAAAACTTTAAAATTTTGATTCTATACTTGGATCACATCACCTCTCTCACTCATACCTAATATGACACCACCATCAAACACTACTACTTATCATCACTCCCCCTAGACCTTCTTGTCGGTCCGCTAAGATCTTCAAGGCCTCTATTTTATCTTTCTATTTCTATTTTTTTGAAGATATTTATTGTGGCCAAATTTTACATATGATTACATTTTTTTTCCTCTTGATATTTTTTAGGATTCATATTTTTGGAGATAAGGGATTTATCTCATGAAAGTTAATTTCTATTTTAAAGGAGGTTTGAAAAAATATTTAAGGGGTAGATAATGAATAATCATAGGGATTCAATTCATATATATAGATATAATAACTATTGAGAAAATATATATCATGAGAACTAAAATTGTGACCAAAAGGGGATCTATAGATTTTTTGTAGTTTGTGCCTTAACCATACAAACTCAATATTTGTATTGAATTTATGATAAATGACTAATTTAAAATTTTATTTTTATAAAATATAACTCAATTTTAGAATAAAAAATTTGAAATTATCTCAAGGTATGTTTTTCATATTTTTCTGTAATACCTAAAATTTTGATTAATAATAAAATATTTTTTTCATATACCGCATGTTTTATGACATCAGAATGACGTCATAATGGGTCAATAATTTTTAAAATTGTATCTATGAATCAAACGAGTATTAATTCTAAAAATTAATCATTTTATAGTAAGAATATTTATTTTCAAACCTAAAAATTAATTTTCAAATTCTAAAGAATTTTTTATTTGAATAAAATACTATTTTGATTCTTATATTTAAATAAAATATTCCATTAGTACAATTCAGTTTTTAATGTTTTTAAATGAAAAACTGAATTTTATAATTAAATTATATTATTTTTCACATGAATCATTACTATTTATAGTCTTCATATTTAATTATGAAATAATCAATATTTTATTCAAAAAACACCCTTCACATTCCCTTATAAATTTAACCCTCCTCTACTAATTTATAATCAAGTAAAAAATATCTAAAAAAGAAAAGATCTAATAAATTCCTTCCTAAAGAACCCCTCACTATCTTCTGAAGTCATGTTTTTACAAAAAACTAGTCATCGAGGTCTTAAATAGTAATCTATAGGATCTGTTTCAACATTGTAATATTTTCTCACCACACCTCTTTTCAATTTTCACTCTCTTCATAGAAAACCAAAACCTTACATTCAAAATATTCTAATATTATTAAAATATAATAGTTATAAAATAAGGATACTAAATTAATAAAGTGATGATTATTTTAATTCACTTTACTTTATTTAAAAAAACACCACTCACACTACTGTGGGTTTATACTAACTATGGTGGTGATGATTTTTTCCATCACTACCTTTATCTTATCATTTTAAAAATGGGTTATAAAAAATGATATTATTATGAGTCATTTTAATTCAATTTTAAGATTTTATAGTTATATAATAACAAAGATATTAATAATATGTATGAAAAAATTCCTAGTGGGTTTAATTTCTTTATAACAAATGTTTAACGAGAAACACTTTACAGTTTGAATCTATTTTGATTATTGATGTAACAATTGATAAATTATAATACTGGGACCTCATGGAGAATTAATTACACACATGGAACTCATGTACCCATGGTATGAGCATGGATTACTGATATCATCGCATCAATGTTTACATCTGACTATGAAACAAACATCTTGACGGTCGATGAAAAACAACATAATAGCTAGTAAGAGAATATTTTATGAATAAAATGATATAATAATATTCAAATAAACATTATAATAGTTTATTATTAATTATTTAATTGACTTATGTATATTATTAATAAGGTTATAGTAAATACTCAATGTGCAATATACTCAGATTAATCATATGTGACAATTTTCCACTGAAAAGTATTCATAACATGAACTTTCCCTCTCCTTCCACATCTTGAGGTAATTTTAGAGTGAGTTATATGATAAAACATGAAACTCAAGGGGAGAATAATCCATGTTATAGGTATCCTTCCTACTCCTATGGAATAAAATTAAACAATTCTACCCATTTGATTCCATTAACAGGTATAAGAACCTCAATCCTTTTATTATTTTTAATTCAATGAGCATATATAATAGGAATCTTATCCTTCATCCAATACATGTGAATTATTTATATTTAAATCATTTTTGAACACCCAATTATAATTTTATTTAGTTTTTATAGTTCTTGAAAACCCTATATTGAAACTTTTGGTTCATTAGATTTAAATTAAAGATTTTATTTAAAAATTTTCTTCTCAAGAACATGTGATTGGGACCAATAAATGTTTTAATTATATGAAAAAAATATTAGATTTGAATCCTAATCATCTTGTCATTGAAATTACACTTGGCCCACCACATACCTGTTAAATAAATAAATAAACATCAAATCCTACACCAGATTTTACTCCCACATAGAAATGTAATAGTTTGCACTTGAGATTTATTGAATCACCAATGGTATGACTATTATGATAACTTTTATATAGTTGCATTTGGGAATACTTAAATCCATATAATGGAACTAAAATTGTAAATATGATTATTTTGAGATGAGAACTCCCAAAAATCTATTTATATATCCAATTAGGATGCCCTTCTCTCTTTAAATTGGTATTATAGACAACATTCAAATCATCCATGTCTACATCAAACCTGTTCAAACCTATATCCCATCTTATACTATGGCATTTTCTAGATTTCATCCTCTCTGTTGGTTCTATTAAGTTTGAGTATTATTTTCAAGTGATCCCATGTAGTCGGGCTTATACTCCATTCATTAGTTTGAGATGAGAATTTTTATTTATCCCACTGAGACCCTTATTCAACATTTGTTAATGTTTATTATTTAATAATATGATAAAATATCCTAATATTTAGTTCTTAATACCCCTATCACCTAAACACCATTTGTCCAACCATATACCAGGTGAAGAAATTAATCAACATCCACTCATCCCTCTTGTTGGAATCCCACCTGGTAAGTTTATAGAAACCATCCTATAATCACTGCCTTTTTCCACAAAACATTAATTCAAGAACCCATAAAACAAACACATGTTTACCCTAGGTTGTTTATTTTCATTTCACCCTTGTTTAAATTGATAATAAGTTAAGAATAATCATCAATAAAATAAAAAAATTGGGTTCCCCTTAATACAATTATCTATAACATTCACCTTTGATTTTTAATACCTTATGTTTATTAATTTATTCTCTCTATAAAAATGAGTATTTTATAATCCTAATAGGATGGATATGAATACAAAAAATTGGTAAATAATAGTATAAAAAGAGTACGAATACGGATTTAAATATTTTATCATGTTTTCACTAGAGTTCTCATACAAACATTCATAAATCATTTTTCTATGATGTCATTGTTGTTATTAAAAAAAATATCTTGATTATTTGGAAGAACATTTTATTTTTCATAGAATAGTCCAGATCTATAAATATTGGATGAAACAAGGGTAAAATCTAAATGTAAATACTGATTGGGATGATACAACAATTTTTAAATCATTTGAAATGAATACCATTTTAAATAATGATGGAGATCATATGGAAAGAATTTCATTAGATATAGAAAAAGAAATTCAAGATTTGACAATGTTATTTGAGAAGTTAAGTAGCTTTCTTAGAGATCATTGTATACTAGATTTACTAAATATACAAAATCATCATCTGACAATATGACTATATGACTATATAGATTCTTTTAAAACACTAAAAAATTTACATTACATGGAAATTAAATAATTGAATACGGGAAACTCTGTCACTTATAAGACTCTCCTCAGTTGAAGAAAATTGATTATGAGTATCCTGGATTTTTAAATAAGCCAATAATTTTTAGTCTTGCATTATCTATAGATTGAAAAATTGTTTGTGTTGTAAAATTTAGTACTAAAATACAAGTTCAATTATGTTGGTAAATTAAAAATTTCTAGCATGGTTATACAAAAAGTAAAAATACATTATATTTTCTATACTTATAACAAAACCAAAAAAAATTAGTAATGATTTGATGTCAATTTGGATCCATTGATCGAATATATGAAATTGAGGTCGGATGTATGTGATACATTTTATGATGCTTATGGAAGTGAATAATTTACATTGAGGGATATGTTGTATAGGATGATAAATGGATTTAATACATATTAACATTTTTCAGGCTATAACATTAAAGGACTATTGGGGTGTCCCATTTGTGAAGAATAAACACACATAGTTCGGTTAAAAAATCCTCAAATATTGTGTATTTAGGATATAAAAAAAATTTATCCCAAAAATATAAATATAATTCATATATTAAATCATTAGATTGGAATACAGATCAAGGTACAACACCTTCTCCAGAAACGGGTGATCAACTCTTTAATAACATACAAGATATTGACGGAATTTTTAGTAAATCAATTTTTTTTAAAACCATAATAAATCATGTTATCAATAGATATAGATTTTATTTTAATTAACATTCTATAATTTCTTATATGTCAGGAATTTTATTGAATTCATTCTTGTGGAAAGAAATTATTTTATAGTGTTGATGGAATTAAACTAAATATCCCTAAAAAGTATCGAAACAAGACCAATATAGACATGATTGATATGATGGAGAGAGAGGATTTGTAACTAGGGAAGCCTGAAAGATGTAATTTTCTTCCTCTATTTGCATAGACTCTATCCATACAAGAAAATTTTTAAAATTTAATTTTTTTAATGTTGTAAAATTTTCAAATTTGTATTCAACAAATATCAAGAATGCCATGTTAATGACTAATTTAAAGTTACTGGGTATAGAATCGCACAAATATCATGTTTCGATGAAATATTTGATGCATGTCTATTTACATTGACTTCTACCTAAAAAGGTAATACATACATTAACTATAATCGGATTCCTTTTCAAAGCAATATACAGTGAATTCATAGACATTATGAAGTCACCAATCATGAATACGGGGATTTCTATAATATTATGTGAATTTTAAATATTCCTCTCTCTATCATTATTTCATAGAATGGTCCACTTGATGGTTCAATTGGTTAGAGAGGTTCAACAATTCTGTTTTATCCATTACATATCGTTATACCCCATTGAATGGAATACTAATATTTTGAAAGGGTACTTCACGAATTTAATTTCACTAAAAGGTTATATTTTAGAATGATATATTGTTGAAGATGATTTTAAATTCTATATAGATTACCTATCTGAGGTTGACAACATCTTTCTCCCAAAATCTCATAATAGGGATTTCTTTATGGGATTTGGAATTTCCAGAAGATATGTTGTTATAATTACCATCACATAACTAGTTCAAGATCAAATTTAAATTTTATATAATAGTGTAGAGGTTTATCCATACATTGAATCTCATAAAGTAATTAATAATCATTTTAATCCATCAAGGGCGGAATGATGGATGTCAAATACACATAATCAATAGTTTATAGAATAGTTCTGAGATCATATTTATAATAAGTAATTTGAAAATAAATATTCATTTGTAAAATAACTATGACAGCTATCCAGGGGACCAAATTTAAATCTTATATCATACAGTAGTTTTATAATTAATGTTTATATTATATATAAAATGGAACAATATAATAAAATTATATTGTAAAATAGATATTTATGCTTGGGAAAAAAGTAAAGCATGTATCTTATTCAAAGATAGAAAAAAACTGCCAAAATAGTTCACATTTTGAGATCATCAAATAGATATATTTGTTGGATTATACCACATTTAAAGTTCTTATTTTCCATTCAAAATTGGTTGACAAAAAGAGTGCAGTAAAATCCGTTGAATTGGACTTTATGAAGGTGAATTTCGATATAGAAGGGTATAAGGATTACCCTTTAATAATAGAATCACAAGAACTATATGTATTTTATGTATTAAATCAAGTAACAAAAATTTCTCAATTTTCAAGTTGGTGCCTAAAACATCTATAAGACTAGATGAAACATCAATTGATGATTCCCCATCTATTGGGATATCACTATCATTTCAGAGTGGTCCCAATATTGACAATTCCTTATATATTATAGGGGACCACAAAAAGGGGACTTGGATACTTTATAGTGGATCCAAATACCTCAAACATTTAAATAAAATATAGATTTAAATTATTAGGTTAACATGTTTTTTTAATATACTATTATTTTCATCATAATATTATGTTTTATCTTCTCTATTTATGTTATATAACTTGGATGTTTTTCATATCATAATGAAAATGAATTCTTTAAATGATGATTCTACCAATCTTGAGGATGAAGGAATAATTGATCTGGAAATTTTGTTATTATTAGGGGATCAAAAACTTGTAGATGAAAAAATAACGATGTAGAATCAATGTGTTACCTAAAATTATCAAGGAAAACTACAATTGTATATAATTTGAGGTTGGATAGAACCAATGCATCCATCTAGTTGATCCCAACTATTCAATGTTCATTAGTTATGTTAGGCTTACAATCATAATTCATGTGATAATTGATATATATACATGGAACCATGTCTTACCTACATTGAAGGAAACCCTTTGGGAAGATATTAAGGTAATGATATGATAAAATTTCTATATTTTACTAAAATATTATATAATAAAACATTTATTTACTTTTCATTATACCTTAAAGAGATCATTTATTTAAGATGAATTTTATAAGTTATATTTATTAATGGTCAATGGAAAACTCATAGAGGATTAAAAAAACTTCTTAATAAAGAATCATCTCAAGTATGTTGAGGGGAATGTAATCCCCAACCAAATAGTTATGTATATACACATTATAAAAAATGAAACATAGAATGATTTCATTATCCAACATGATGAAAAATCATTTCAGGTTCATTATAATCAATAATATTTTATTTGAAATTATTTACTATGTCCACTTTGATTAAAAATTGATAATTTAGGGGAAAATGAGTGCTAAAAATAAACAATCTGATATAATACTAATTTACCCCTACAATAAAGTAAGGATGGGGAAAATTCACTTGAAAAGAAAATTTTATGTATATAAAATATATAATAAATGTTTTATGTGATATAAACACCATTTTTTCTTTTTTGTTATGTATATTGAAGAACCAAAAATGGAAGACACTTCCATCACACGTCATGTGTTATGGAAGAATTTCTGCTTAAATAATGGGATTAAACTACTTGATTAAAACACACAAGAAGTATGGGAATATTGTGTAAGTATGACATAATAGTAATTTATTTTGTTTTATAATATATATATAAATATATGTATGTATGTTTTTATATGGGGTTTACATAATGATTAGTATCGACTACACCTGAGGAAAAACTACTTTTTGTTACTTTGAAGCGGCCAAAAACAATATGTTCACATTAGAGGTGAATGTTTTGGAGTGTCACCTAAAACATATTTCATAAATAAAAAAACCACAAGAAGATTCATATGATATAATGAAAGGACAAAATTCAAAAATAATTGATTTGAAATATATTATTTTCTAGTTTAGTATAGAGAACCAATATATGAAAAATGATCAAAGAGAATTGGTAGTTAATCAGAGATCATTACATGAAGATCCAAATGACCCCACTAGCATTCGGGATATCCATTCCTGTAAACCACCTACATTACCCTAGTTAATCAATTTTTTCATTACACTTTCTGCTAGTTTGGAATAAAAAACATTATATTACATTATATTGCAAAAAATCCTTACATTATTGTTGTGTGTAATTTATATCTATCGACCCCCACAAATTTCCATATTGTGAGGTGTACGATGTATAATATCCCAAGAGACCAGCTACACAACAATAAAAATCCAAAATATCAAATGAGAGTAGGGATTAAAGTATCTCACAGTCCAATCACTGAGTTATATATTCCTTAGAATGTTTTGGATGTTACAAAGTCGATAATGCTATTGAAACATATGTAGAATGGATATATAATCATATAAATATCAATGAGGTATATACTTAAGAATTTTTTTCAAATGAAAAACATTAACAGTTGATGAAAAAGGACTGACATATGGTATTAAAAATAGATAAAATGATGGAGGAGAGGAAGGATGGATTAATAAAATCAAGTGATACAACCAAGAAATAAAAAAGGAACTTTTGGGAGTAACTTCTCCCCACTAGTTCCACTACCACATATATTAACAATTCAAGTTCTTTGATATCAAAAATTAAATGATGGAAATATTCTCTACATTAAATATAAAGAATAATTATATATAAATTTCATTATTGATACAGTTAGTCATGAGATTCTGAATGACATTATCAAGTTTTAATAGCTAGGAGTCTTGGTTCTGAATATATACGTGAGGTATATTTTCATAATATTTCTGATAAAACATTTATCTACAATATTATTTATTGGTAATAACTATTCATATTTTCTATAGTGATATATAGAACTAATATATGATGGGAAAAACCTAAGAATCCTGATTTAGGTTCTTTAATCGTAGTATCATTTCTTTGATGAAATGTTCTTTGGAATGTGAAGAAATTTAAAGGAAAAATATTCACTTAGTATAACACCCCTGTATTTCATGGTATGCATATTTTAAAATAAATTCATTTTTTTGGTAGTTTACTTTTCTAAAACAAACTATGATATACTATTAAATATTAACAATATTGTTGGAATTGTATTGTGAATATTAAGAATAGTAACATGGCCTTTAGAAAAATAACCTCACATATGAAATTATAATACAATTAGGTATCTCAAAAATGAAAATATTATATATTTAAATTATGGAATAGGTAAATATTTTTTTTAAACTGATAAATTAAGTGTTGGTATTTTTGTGAAATATATATGTATATCTACAATTATATAAATAAAATAATAATTTAAAAGAAAATTTATTTTCATAAAATAGGTTAATGAATAATTTTTTTTCGTTTTATGATTATAAAATTATTTTTTGGGAGATTATTTAATTTTTCAAAGTGTCATGAAATCAGTTATAATTTTAAAATTGGTATTTTTAAAATACATGATGACATTAAATAAAAAATAAAAAATGTTCATATTTAAAAATTTATTTTAAAAAACTAAAGAGTGTTTTTGAAATCTACTGATTAAAAAATGGTCAGGGTGATTTTTTTGGATTTTTCTAAAATTGTTGAATTTTTTTAATAGTGAAATACAATAATTTTGGGTATAAGTTAAATGCATGAATTATTTAGTCATTGATAACTCATGTCTAATATAAGAACCATTAGATATAAATCACATGCACTAGTCACTTTATTTTTTCACAATAATAATTACTATTCACAGTCTTGTTCCAAAATAATAAACAAATGAATAAAATAATTCGAAAACTCCCCTCTCCCCCACTAAAAATTCTAGTGGTCACCACCCCTTCTCCTCGAACCTTTTAAGCCTTGTATCATGCTTATATTCTACCTAATTACTATAAAAATCATCTTCTCCATGTCGTGGTCTTTCTAGTCTCAAAAAAAGACCAATCCTACATTCCTTAAGGAGGTTCTCAAGGAGACGCTATACAAGAGGTAAAATCCTCTTTTATTCTCATTTAATTTTTTTTTTATTTTCATTTCTTATCCTCTCATTATGTACTCTATCAGAAGATTAATTATAAATCCAATATATTATATATACTATAATTTTATTATTTCAATGAAATATCCATCAATATAACCCTTCAACTCCCTCTTTTATTCTATAAATGAAAACATCATCCATGATGTGTTGATTTACCCCCATTGTGGACGACACATTTTCATTTTCCATTACCACATTCAAGGATAGAAATAAAACCATTAATATTGTTAAATCATATTTTTTTATACAAATTATAATTTTTATAATGTTTTTAAAACAATATATAGACATGAAATTTGGTATAATTTCACCTGAAGTGTTGCTTTTGACAATCCAAATTGAAATTACAAAACATAATACTAGTATAGTGCAAGTATGGGGTCAATCCATAGGGAGAAGAAGTTAATTTATTTTGATTTTATAGTTTGTAAATAATTATGTGATTATTACTAAAATTTAGAGTCGATGTTTTTAAATCCTAATGATAGAGTAATTAAAATTTGAATTTCATGATAAATTTCTTTCAAAGATAAATGAAAACAGAAAAAATTGGTTCTAATAAAGAATGGGAAGAATATGTCGGGGCAGTGGATTTTTCAGATAATCAATTTAATAAATTTTTTTATGAGGCTGTGTTGTTCGTGAAAACTCGTGTCTTTGGGTTTTGGAAATAACGGAACCCCCTTGTTGTGGTGAATTTCATTTAAATCACTAGAAATTAATTCCTTGTATTAGAATATAATTTCTATTAATTTTGATAACTATAACATATTTTGATATGATAAGTCTACGAAATGATCATGGATGTTCTTAATCGTAATTCTTTATAAGATCTCTGTAAATCATGTTCTTGGTCTGATACAGGGTTTCATAGAAAGTATTTTTCATGGATTGGGAGAGAAATATAAATACCATGATTATAATATATCAATTGATAAAAAAACCCATAATCATCCACATCCCCAAAACATAGAGTATTTATCCACTCATGGAGTAACTAATGACTAAAAACGTTATGATACCTGAGTGAAACATGGAACAAACTTTGGATTGAAGATCATTGGGAAGTTAACGGCAGCAAATCCTCTCTTTTCTTCTCTCTTTCTTATCCCATTTGGGAATATCTGGAATGTCCCCTTTTTTTATCTGAGTATCAGTGTTAAATTAGGATGCAATTACCTCCAATTTAAAATATTTTGAAATACACAACATGTAATCAAGAGTACATGATGTGAACCCAAGTCAACCAGACTTTTTCCATTTTCCTCCACCGGTGGGAGAGATATCCCACTACCCATGACAGTGAACGTAGCACCACCTGGTTGGTGGGGGTACACGACATGTAATGCCCCCCACATAGTGTGTAATTTAAATATTCATCACCCAAGAAATTATTGAAGGGGAAACATGTTGTGTACATGGTAATCACATGATGTGTCCGGGGAAATAGTACACAACATGTGTAATAAGTACACATCGTGTATATTTGGTTTTTTCTCACCCTTAATTATTTGTTTCTTAGGTTGGAAAATACTTGAATCGTTATGATAACTGAGATAAAGAATTTTATCTTGAAAACAAAACATATGTCTCGTGAAAACTTGTTTTTATATTCAATAGAATGTATGAAACGGTATACACAATTCGGGCACATCAAACTCTCCCACACATAGTCACATTCTTGTCCTCAATAAAAATATCAACATCAAATTAATATAATCCATACTCTAAAAAGTGAATAATTCAACTAATTATAATTGTTAATACTATAGCCATATGAGAGGATTTTAAAAGGAACAGAGCATATTTTAGTTCTGAATATATTATAATCTTGCCTCATATATAATTCAATCAAAAAAATTCATGCTCTTTCATCCACACTGTTTAACTTTTCATGAATAAGAATGCCACTTAATGATTTACCTCACCAAAAAGTGCCTCACCCATCACTCAAGATTATTTAATCAGAGTTATTCTCAATACTAAGTATAAAAACATTATCCATAATCTTTCAAGTGTTCTCATTCTCCATTTAATAAGTCAAATAACACAAATCATGAGGGCTTTAAATATGGTTCAAATATTTATGAGGCTAATGGATGGTAGGTAATGATGAAAATTAATCTCAAAGTCTTGAAAAAGGAGGTTGAATTCTTAAAAATTATGCCTGATATTCTAAAATAAAGCTAAAAAATAATGCATCCATAATCAAGAAATGTCAAAGGGAATCGTCATAGTGATATTCCCTTACCAACATGGGTTCCTAGACCATCAATAATATGTAATGAATGAATATGGTCCTTTTTTTGCAATTTTTAGTTTTTTTATATGGACCACCAAGAATATAATGAATAGTGGTTTTGGAACACTTCATCCCAAAAGAACTTGTGGCATTGTCCCCCACACTTAAGTGCATGGTTACTCACCAAAATATACCATTAATGGAAAAAAATCCTACTCTAAAGATAAAACGAGTAATCATGATAATTTACAAAATTATTAGGGTATGAAGGGAAAATAGGCATGTAATGTATCTTCCTGTCAAAGAAATTCATGGTTTTTAAGGGTTTATGAAGATCAGATGTAGGGTAGGTATGAAGGTCAAAGGGGCTGAAAAACAATCAATTGCCTCAATAATTTTAATGTGATTCAATAATATTCTTGTTTTGAAGAAAAAAACTAGTATGTTCTAGTAGTTATGAATATCCCAAGAATCTCCAAAAGAATAGGGTATAAGAAATAATATGTCAAAAAGGCCTAGAATACCTCTTGGGAATGAGTAAAAATAAATGGTCAACTAGGTCATGACATGAGTATAAATGATCAGTCTAATAAATATAAATTTCTAAGACTTTAAATATAGAATAAAAAAATATCCGAAATAATTTAAAAATTCATAGAAAATTGAAATAAGCGTGTAGCTTTTAAAATTCAATTTTATTTATTTATTATTTATAATTTAAATTAATAAAAAATTATAAAATTTAAAATATTTCAAAAATTAATGATATCTCCTAGATCAGTTAAAGGCAAAGATTATTATAGTCAAAGACCCTCCCCCACACTTAATACAACACAATGTCCGCCAAGTGAAATTCCAAGGAAGAAGATAAGATTTGGGGAAATAGTGGGGGTAAAGATGAGGGGAAGTAGTGAAATAAGTAAATCCCAATTAAAAAAGGAAAAAGAAACAATAAAAAATACGCCCCTCATTGTGAATCTACCAAGATGGTAAGTATTAGAAATAGAGATTACAAAGTCAGTATAGAGTACCTGTTACTATCGCTAGAATGGAAAATGAAATCTATAGATACATAATTCATCACATCACAATAATAACACTATATATATATAATGGAGATAAATGTGACAAAAACAATCACTAGGTCACCTCAGATGTGGCATCATCTACAACAATGGAATTCGCTAAAGGAGAAGCATCTACAATAGAAATCAGAGGCACGAGCTCAACACTCTATGTGGTTGGCATAGTAAGTACTGTTTGTTAGACAACATGGTAAGTAGAAGTGGGGTCAGTAGTAGAGAGTAAAACTGAATCTATGGCTAGAGCTGTCGATGGGGTCTGTGTGATAGAAGACTGAGAAGAGGATGTAGGTAATGACATACGTGACACTACTGGTAGTGAAAGGCCAAAGCGAAGGAGGATAAGAAGCAACATACCCTCCATTTTTGTCTGCATCTAAGCAATGGTAGCCTAGTGGAGATGATGAAGGTAGAGACGATGATTTACCTCATCAGGTAGAGGGTGGTAGGGATATCAGCTGATGGGGCGGTTGGAGGTGGAGGGGTGGAAGGCACAAAAGAAGAGGGTATGGGGGAAGAAGAAGTAAGGTAGGAAGAAGTGGAGTGGGGTGGAGAGGGAACATCCACTTGTGGATGATGTAGGTCAGTATCAATAACAATAGTGGGAGCAACCGAGCCATCTCGCACCCCGGTAGAAGCTGGGGCATTCTGCACGAGCACATAACCATCGCCCTGATGCTCGACCATCTGTATGTGGATAATCATGAGGAAGTAGAGACGCTTAGGCGAGCCTAAGGGGTCATGAGGAATAGCGGGCTCAAAAACACTTAGATGGTGGCTAATCGAGTGGAATAAAAACCACCGTTTAGGTTTCCTTGATGTCCATGGATCATAGAGTGCATTTAAGAAGCAATTATGTAAGGTATGTCAGGGTAGTCGTGTTAGAAAATACAAGTAATAAGGTTCATGTTGTAACTAGACACGACACCCATATCCTTATTTTGAGGAAAAAGGATGGCGCTGAAGCACCAGTGAAATAAAATGAAGGGGAGGGGTGAGCGTTCTCTTCTACGAGGTATGGGTGTACCTATAGTCAGGCCCAACAAGCTCCTGCCACATCATAATGAATTCAGAGTGATTAGGATAGGCAAGGGAGGAGACAAGAGTTGGGGTGCCATAATTGGGGTAAAATCCACACACATAGAGAAAATATACTATGGTAAGGGAAAGAAGTGAAGACGCCCCGCCAAAATTAGACTGGGGTAGTAGTATTGGTGGGTTTCTGTCAGTAGGCGGGCCCATCAAACTCTATGGTTGCCATAAACTCAAAAAATAAATCTTTGTAAGTAGGAGTGCTGAACTGGAGTGTCTCGAGGATATGTGTGTGGACAAGGATCTCTTCAATATCCTCCAATATTCCAAGGTTTTGGGGGAATGTTGACATCAAGAAAGAGGCTGCTCAACTGGATAGTGCAGCATGAGAATCACTGCAATCTATTTGTCGCATGATGAACCTCAGGAACGATCAGGCATGGATGTGGATGAGGGTGGGGAATTTGTGGTATGGGTTGAGGTGGATCTTTTGGTGCTGGGGTAGATGAGCCATTTATTCTAGAAGAAGGTGGAACAACAGATATTAGAGCTACCTCTATGGATGGGCTAGTAGAGGATGGAGGTACCAGCGTAGTCTGGTCTACTGCTGTCATAGAGGGTGGTTCCAAAAAGGTTAATCTAGAAGAGGTAAGGGTGGCACTAGAGTTGTCATCTACTACAGAAGGTGTGGGAGCAACCATAGCGGGATCAGCGGGGGTAGGTAGGGTTCCATGACAGCGATCAAACCGATAGGTGTCACGGTTGGAGGCACCATCAGAAGAGGAGGCGGTGTGGAAAATGTTGGGGGCTAGAAAACCGGAAAATCTAATGTGGGAAGCTTGGAATATCTAAGATGGATCTTGTGGTGAGGGGGCCACTCACCCTCAGTTGTGGCTACGGGCTACATCCTAGCTGTGGGATCATCACCTTCCATAGTCGATAGGAAAAGAAAAGAAAATAAAAGAAAATAACATAAAAGATAATAAAAGAAAAGAAGAAAAAGAAGAAAGAAAGAAAATGTGAGAAAAAAACAAAGGAGAACACGGTGTGTAGATATGGGGTACACATCATATAGTATGATCGAGGTAGGAGTCCATGTACTCGGGATAGACATTCCAAGAGGGAATGTGGTTGGGTAAAAACTATTACAAGTCATGAAACAAGGTGTACATACAATATGTTACAACATGGAGTGATGCCCATGTAAGTGGCTAGACACGGCCCAACTCGGGTAGGGGATATGAAAAACTACATGTCATTTGAAAGGTATAAACGTAGTGTGGATAAAAATGGCGGGAAAGGAATGTAGTGAGTCCACAAGGATTCCTATGAAGGGATAGTGGGCACGGTGTGTACCGAACATACACGTCGTGTGTGATGACATGGGGGGGGGGACATGTTCCACAGGACATGGCTAGGTCCTTAAGGGGCATGAGTTGGGGGTGATACACAGCAAATACCCAACATAAACACCATGTATATGTAAAAATATAACCATGTGGTTGAGTGGACGGGTACAATAAGTACAGGACGTGTGTTCTTCGCCAAACTCGTGTCCTGTGCGGGAAACCTGAATGGTCGGATAAATCAAAAACACCATAAACACATATGAAAACATGAAATAGAGGGTGTAGAACAGCGTTCCATGAGTAAGGATCAAAATGTGTAAGAAATAAGGACCAAAAACACTAAAAAATTAAGATTGGTGTTGGGTGGAGGGGGGTTCTGTGGACGGTGTCCGAGAGAAGAAAACGAGGAAGATGGGTGTTACGCAACATGGGATAAGGTCGGGTATTGTCCACTCCATTATACCCAAAGTACACGACATGTCATATAGTGTAGACACCAGGTTTGTGTGTTTTTATATAACATTATAAGATATTTATTTATTTAGAATATAATTATTTACAAAAATAAAATAATTTAATCAATAATAAACATATACACATAGTGTATCAATGGATAACCCACTGTGTGTTATAAAATTTGAAAAAGAGAACTACAACCTTTGGTCTGATGCTTGGGGTACGATTTGAACAAGCGATCAGCCATTCCAAACTTCATCCCTCAACCACTAAAGAAAAAGTGTAAGTGCCACACATTTTTAGTTATTTTGAACAATTAAATTATAAGTGAAGGTCGACATGGAATGAAGAAAATGTACGGCGTGTGGTATTTATTTCAATTAAAGGGATGAAGCAGGAAGATTAGCCAAGTTCAAACTTCGGTCTTTTGAATATAAGAACTAGAATACCAATCATACAACTTCACCCGAATGTATTATTTGTTTTAGAAAATCATTTAAATTATTAATGAAAATATGGCCCATATGACATATCTCGAAATGCATGCTGTGTAGTTTTATTAATATGAAAAAATGATGGAAGTGGGTCGATTTTCCAGATTCAAAATTGTGACATTTGGAACCAGCTTATGACACTTACCAACCACCCCATCACCATAATGGGTTTTATTCTATATATAAAAACTTATATTCAATTTTGAAAAGAACCATACACGCCATTTAATTAAACAAGGGTTAAAAATGATGAACCCCGTACCAAAAGTAGGGATAGAGTGATTCGAACTGGTGATGGATCAGGTACATTCCAATGACCTTAACATCGGCACAAGCATCATCCCTATTTATTAACGCAATTTATATATACTTATATTACTTGTTCAATTATAATATAAATTAACAAGGAAAGTACACGTTGTGTAAAAATGTGATACAGGGCGTGTAGTCTTTGGGTTGCCTCCCATGAAGCACCTTTGTTTTATGTCATTGGATCGACCTTACCTGAGTGTCTAGCTACCTGGATTAGATTCTTGAAATTGTACCCATCATATCCTTCATGTGAGAATATGGCTTCATATGACACACATTTACCTTAAATGTTTCTGTGTCGGCTCTAGTAAATTCCACCGCACAATGGTGGAAAACGGTGATCACTTTGAAAGGTCCGGAACACTCGGACATTAATTTTCTAGGAAAAAATCTCAAACGGGAGATAAATAATAGTACCTAATCACCAGGCTAGGTTGATTTATGAGAGAACATGCGGTCATGGACCCCCTTTGTCTTATGTTTTTATAGCCTAGCATTCACTTATGACACCCTTCAAATCTCATCAAGTTTTGTCAGTAGAAGCTTGCACTTCTCTTCTGCAGCTTTTAGATCATAGTTCATGGCTTTCATAGCCCAATAGGATTTATGCTCATGTTTCACTGGTAAATGACCTGGCATCCTATAAATGAACTAGAATGAGGACATAAACATATGTGTTTTTAATGTGGTCTGATATCCCTACAAGGCTTGAAAAGTTTCTTGGTCTAATCCTTCGTTGAGGCTCCCACTGTCTTCTCCAGGATCTTCTTTAATTCCCTATTTTAGACTTCCACTTATCCACTAGATTTTGGATTAATAGGTGTCCATGTTTTATACCTCACACCGTATTTTTGAATCACATTTCACATAAATGAATTGTTGAAATGCGTTCCTCTAACCCTTATCAATTCCCATGGAACATTGAACCTACTAAAAATATTTTTCTTTAATAAGGCCACGACAAACATTATTGTGTTGTGGCTATAGCTTTTGCCCATTTTGATACATAATCCACACAAACTATTATGTTAGATTTTCAAAATGATGGGGTAATGGTTCCTAATAAATCAATACCAAATACATTGAAGACCTCGACCTCATGGATAGGTTGTTGAGGCATTTCAACTTAGCACCCCATGTTACCTGTCCACTAGCACCCATCATAGTGTGTCATAAAATACTAAGAATCCTTATGCATTGTAGGCTAGAGAAATATAGATTATAGAATTATAGCTATCATTCTGTCTAGCCCGTGATATCCCCCAGTTGGGTAAGAATGGAAAAACTTCATAATTTCTTGAATTTATATTTCTGGGATGAAATGGAGGATCACCCTATCTCAACATGATCATAAGAGCAGCGTATCTTCCCAAAAATATCTTCACTTCAGACATAAATCATTTCTTTTGATGGAATGAAAGATTGAGGTGAACAACTCATATTGATATGTAATTGGATATTTCTGCATACCATGGACTAGGTGTAATTACTACTGAGAAAACTTTCTCATCCTAGAAGTTATCCATGATTTATCTATCATCATCTATTTCTAAATGAGGTAATTCTAATCTATAGAGATCATCAACAACAATGTTTTCACAACCAATCTAATCACGGATCTCCAAGTTTAATTCTTGGAAGAGAAGAACCCAACAGATGATTCATGGTTTTATATTCTTCTTGTTCAACAAATATTTAAGTGTGTCTTGGTCAGTGTAGACAATAACATTGGATATCACTAAATAAGAGAGGAACTTGTGGAATGAAAAAACCATAGCTATAATTTCCTTCTTCGTGGTAGTGTAGCTAATTTGTGCTTTATTGAGGGATCTAATGGAAAAGTATATTGGTCTAAAGATTCAATTTAACCACATCCCAAGCACTACTCCCATGACATAGTCACTTCCATCACACCTAATCTCAATTTTTTTCTTCCCAATTTGGGGAATTCATGATAGGAGCTTCTTCCAATTTTTTCTCCATAAGTTGGAGGGTAGTAGGGGAGGCTTCTTAAAATTCAATGATAGAATCTTTTGAAAGAATATTGGTTATTGGTATAGAAATAATTGAAATGTAGTGAACGAATATTCTAAAAAAACCTGCATTCCCAATAAATCTCCAGATTTCTCAGATAGAATTTGGGATAGGTAGTTGTGAGATGACTTTAATTTTGGCTGGGTGAACATTAATTACCATTATAGAAATCTGGTGGCCTAAGATGATGCAATTGTGTAACATAAAGTGGAACTTCACTAAGTTTAAAACCATTTTGGTGTGATAACACCATTAAATTACCAATTTTATATGTCTTAATCATGTTTTGAATGATTTTACATAGACTGAAAAATCATCCATAAGGACTTCTAGAATCTGCTTGACCATATCATAGAATATTTCCAACATACAACACTGAAAGTTGGTAAGAGCATTACACATTCCAAAATACATCCTTCGATAAGAAAAACTTACATATAGGCATGTTAAGGTTCTCTTTTGTTGGTCTTCATGAGAAATTTAAATATAGTTATATCCATAATAACCAATTAGAATGTAATAGAATATATTCCTTACTAATCGCTCCAGCATTTGATTCATGAAAGGGCATGGAAAGTGATCTTTTCATGGGGAATCTTTTAATTTTATTTAATCCATAGATACTCTCCATCCTGTGACTGTTCATGTTGGTATAAGTCTAATATTATCATTAGTGATTATGGTGATACCCCCTTTTTGCGTACCACTTGCAAAGGACATACCCATGGGCTATTGGAGATTGGGTAGATGATTTATGCATCCAAAAGCTTGATTGCCTCTTTATTCACTCCCTAATTCATGGGAGGATTTACCCATCACTTTGGTTTCTGAGAGGTCATGGATCCTTCTTCAAGTAGCACTTTTTGAGTGAAAATCATTGGGATAATCCCTGTAAGATCATCTTATGTCCACCCAATAGCTTGTTTTCTTCATTTAAGGACTTGGAGAAGTGAATGAACTTTTTCTTGTGAGAGAGAGGTTTTAAGTATTACAAGTAGCAAGTGATAATCACTCAAGTCACCATATTTCAATGATGATGGCAGAGGTTTCAGTTCATGTTGTGGTTCTTTTAGAACTGAGTGCACAATTGGTTCTACCTTGGCCCGCTTGAGAATATCTGGAACAAATGCATGATGCCAATAATGACCGCCTTTGCCGACGATTAATTTCAAATCTTCTGGTTCATAATCAGGATGAATTTAGTTTATGAATGCTTCATCCGTGATAGAACAACATTCCAGGTTATCTTCTATGTAGCTTAAGTGATTGTTCACAGTAGTCGAAACATAATAGTCCTTGTGTTCCATCAGTGATACCTTCTTATCAACTTTGAGGACATTGTGAGAGACCATTTCATCTCCCACTCTTATTATCAATTCACATTGATAAACATCGATCAACAGCATCCCAGTAGACAATAATGGGTTTCCAAGACTGAGAGGTGCCTCTTGATCTTCCTCCATGTCACGGATTATAGAATCTATAAGAAGAATCAACCTTCCCACTTTCATGAGAACATCCTCAACTATCCCTCTATGATATTTAGTGGATTGATCTACGAGCTTTAGTACCAATCGAGTAGGTTTTAAATCATTCAAACCCAGTATCATAAAGACTCCATAGGGAATAAGATTGACACTATCCACCATGTCAAAAAGGGCCTTCCAAAACTCACAATATCTGAAGGTGCAAGGAAATATAAAACTACTTGGATCTTGGAACATTGGAGGAGAGTGTTGGACCAATCTTGAGCATTCTTTAGTGGGAGGAATTGTTCCCAAATCATCTATATTCCTATTATTTGAGTGGATTTCCTTCATAAACATTGTATATGTTGGAATTTGAGTATCTTCCTCTATGAAAGGAATGTTGATATGAAGTTTCTATAATATCTCCATGAATTTCCCGAACTGGTGATCCAGCTTTCTTTTCTTCATTTGTGTGGGAAATGGTAAGGGGGTTCAAAAGGTGTAACAATTTCTTTTCCCTTACCATCTAAAACCACCTTTTCTATTGATATTTCTTATATTTTTGGGGACTCCTCGACTATTTCTTCTTTATCCAAAGAAGTTGTAGGTGGATATGGATTCTCATCTTGAGTTGTAGCTATTTTTTTGGAAAATTACATCCCATATAGTAAAGTGGTAGTATTGGCCTCATGTGGGTTCTTTTTAGTGTTACCTAGTAGTTTACTAGATTTCCTTGAAGGGAGTTGACTGGAATGTTTCCCAATCTGATTCTCAAGGCTCTAAATAGATGCCTCCTGGTTCTGAAATCTTGTTTTAGCAGTTGTTATGAATTTTGACATCACTTATTCTAGATTCGATGGGTGGTCCTAATGAGGTTTTTCAGAAGCCTAAGTATGTTGTGGCTGCCTTGGTGGTTGTTCTGGTTGAGGGTTTTGATACCCTTTCTCTTGAAAGGATCCCTACTGCTGTTGCTTAGGATATTGATTCTGGTATTACTTTTGACAATACTAGGTTGTCCTTTGAGGGTGAGGTTGAAAATTTGTTGTTTCTTTCCCCAGCCTATGTTTGTGTTATATTTCGATGCTTGGTATTGGTATTGAGGGTAAATATTTTTCCCTTTTTTTAATAAACATAGATTAACTCACTTATTGAGACACCAACACTTGTCCCTGGGCATTCACCCATTACATGATTGTCACCAGATTCGTTGCATGCTGGGTGATTCACCATTGATATTGATATTCATTTTTTATGTTTAATGCATTAATTTTCTTGGAAGAAACATCGATTTGAGAAACATGCATCATAGTGGAATAAATTTTATGCATTCCTTGATTTTGGGTACCTCAATCCAAGTGCCATTAGTTGATTTTTGCAGACATATCTTCTAGGAAGTCAAAGATTTCTTCTAGAGATTTCTTCATCATCGTCCCTCCAACAGCTGCATCCACCATGGATTTGGTGTTTGTCATAAGACCACCATATAATTTTTCTACTTGCATCCACAATTCAATTCCATTATAAGAGAACTTCATCAATATTTCTTTAAAGTGCTATCAAGATTCCTAAAAATATTCTGAATCATGTTTCTAAAAGTTGTAAAAAAAATTGTGACGTCACCATCTTGGAGGGAGGAAAATACTTTGAAAAAATTTAATGGGAAAATTCCTCCTAGGTGAGGATATAATGTGGAAATTTTTCTTTAATACATTCCTTAGCTTTATCCCTTAATGAAAAGTGGAAAAAGCGAAGACAAATTGTGTCCTCAAACACACCATGATAGAAAAAGGTCACTCATATCTCTAGAAAAGTGGAGAGATGAGCATTGTGGTCTATACGTGGTAATACTCTAAATTGTACCATGTTTTGGATGAGTTTCATGATTTCTAGCTTGATATCAAAATTTTGGGCCCACACCAGTGGTCTGATAATTCTCGTATCAGCTCCATGGATGGAACGAAGTCCATACATCATAAGGGTAGAACATGGGAGCTGTTTTTCCTGATGATGTGGGGTGAAAATTATAGATTAGGTGAAATATATAGACACATGCATGTATAGAGGCACGAAAACCACTCCGGTGGGAACTACTGGGGTTGTTGTGGGCCATAACTCAGAAAAATTAGAGCTGGTTGTCATTGCTGATTCTATGGTATGAACTCTATGATGTTTTCTGGTGGAAGTTGGATCCGCTCATCCTAAGTAGCTAGTTGTTGGTTCCGGTTGTCCTTGGGTATGAATTGTTGTCCAATAGATTGGACATCAGTTGGGTATTATTCATCAATGTTCTCTATGGGTTTGTTTTGGTTATGATCTCCCTTAAGTGCTCGACATCACCTCAGGATCATTCTTTCTATCTCCAAATCAAGTGAATGGAATTTTGATGACTCAACACTCTTAGAAATGGAAATTTAGCTGATCATGAAATTATGATCCTACAAAACACAATACAACAAACCAAGCATAAAAGAGAAAGATTAAAATAATGAAAACCCGAAATGAGAGTAAGAACATAATGTTTTTTTTAGAATTTTTTTATTTTTATTTTCACATTAATTAATACAAAAGGATTAATAAAAACACCATTAACATTATAATCCCCAGCAACAATGCCAAAATTTGGTAACATTTCTGCCGAAGTGTTACTTTCATCAATTGACATTTAAATTCCCAGACTTAATACTAGTTTAGTGAAAGTATGGGGTCTATCCAAAGGGAGAAGAAGTTATTGCATTTTTTCCCTTGTTTTTAATTAATTATGTGAAGTTCATTGAAATTTATAGTTGATTTTTTTATGTTCTAATGACAGCGTAATTAAACTTCCAATATCTTGATATAAGGCATTTAATGTTAAAGAAAAAAATGGTTTTGATGATAAATAGGAGAATGTGTTGGGGATATGGATTTTTAGGATAATTAATTTAATCAATTTTCTTATGAGGTTGTGTTGTTCATGATAACTCAAATCTTCCACTTTTAGAAATAAATGAACCCCCTTGGTCTGGTGAATTTCATTTAATTCAGCAGAAACCAATTCCTTGGTCTGGAATTTTGTTTCTATTAAATTTGTTAATTGAAACCCTTTTTGAGACAATAATTCCACCCAATGATCATGGATGTTCATAATCTTAATTCCTTATAAGATCACTAGAAGTCCCATTTTTGGTCTTATATAGGGTTTCCAGTGATATTCAGAAATCCATTTTAGGGATTATGAGAGAAATATAAATAACATGATTATAATATAGTAATTGATAAACAAAAACTCATAATCATCCACAACCCGAACACATAGTTGATTTATCCACTCATGGAGTAAATAATGACCAAAAAAATTGTGATACCTGAGTGAAACATCGCAAAAAAATTGGATCGAAGATTATCAGGAAGGTAGCAGCATCACCTCCTCTCCTCTCTTCTCTCCTTCTCCCATTTGGGCATCTATGGAATGTCCGATTTTTTATATAAGTATCAATGTTGAATTAAGGGGTATTTCAGTACTATTTATAATATTTGGAAATACACGGCATGTACTCAAGAGTACACGATGTGAACCCAAGTCAACCGGACTTTGGGACCATTTTTCTCTACCTATTGGTGAGATACCGCTCTGCCCATAACTTTGAACGCAGCGCCACCTGGTTGGTGGGGGTACAAAACATGTAACGCCAGCTCACATTGAATGTAATTTCAATATTCATCCACCAACCACTTCTATAAGGGGAACCATGGCGTGTACATTCTAATCACACAGTTTGTAATTAATGGATGGCAACATGGTTGTGTATTCTGTCTGACTGATTTGTCTCTGTGGAAATAGTAGACGGTGTGTGTAATAAGTATATGTTTTGTATATTTAAATTTTTGTTCGTACCCTTACTGATTTGGGTCTTAGGATAGAAAATACCAGAAAATAATCATGATCACCAAATTAAAGAATTTTATATTGAAATCAATACATATATCTGATAAAAATATGTTTTTATATTTTGTAGAATTTATGAAAAGTTATAAAAAATTCAGGAACATCAAAACTAAATAAAAGGATATAAGTTCATGATGTTCAAAAAAATTGCCAAAAAAAGGAAATCATGTTCCCTAACATTTTATCTAATGAATCAACCTCATACCATATAAATAATAATATACAATATCATTTAAAATTATTTAGGTAAATTAATAACATATAATTTCAATTCTATACAACTATTACAATTTCACATGAACATCAAAACTCTAATACTAGGGAACTGGTTTTGAAGACCATGAAAACGAACACTCATAAAAAAAATTAAACAAAATATCTCATCAGAATGGACGTAATTGAAACTAATAAAATTATAATAAATAAAATATATTTATAATAGGTTCCTAATTATGTAATTAATGAATTTAATTTAATTAACTGGGACATTAATGACAATTATGAAATGGTATCAGATATAAGGTAAGTGACTTCATATCAATTTCCTTTTCATTGAGACTTACTCCATACAGTGAAACTAATAATTTTTATGTGGTGTATATACTACACCATTGATATAATTTTTAATTTGAAATAATATTTCTCTTAAATATCCTTATTTTCCATATCAAGGATATTATTATTTTCTATGTCGTATACCATTTTTAAATATGGTGTTTACATTGAATGGTATATTAACTGGGTAAATATTCATAAATTTGAATCCTCAAATCAATATAGATTTCTTGCTTAGTAATACTTCTATAAAATTAAATCTATGTATGAATAATGATTTTCACTTATAGTGAGGGGTGGGTACAGACATTATATAGAACCATGATGCATCGAAAAGTCACATGATGCAAAATATTAGGTGGGAAACCCTTCATGTTTATTTCTAAGAAGAGTAAGACAAGTTTTTACCCACAAAATTAAACCAACCCATGGTAGGTCTTGAAGATAGTGGCTCATGTACAAGATACATGATGTCTAATAGATAATCATTTTCTTCATTTGGTATTTAGTCATTACATTCCATGATATTTTCACTATGAAAAAATATATGAATGAATTTCCATTCACAGTTTACTAATGGAAATAGATTTTTTGGCTATTTAACTTGGCGTAATGTTTATTCCTTATTGAATTTAATTTAATTATTATTGATTCATGTATCACATCCTAAGCAATTGAGAATTCCCTTTTTTCCCATCCCTGGTTTATTAAGATAAAATATTTGAATAAGTGTCAAGGAAGCAATTTATTATCCTTTGTTATGTTCTATGTTTAATTAAAAATGTAATAGGGGAACCATGTATGCATATATTTATTCAATAAAAGTAAACTTATCCATCCTTGGTGATTTGATCTCTTATATTTATTCCATTATAATAAGATAACCACTGACTCTAGGAAAATAGGGTCAGGGTTTTTACACAAATAAAGGTATTTGAGAAGAAAATAGAAGATGATATAATTTTATTTATTTCTATAATTAATGGGGTAAAAATCTACAATCTAATCTTATAAATTGTATTTTTAATTTTATCCTTTGTTAGGTTATTTTTTTAGAAAGCATTGGATTCTCATCAAAATAAATTTGGATACCCCAAATATTTTTTGGATCCAATGTGTGTATTTACATCAAACCAACCACACATGATGTATATTAGGAATTTTTAATGCACCGTAATCAATATTTTATAAATAAACATTGAATTGTATGTTTCTATTTGTGTATTAATGGGTTTTTTATTATTGTTAGATCTATAAATATTGTCCAAATTAGTGTATAAGGTCAATGACTTGAAATAATAAGATGATAGATTTCTTTAAATGAATATAGATTAATGTATAACTAGTAAAATTTAACTATCAAAACATATTTATAAACAATTTACTTATTTTGTTCAATGTCGTTGTAGTGTCCCTATAAAAATAATGACCACTCTTTTGGATATTATATTTGAAATATTATGAAAGATATCATATATCATCAAAATGCTAGAATAAAAAATAGGTAATTTCTAAAGGTAATTACCATTTCAATAAAAAAATGTTAATAATTTGTTTCTGTATATATTCCCAATACTACCAAGACTAAAAAAATATGCATACTCAAAAGAGTAAGTAATTTTTTATAGTTTATTGGGAATGGTTAATTATTTCAGAATGTTTAATGAAATAAAATTTAAGTGATTATCAATTATGTTCGTGATCTAGTATGGGTTATAACCTTATAGATACATTTTGGATTTGAATCATTAGTATTGTAATGATTATATATTATTTTGTAACAGTTTTATAAGGAGAATTACATTGGAGGTTTACACACTATAGATTCTAGCAGAGCTAATAAGAGGTCTAAATCCACCCATGCTTGTGAGATATTGAACTTTGAATTTAGAACTAACATAATGTTGATAGGGAAATGGGTCAAGATTTTATACACACATCATGAAAATCTGACTTACTTTTATTTATTTAGTTAATTGAATCATCATTTTATCTACTAATTTTTAGTTAATTTCATTATAATTTTTATCTAATACATTTTTAGTTAATTTTCATTGAGATAATTTGTGAAGAAGAGCACTGAATTTTGTGATGGTTGAAGGTTTCTTATTCTCAAAATCATTTTCTTGTGAATTGGATCACATCCATGGAGAGAGTTTCTTATCACCGCATATGTTATCCAATTAAAGATAACCTACATTTGTGAGTAATAATAAATAGTGTTACATGTATGAATAAACTAAAAATCAATGTAATACAAGGTCTTCCTGATATTACTCGAATAATATATTTTAATTTATAATTGAAAGTTTAGTTCAAAATATATGTCACATACTCAAAACCAAGAAAGCACAGTAAAATTATTTTAAATATTTTATGATAATAATACATAAGTCATTTTTGATGTGTAAGAATCATCCACCCTCTATCTGATAAATGGTGTACCTGGTATGAGATGAATTGTATGTTTCTTTAGTTAAAAATTTTCGTTTTAATTCACAACACACATATAATAATCGAAAAAAGTAAAAATCCATTAAGTTTATTTTGATAGATTAGAATAATTATCAATAATTTATTTATTATGTGTATTAATTAACCACACTTAAATATAAGAAACCTTATTACCAGTAAGACCCAAAGTGTTTTCTTTATTTTAAAAATGATAATTTAGCTCAAAATATATGTGAAATTCTAAAAACTAAGAAAAACATTATTTTTTTGATACTTTAGGAAAATTGCCAATAAGTCATTTTTAATGTGTAAGCATCATCCTCACCTAAATATAATACAAAGTGTGACGAGTATGACATGGAATGCGTGTTTTCTATTTAAAATTGATGTTTTAGTTGAAATCACACTTGAAATACTCAAATAAGGACAAACACATTTATATTATTTTGAAACTTTAGAAAAATAATCCATAATTCAATTTTAATGTGTAGGCATTAATCGTATGTCAATCTAACACGTTATGTGGATGGTATGTCTCGAAGGGCATGTGTTCAATATTAAAGTCCCATTTATTTTTAGAATTCAGAACGCGTATCAAAAACCTATAATATAAGCTTATATTGTTTTCATACACTAGCTTAAAAATCTATAATTCATTTATGGAATGTAGAAACTGACAACACATAAATCCAACTCATTATTTGGGTATATTGACCCAAAGTACTTGTTATGAAAATATAAGTTCCATTTCATTTTAAAAAAAATCACATATCAAAAACTAAGAAAATGAATTTCGATGGTTTGCAAGATTTAAAACAATGATGCATATTTTATTTGTGACATGTATGAATCTATCATAATTTAATCTGGAGAAAAAATTCGGTGTTCATGTCTTTAAGTCCATGTTTTTAATATAGAAGTTCCATTTTAGATTAAAGCACTTGTCACATGGTTAAAATTTACCAAACAATCCCATGTTTTTTTTTCAAAAATAAGGACAATGATACATATTTTATTTTTGATCTGTAGTAATTGACTACTCAAAAATATGACATATGATGTGGTCAGCATGACTCAACGTGTGTGTTTTCAACATAAAAGTGTCATTTTAGTTCAAAATATAAATCACATATCCAAAACCAAGAAATGAAATATAAAAATGTAATCAAAATTTGGTATAATTATATATAATTCATTTGTGATAGGTAGGAATTAACAACATGTCAATCCAATATATGATGTGTATTCTATGAATCAATGTGCATGTTTTAAAAATAACAGTGCCATTTTAGTTAAAAACAAGCATCAGAAAGCTAAAACTAAGAAAAATTTATTAGATTGTTTTTAAAACAAAGGAAATGATCTATATTTAATTTTTCATATGTTGGAATCTATAACAGTTCAATTAGAATCATGATGTTGTTTTTATGAATCAATGTTTTCATCTTCAATATAAATGTGTTACTTTAGTTTAAAATAGGCACCCCTATACAAAAAGAGAAAAATGATGTCTTTTTTCAAACATTAATAAAATTATCCATTCATTTGGGATTTTTATGAATTTATTGCACATAAATTCGATAGAAAATGTGGCCAATATGAATCAATGTGCATGTTTTTAATATAAATATAACATTTCAATTTAAAACATGCATCACAGATAAAAACTAAGAAAACTATATTATACCCATTTCCAAATTTTGTAAAATGATCAATAATTGATTTATGATATGTAAGAATAAACATCACATAAATCTGAATCATGATGTTCTTGGTATGACTCAATGTACGTTTTTTCAATTTCAAAGTATCATTTGAGTTTAAATCATTTGTCACTACCCAAAATTAATAAACGACCTCAGATTGTTTTCAAAATATAATACAATAATACATAATTAATTTTTGACATATAGAAATTGATCACACATCAATACAACACATGATGTGGTCGATAATACTCATTGAATTTGTTTAAAATATAAAAGTTCCATTTTAGATTAAAATGGGTATCACATAGCCCAACCAAGAAAATGAGCTTATATTTTTCTAAAATGTTAGTTTAATGATCCATAATTAATTTGTCACATATAAGAATCAAAAAAACTGCAATCCAACACATGATTAATTTATAATAACATCAATAAATACGTTAATTAATAATATAATTTAGCATATGTGAATTATATTACATTAATATAATAATTTTTTTATTTTTTATTTAGTGTTAGTAAAATAAAAATTGGTTTTATTGAAAGGAAAGTTTTTGTTATAGATGTATATCTTGGGAGAAATATTTATATTAAAGTTGTGATTTTTTATATAGGTTGTAATTTTTATGTTTAATTGTCAATTTCATATCAATATAAATGATTTTAAATTAAATTTCTAATTTAAATGATAGTGGCATGTTATATTTTTATTTCAATATGATTTTCTGTATATTTTTAATTCTATATGTTTGGTTTCTGATTGGGTTTACAGCTATAGGGATTCTGTAGCTTTTCTATAGTTGTATGGACATTATTAGCATTACCAAAAGCATTTATAAAGGTCCCCTTTAACAGAACTAACATAATGTAATGATAAAGTCACCATTTAACATCTCTAAAATAAAGCATTAGTATATGAACCATTTATTAGTTCTTTTTAAACATCATTAAAGGACCATTTATGAGTTCTTTATTTTAGCTCTTATAAAGTCCCCCTTTATCTATAATTTTCATAGTTTTTATAAAGGCTTCATGCATTTAACATTATTTACATTTTCAGTGATTTTTCTTATGGAAAAATCCCTTTTCTATCACTATTAAAAGACTCATATATATTATTTTTTAGAATAGAATGGTTTTTCTTAAATGTGATGTATGTTTCTATTATAAGACAAATTATTAAAAAAAATATTCTAACTAGATAAGAAAAATATATTTTTCAATGCCAAAATAATTTCAAACTAAAGGCCTTATTTTCAAATCAAATTGGAACCCTATACACATTTATCGTTGTGTATTGTTCATTATCCCATATGCTTCTATGAAACTAACCCACATATATATAATCAAAAAAAGTAAATCCTAGTCCTACTGATATAATTCATGATAAATTATTAAATGATGGTCACTTCAATTATTAGCTAGATAATACCCAGTCTTACCTTGTGCTAGATCTTCATAATAGCACTAGAAAAGGGATTTATTAGAACAAAAAAATGACTAGAAATCTCAGCACCATTAAAAGTGTGTGACATTTATTTGTGCTAAAATAAATAATGGTTAAGGAAGAATTTATCAACACTTTATTTTTGTTTTTATACAGGGGTCCTTTATTAACACCTTTTCAAGTACATATAAAGGCCTCCCTTTATTAGAACATTATTTTTTTCCACTGATAAAGGACATATTAGATTTTGTATAACTACAACCCTACGACAGCCATGTGGTAGCCCTATAAAAAAAACACAATTTGAATACAAAAAAATGAATTGAATTATATTCAAAAATGAATTTGAATTAAAATATTACATTTCTAAATCATTTTAACTTAAAATTTATATAAAAAAATTTACATTTATTTCATATTTACAATTTAATAAAATTATTACCCATATATATAATGAATACTCATAAAGAATAATTTTTCCAACAATCATATTACACCCCAAAATTCTATAAGAAGAAAATAATAATTTATAAATATTATGACATGAAAAACTGAGATTAAAAATCCCATGAAATATATTTATTTAAATTTAATCTCTTCAGTAGCTGACAGAACCCACAAACCCGAGCTTAATTAAACGGTAAAATAATATATCGTTATAACCTAACCATTAAATTGGTGGGTGTGAAAAGTAATAAATAAAATTTTAAAATTATTTTTTTTGAAAATAAAATTAAAAATTTATTGGTTATCTATTTATTATAAATAAAATAATAATAAATTAAAATAAAAAGAAATGTTTTCATAAAAACCCTATTTTTTTTAAAGATGGTTTAGTCACCTTTCATAAATATATTACAAAATTAATTTTGAATCCATTTTTAAAAAAATTATTTGATAAATTAATTTTTTTTATATTATAATATCAAATTAATTTTATGTTGATTTTGGGTATTTTCCTAAAAAGTATTCATTTTCCAATGAATAGTGAAAATACTAAATTTTAATTGAAATATGCATTATTGTTTAAATAATTTATAAATTCATATTTTATTTTAAAAGGGATTAAAATTAAAATTAGTTCAATTATATAACTATTTATCCAATTTAGACCTTTAGAATCATGTTCATATTGAATTTTTTAATAAAAGTTTTGTAAACTTTTTATCATTTTCTCTTTGAAAACCAACTTTCTCATTGCGTCTATGAGATTAATTTTAAATTTAATTTATCCAATTATTATAAAAAAATTTAAAAAAATCGATACCATATTTTTAATAAGAATACTTTCTATTATATAATAATTTCAACAAAAATTTTGAACATAATAAGTACTAAGAACAAAAAAAAAATTATTTATTGTGGTTAAGGTAAAAATGGGTTTACATGGTGTTAAACTAACAATATATTGGTTTAAATGGCAATTAAAAATTTCCCAATTATTTTTAATGGACATATTTAGACCATATAATGTATAATTATAGATTAAAATCTATTTTGGGCAATTTTTCATATGAAAAATGCACGTAAAAATTTTATTTTAAAAAATTACATGTGTATCACTCACCTCACTTATAAAAGACCACCCACTCTCCTCCCTTCTTCACACCTTAAAAACATTTTGGTTCTTGAAAACATTCCCAAATAACTTCCCAAATTTGATAACCTCATCCTAAAAGACTTATATTGGGCATAAATACAACGTAGGAAGGCTTTTGGTGAAATCCTAAAGAGGCTACATAAATACTATGTAATGTTATTTAACTAGAATTTTATATTTTTTCATCCTATAACTCATTTAATTAGTATTAAAACATGATGATATGATAATATAATTATATTATATATACTTAAATGTTTTTATGTCAACATAATTATATACAACCATCCTCACTTTCATCAAATGGGTTATGAAATCATCATTCGTGTGTATGGTGGACTACCGCCTTGTGAACCAATGCCATTCATTTTTTCATTTACCAAATCTCATGGTTACATATGATGATGTGTCAGAAGTATATAAATGATATTTATGATATTATTATACCTATTGTATCATTATATAATATATAACTTTTTAATTTTCATTCCATAAGGGATACTATAACATCACTCATCTGAACAACCTATTACTGCATCATGATGTGATATGATTCATCTTTCACTAACACTTTACATAGAAGGTGTTAAGGATGCAGTTAATGAATATATGTGATATAAATAAAATAATTATGATATTAATTTCATATTTATCATTATAGATAAATGATACATCAATTTTCTTTTTTTACCTTTAAACTGACTGAAAGATGATAACGTCTCTACTGTACATGTGGACTACCACCTTCACAAATAATTGTGACTATATTTTAATCATATAAAAAATTTAAAAAATATATAACTATATTTAAATAATTAATATTGTATTTATGAAATTATTATATTTTATTGTAGATAAAATAATACTTACATCCTTTATATATTGATCTTTGAAGAGCATAAATGTTACTTATACGTACGAATGACCTATTGTCTCCATGATCGTAAAATACTTATTTTTCCAAAATCGCCATTCATGATTAGTATTAAATACATTATTTATAAATAAATTTTAAAATTATTTCATTATTATTATTATGAAGATTTTAAAATAATGACTTCTTCGACCAATAATAAACCTACAAAATTCTTTTTTGACATAAGAGTCAAATATTTTCAAAACACCAGACATAAACATAATTGATTCAGTAATTTCATATAACATGGGAATAGGTGAAATAAAAGGAATAATAAACATAAAACGTTTTATTAAGAAATTAAACAATTACTATAAAGTTTATATTCAAGAATAAAAATAACGTATATGATAAGTTAGACTCAAGGTAAGGGACTTCATCTCAGATTCCCTTCATTGAGACATATTGTAATGATATGATACTAATTTAATTTATATGGGGTATATAATACACATTTAACATATAATATCTTGATTAATTCATAATTAAAATTATTTTATGTTTCAATTAGAATTATTTCATCCAAGGGGATTCGACATGAAAATTACTATGTGGTAAAAGTTATTGTACAATCTCACTTTATTTTGGGATTATTAACATTTTATCGAAACAATCACTTTATTGTGATCAATTATAATGGTAAATTAAATTTCTATTAAATATACATATGTTTTTACGATGGATATTATTATTTCCTAAACCATATACCATTTTATATGCAGGGTTTACTTTTAAAGTTACTTGATTAACTGGGGAAATATCGATAAAAATTTGTATCCTTTACTCAATAAAAATATTTATTGATAAGATATATTATTCATGATTTAAATTTATTATTCAATATATATAGAGATATTTGGAAATGTAGTGATGGTTGGGGCTTAGAATTATATATACCATTGATTCATCGATTGGTCTCATGAGAAAAATCAATTAGTCAAACTAAACAAGTTTCTATAAATAGTTATAAATAGTCGTATGAATGGTTGTGATGGTATAAGTATCACAATGATCGAGTTCATAATGTACAATAATTAAGAATTTCTGTAACCAATAATGTGCTTTTTATTATCCATGAGATTTTAATAATGATATTATCTCAGAATTCATTTCATCTCATTTTATTGACTAAATGGCATGTGTTTTTAGTTATTTACTTTTCCATATTGATTATTAATTATCTAATTATTAGAGACAAGTTATTGACTAAATGGAATGTGTTTTAAATTATTTACCTTTCAATACTGATTATTCATTGTCTAATTATGAAATACATGTTATTTACTAAATGGATGTTTGTTCAATTATTTTCCATTCCATGATGATTATTCTTATTGATTCATGATATCTTTGACTATAAATAACCCTTATAGAGAATTTGATATCACTCTTATTTTGTTACCATTCCACTTGGATATGAAGGAGAATTCATGGAATGAGTTCAAGGGTGCCAATTTTTTTCCATTTATATTCTTTGTAATTTATTTCCAAATTAAAACTAGGAATAGTGTAAGTATTTGGTTCTTCGAAAATGATAAAATGATTGGTCCTTTGGTATTTGATTCCTTTTATCTATGATTATGTAATAAAGTAAACACTGGCTCGGTTTGGGGTCATTATAGATATGCCTTCGAACAAAATCGTGTCCCAATAATAAAACTGATATTTATTTTAGTAATAATAAATAATAAATAGAAAAATATAATTTTAATGTTTTATAATTTACATATGATAAGTTATATTATTAATTACTATATAAAAAATAATGATATTACCAGTTATACTGTTAAAGTTCCACTTATATTTAAAATAAGAATTTCAAGTCATACTAGCCACATCATGATTTAGACTAATTTGTAGTCAATTCTTACATATAAAAAATTAATTATGGATCATATTACTAAATACTAAAATAAATTCAAAGTTTTTTTCTCAGATTTGGATATGTGATGCATGTTTTAAATAGAAATGGAACTTGTATATTGAAAATTCACACTTTAATTCATACAAATCAAATTTGTGTTTCATTTACATGTGGTCAATTTTTATACATAAGAAATGAATTAGGGATTGTCTTCCTATTGTTTGAGAACAATTGGTGCTAATTTTCTCCATTTTATTTATATAATGTTCATTTAAAATTAAAATGGAACTTCTAGATTGAAAACATGTTATTCGAGTCATACCAATCACATGTTTTGTTATATTGATGTGATATCAATTCTCATATATAAAAAATATATTATGGATCATGTTCCTAATGTTTCAAATAAATCTAATCTTATTTTGACTAGGTACATGTGTTTTAATCTAAATTGAAACAGTTATATTGAAAACAATCACTTTTTGTTATACCGACCACACAATGTGTTATAGTAATGTGTGGTATAGATTTCAAAAATGAATTATGGATTATTTTCTTACATTTTTAAAATAATATGAGCATGTTTTATAGGTTTTGTCTAGTGACATTCTTTTTAAACAAAAATAGAACATCTATATTAAAAACATGAACTTTGAGTCATACCAGCCACATTATGCGTGGGATTGATATGTGGGAAATTACTACATGTCAAAAAATGTATTATAGATCATTTTAAAAATCATTGAAAACAATCAGAGATCATTTCATTAGTTTTGTCTTGGTGAAATGTTTTTTAAACTTAAATGGTACTTCTATACTGAAAAAATACATGTTGATTCATACCAGCTACATTATGTGTCGTATTGACATTTAGTCAACTCTAAAACATCAAAAATGAATTATGGAACATTTTCATAATTTTTTTGAACAATATAATCACATTTTATCTGATTTGGGCATGCAATGATCATTTCAAACTAAAATGGAACTTTTATATTAAAAACACACACTTTGAGTCATACCAACCACATATTGTATCTAATTAATATGAGTTCAATTCCTACACATATAAAATATATTATGAATCATGGTACTAATGTATGAAAACAATTCAATCTAGTTTAGTCAAATTATTCTAGTGAAGCATATTTTAAACAAAAATGACGCATTTATATTGAAAAAATGCACATTGAGTCAAACTGGCCAAATAATGTTTCATATTGATGTGAGGTTGATTTATAAATATAAAAAATAAATTAAGGATATTTTTTTATAATTTCTAATAATAATTAGAGATCATTTTCTTAGTTATTCTTAGTGATACCCATTTTTAAGTGAAATGACCATTCTATATTCAAAACACATACATTGAGCCATACCATCCACATCATGTGTCAGTTTAATGTGTAGTCAATTACTACAAGTCATATATGAAATATCGATCAGTTGCTTAATTTTTTAAAACAATTAAATCTCAGTTTCTCAGTTTTTATATATGAGTCATGTTTTAAAATAAAAAGCCACTTTTATGTTGAAAAGGCACACTTAGAGTCATACTAATCACATTATGTGTCAGATCTAGGTTGTGTTGAATCATAATTTTCAAAAATAAACTATGCAGATTTTTTGTAAAATTTGAAAACAATAGAATTTATTTTTCAAGGTTTTGTCTATGTGATATATTTTTTAAACAAAAATGGAACTTCTAAACTGAAAAAATCTAACTTCCAGTAAACCGGCTGCATCTTCTATCATATTGATTTTATGTTGATTTCTATACATAATAAATGAATAATAAATTATTAACCTAATGTTTTATAACAATAATGATATAATTTTCTTGTGTTTCATATTAACTTTTGATCATATTGATGTGTTGTATTGCATCATTATGGGTATGAGATGTGTGTTTTAAACTAAAATGAACCATTTGTATTGAAAACATGCATTTCAAGTCATATCAACAATATAATGTGATAGATTCTTGTTTCGTCAATCCTTACATGTCAGAAATGAATTATGGATCATTCTTATAAATTTTGAAAACAATTTGATCTTATTTTTTATTTTTGGATATACGATACAGTTTTTTAAAAAAAGTGACATTTCTACATTGAAAACACACACTTCAAGTAATACTAGATAGATCATGTGTATTATTTATGTGGAATAAATTCCTATACATCCCGAATGAATTATGCATCAGTTTCTTAAAATTTGGGAAAACCCCGTGATCATTTTCTCCATTTTGTGAATCAGATGTGCGTTATAAACTAAAATTAAACTTTTATATTGAAAACGGGAACTTCATTTTGTACTGACCACATCATGAGTTGTATTGAAATGAATTAAATTACTATAAATTGAAAATATATTATGGAAAAATATAATTTTGTCTTCTTAGTTTTGTCTAGTGACACATGTTATAAACTAAAATTTTAATACTATATTAATAACATGAAATTTGAGTTGTACCTGCCCCATCATGTATTAAATTGACATACAGTAAATTCTTATACATCATAATTAAATTATTGATCATTTTCCGAATTTTTTAAAACAATACAATTTTGTTTCTATGTTTTTGTATAGTGAAACAGTTTTTAAACTAAAATGTAACCTATATATTGATAAAGAACACTTTGATTCATAATGTCCACATCATTCATAGGATTTATGTGTGGATGATTACTACACATTATAAATAAGTTATGTGTAATTTTCTTATAGTTTCAATATAATATGATCCAGGTTTCTCAGTTTTGGTATGAGATGCCCATTTTAAAATTAAATGTAAATTTTATATTTAAATTATACACTTCGAGTCACATAAACCACATCATTTGTCATATTCATGTGTAGTAAATTCCAACACATTACCATTGAATTAGGGATTTTTGTCTTAATGTTTGAAAATAAAGCGATCATCTTTCATCTATTTTCCAATATAATACATGTTTTAAACTTAAATGGAACTTCTATATTGAATATAATATCTTTGAGTCATACCATCCACATCATTGTCATATTGATGTGTGGTTAGTTCATACACATCACAAATGACTTATGTATTATTTTTCTAAAGTATCAAAAGAATCTATATTCATTTTTTCGTATTTGATTATGTGACGTGTGTTTTGTAATAAAATTTCTATTTTAAACTAAAAAATATATTTCAATTCATAGAAGCCACATCTTGTATCAGATTGAAGTGTGACTGATTTCTACACATCAAAAATGACTTATTTATCATTTTATAAATGTATGAGAAAAATTTAATTTGTTTTCTTTGTTTTGAGTATGTAACATGTTTTTTGAACTAAAATTTCAATTTTATACTAAATACGTATTGTTTAGGTCATACAAGGTACACCGTGCATTATATTAAGGTGTGATTGATTCCTACATTTCAAAAATTACATATATATCTTTATAATAATGTAAAAAAACAATCTGAATGCTTCTGTTCAATTTTGAGTATGTGAGGTGTGTTTTAAAGAACAATTAAATAAAAAATAGACTTAAAGTCATACCTGGTATACCGTATATCATAATGAGGTGTCATTGATTCTTACACAAAAAAAGAATGATGGATTAATATAATAAAATATCAAAACAATCTAAATGTGTTTTCTTGGTTTTGAGTATGCAACATGTTTTTTGGATTAAAGTGTCAATTTTAAACAAAAAAAACATTCCCTCTGAGTCATATTAGGAACACACTATCTCATATTGAGGTTTGGTTTATTACTACACATAAAAAAATTATTTTCCTCAAAATATGGTGCTCTTGAATTAGATCAAATTTTTGGTGATAGGAAACACTCATAATGGATGTGATGAAAATTAAGGGCATTTAATTTTGAGGACAACAAGATTTCAACGGTCACACCATTTTTTAATCATATTTAATAATTTTATCTATGAAAATATAAAAAATTTAAATAAGATAAAAATTAAATGTAAATTAACTAAATAATATTAGATAAATGAATAAAAAATTAATTGAATAATTAGTAGAAAGTCACCTTTGGATGATGTTTTTTTTAAATTCTTGGCCCACTTTCCTATCTCTATTATCTCAATTTTCACCCCAAAGATCAATCTGTCATGATCACAAGAAGATTAGGACATGTTACCAGCTCTAAAAAAATCTATAGATCATAACCCTCAATATTACTTCCCAACGATAAATAGGTGGAAAATAATATATAATTGTTAAGATACTAAAGTTTGATATTAAAAATGAATCTCTAAATTTATAGTATGTATATGATCACAAACATGATTGGTAACCACCTTAATTTGATGTTAGGATTTTTTTTAAATTCATTATACTCTTCCCACTCATATATAAACAAATATACGTTTTCTTGTGAGTAGTGAGATTTTTTTAAATCTTGGTAGATATGAGAAAATATAGAAAAAAAATATTTACAAATATTTTTAATTAAAATTTAATTATCTTTGGAAGTTATCTATTCAGGGATGCTAGTATTTTGATGGTATATGATATCTTTCATAAATTCTAAAATTTAATATCCAAAATCATTACTATGATTTCCCTTTTTACACTACATAAATATTGGTCAAAATTGGTAAATTGTTTTGAAATTTGTTTTGAATGTTAAATATTACAATATTTACTTTTTTTCCCATTTAAATAAATCTATAGGCCTATTATGTTTAGTCATCATCCTCATACCATGATTGAGAATGTATTTGTATATCTACCTATTATAATAAAATTCACATTAAAACACAAACTAAAAATTATAATTCGATATTTATCTATAAAATGTTGATTGTAGTGAATTAAAAAATCACAATAGACATCATCTGTGTTCTGATTGATAGAAATCCAATATTTGGATCCATAAAATAAAAGTTTTGGGTAAAAAAATGATTTTTATGGGAATCCAATCCTTCATAAAAATATGAAAAAATGTAATGAAATAAGGTAATTATAATTTATATGATTATATAATAGAGTTTCATCCCTGAATTTTATGAATGAATATGTGTTTTTCATCTATTATTTTCTCCTCAAGAACCTCACATAGTAAATATTGCTTTCATGTAGATATCTACAAATTCAAAATAAATGTTTTCCATATAAATGATAGAGGGATTATTGAGTCCAAATATTTCATCATAAGAGTTTACCTTTATATAGAAGTATTATATATTCCTATAAATAAAATGAATAGTTTTTAACATTAATGAACTTAGTAGATCATTTTTTGGACATTCTTAATTTATCTTTATAATATTAGATGAACATGATATGAAAGTTACAATAACATTATCAACCATGGTAACATCAAGATCATCAAGAGGAATAGGCAACTCATCACTCCGTTCAAGAGCTATTTCCACCCAAACCCGCATGTGATCTTTTGGTAATGAAAAAAATATTACCATTTGTAAGGTAAGAAGTTGATGGGAATGACTATCCTAAAATATAGTGGGTTCATGTGTCTCTTTATGTGCTTGATCATTATTCCACTAAAATTTCCCTTTGATCCCTTCAGATATATTGATCTTCCAAATGATAATTAACAATAATATCATTAAGAGAATCTATATGTTAATTTATATATTTCATCGTATCATATTTATATCCTTGCATATTCATCGTCGTGAAATATATTTGAGGAGACACTCCCAAACCTTCAATCCTAGCATGACCATGTTGTTCAAGAAACATTTAAGATACTGAAATTCGTTTTTCTTTAGGTAAAATTGATACTGATTCTTGTGCCTCAATCACATGAAAATATACAATCATAAATATTTTTTTTATGTAATAACACTATAAAAAATAAAAAATTACCACAATTTCATTCTTACACATGATTCCAATAATAAATGTGTGTTTTCATCAACTAGTTTACCATGTTTATTTAAGAGGGAATCCTTCCATATCATATGACATGAGATCAAATTAAATTCATATATTTATTAATCAATATGCATAAAAAAAGAAACATAAGTTGTTTCATATCACTTAAAAATTTTTTAGTAGATTTAAAATTCATACAATTTTATTTTCAAGTGAACCATACCACATCCTTTCTTTATATTGGGCTACATAGTTTCAGATGAACATTCCCTAGTTTCAACCCTTCTTTTATATTACATAAATTAGTAATTTTGAATAAAATTGTATAAAATAAATAATTTCAAATAAAATGTTGTCCACTATAATGAACTTGAAATGATTTATCTTTTTGATGACTAATGGATGTTTTCCATGTCTCCATGTTTATAACATGTGCATACGTAACTGGTGGGCATGGGTTTACTTTCCCTTCAGTGTCCATGAGATGATGCTTTCTCAGAAGTGTTCGGAAGATTCAATGATATTTTCTTGAAGCCATTAAGAGAAATTTATTATGTATATCATCTAAAATAAATTAATCTAAGAGGGATAATGAAATTAAAATCAATTTTTCAAATTTATAATTTTTTGGTAATGTAAATAAACTATATTTTAACATTACCAAAATATATTCCCAAATGATGTACTTAAATGTAGGAACAAAAGGATGCCACACATATATATCATTTGGCACATGAATTATCATTGAGAGACCAATATAACTAATTAAAATTTACTTTTGGGGGTTTTCATATTGGCCACATTGATTCTAGTGAACCTAAAATTTTATACTCTTTCCCTTTAACATGATAATTTTAATTAACATGTTGACTCTATGACATTAATATTTTTCATCAACATGGTGCTGATCTCTTACTAATTCTATAGTCTTGAAATTATTCGTGTTTTCATACCTTAGGTTGGTGAGATAATATCACATTGAATTCATTATCTATATGATTAAGAAAAATATTTAAATTAGTTAATTAAAATGTAGTGAATAAAACATAATATTATGAGTAAAAGAATAGTATATTAAAAATAATTTAAACTTCCTCATTGAACTCTCATTTATTTTCTATAAATGTTGAAGTTATATGGAACTTTGATCAAGTATCAAAATCCTATATTTTATGTCCCAAATAACATACAATGCATTTCTTACATTGTTACTTACATGAAATGATTCTGATATCCCAAATAAAGGGCCATCCTCAATTGAATTTTCATATGACCCTATAGTTGGTTTAATCACAAACAAGTCAGTTTAACAATTATTTTTTGTTAGGCCCAAGACATAAAATAACTACACTACATGTGATTCCAGTAATAAAGGATAATCATTATACCCTTCCACATTTAAATTCACCTTCATTAAGACCAATTCATCAACATTCACTACACTCTAATTTTCAATCCAATTGCAATGGAAAATGAGAAAATAAAATGTTGTGTAATCCAACATATTCATCTATTAAATGATTCAAAAATATTAAATATTAAATAAAAATTATTTCTAACCTTGGAACCAGATACGTACACTAATTCCTCCAAAATCAAAAGTCTACTGGTTTTCATCATTCTTTTTTTATATCAGTCCTATTTTATAGAATGTATAACCGTTAAATAAAAAACTAGTGTAATATATAACATTTAAATTTATCCACTTATCAAGTTTTTGAATTCAAATAATAATTAAATTTTGGATTTTTTGATAACTCCTTGTAAATATGATCTTGGATCCATCTTATAAAATATACATTGTGATGGATTGATATCCACTATTCAACCCATGATTCAAATGTCTAAGATTTATTTTATTGGCTTCAACATAGGGATTAAAAACTAATAAATTATATAAAATATATATGTTATATATCTCCCACTTTATGAAATTAATTGTAATAATATCTCTTCTGGAAAACCTTTTCACATAAGGTGTCCAATGTGATAAGATTTTGGCTGATCGAAGCTATTAACATCTAATAGGTAATTGGTATAGAACTGAACAAATTATTCAACAATATCAAATTATGTAATACAATGTTCTAGATAATTTCAATTCTTGACATAACCTTACAAAATATCCATATACCATTCAAAAGGTTAAATCAATATATAATGGAAAAGGCCACATAGTTGAACCTCTCTAACCTAGTGAACCATAAGTTTGACCATTATATCAATGATTAATGGTGGGGAAAACTCTTAATTCATATAATATATTTTCAATTTTTTTATTCATGATATAAAACTTCAAAGGGTTAATAAATTTAATATATATGCCTTTAAAAAAGAAAAAGAGAGTTTGGTTTTTTATATCTTACATTTTTAGGTAGAATTTGAGATAAAGTGATTGTTTTAAAATATTACATCAAAACATGATTGTCATGTTATTTTAGACCCTATATCTTCATATAAGTCATTGACATGAAATTATTTCTATTTATGAATACCCCACTAAAGCTTTTATTACACTAGGTGAACTATAAAATTGAAAATTTTCTTTTTCTGGATAGAGTGTAAGTTGTAGAAGGAAGAAAAGTACTCCTTTTACCCTTCATCGATTCTAGATCAACCCATATCCTAAGGTTAATCATGTCAAACCAAATCTTTATTCCATCTTTTATTTTATCACTAAATTTTATTAATGGTCGAATAACACTATCAATTAAAATTTTTTATGCAGGAATGAAATCATGAAAATATCTTATGTAAAAAAATTATATCATATAAATTCTAACAAAATTGATCTCTTTTTTCAGGCAAATTTTATAAGGTTTTTTGAAAAACGATTATAGAAAATAGTTTCAATATCATTTTATTTCTTGATTAGTTGATCACCTTTTAAAAGATATGGTTTTATACCTTGTTCTGTATTCCCATCAAATGATTTTATCTAGGGTCAGAATTTATGTCATCAAGGAAAACGTTTCTAATGTCCTAAGAACACAGTCTTTGAGTAATGTTTAAACTAATTTTATTGCATGAATTCTTCACAAATGGGACACCCCAACATTCCATTAATGTTATACCCTAAAAAACATCCATAAGATGAAATTTCATTTATCATAATTTACAAAAAGGATCTCAATGTGAGTTATTCGCTTCTATGAGAATCATTCAATGTGACCCATGTATCCCAAATAAATTTATGATTTTTTATCAATGGATCCAAATAGACATAAATAACAATATCGGGTTGTTTTCATCCAGATATGAGTATATACAAAATAATATATTTTTTCTTAATGCATAACCATGGTGAAAAGTTATAATTCAGCAATATAACTATATATTTACTATGAGTAATAATCTATACAACAAAAGGATTTATCCCATTTCTGGATTACACAAGTCAAATTTTTATCAACTCATTTCCAAGTTTAGAACACTCATAATCAATTTTATTCTACTGAGAATAGTCTGCTGGTTGATTTAATTTCTTAATTTCAATTATTTTATATGTGTTCCATACCAATTTCTTATAATTTTACTTGAATCCATATAGTCAAATAAACTTTGTAATGATAAGAAAGTACCATTAAAATATTTAATGTCATGATTCAACTTTCTTGTATCAATTGAAACCACAGTTATGAATCTTTCAATGTGATTCATGTTCCTTGAGAAATAATATGGAATAATTTGAACTTGAATTAATTTTTTTTATACATCATTCCCACTGAAATTAGAATTCGTTTAGCATCATTTATTCAACAAGGAAGCTCATTTTATTCTAGTATAATATTATTCAAGAGACTAAATATTAATGTGATGTAAGTGTTGTCCAATATGCTGCAAGATTTAATATTATATAAAATCAATAAAACTGAAAATGATGTATATTTAGTACAACCAGTTTATAGTGGTCTCTTATCATAGATATTTATCTTCTCAAATATTTTTTCAAAATATCGAAGTCCATATTCAATTTTTATTGTCATTTCTTTTATATGATGTCCATAAACATTTACACTAGTATTCATATCAAATGATTCATAATTCATAGTATAATCTTAATCTATATTTACTTTTATTTTCTTCCCATGTTTAGCCCAAAATTTATATGTCTAATCTGTTATTCCAATTAAAATTTTATTACTACTAATTTGGATGAATGTTTCTTGAATAAAAATAATGGAAACATTGAAAAAGGATTTTATAAGTGTCATATGAATGCTATGTTGAAAACATGATGAAATCTTTAACTCCGTCCTCACACTCTTTTTCTTATGATTAGAATACATCTATTTTTTATTCATATTAATCCAATTATTTTCAAAAATATTCATTTGTTAAAAAAAATTAATACAAAAAAGGTATTCATAATCAAATGAGAATGTTATAGATACATTTAAAATATGAAACCCAATATTTGTATTCTCTTTTTGATGATTGTTAACAAGTTATCATTTAACACAAGGGTGGCTTGAAAAGTAAAACTATTGGGGTAAACATGTGGTCATTGTTCCAGGTTCTTGATTTGTTGTTTTATGGGTCAAAAGGATATAATTCTAGGATGGGTTTTGTAAATTTTCGAGGTTGGAGTCTTGAAAGAGGTAGGATTTGATTTTTATTTATTTCATCACTTGGTACCTGGTGGACTAGGTGGTGTTTTGGTGACAATGTTCTTAGGAACCAAAGATGATTATATTTTATCATATGGTGAAACAATCATCTTTATCCCAAGTTGAATAAGTGTCCTAATGGGATCATCATATAGGCTCATCTCAAAATAATGATACGAGTATATACTCAAGTACCGCAAATAACTTGAAAAAAGCATTACCATAGTGAAACTAACAATTTGAAACAACTATGGACAAAATTTAGAGTGGAAAATGGGAGCAAGGATTAAATAATATAGAAGCAAATATGGAGATTTTGAATGAATATAGAAGGAATATTCAATGCGTTCAATAAGGGAAATCAACTAATACGTGTGAAAATTTAAAAAAATGGTGAACTATGAATGAAAAAGTAGGTTAATTAACCTACCTAATTATGATATGAAACATTCTAGTGTGTATTCTTACTTTTAGAATCATTCTTACAACAATATATTTTAAATACAATTGAGGTTAGCGGGTTGTGTTACAAAATTCCAAACATAGATGTTTATGACAAAGAAAATATTAAGAGGATTTGAATTATTATATCTATTAGTAAAGGTAAATGGGAATAATTTTTTAATTTTAGTCTATGGTAGTAGGAAGGATACCTATAAATTTGTTACAACTCCCTCATGATTGAAATTCAATCCAATACCTCACTCCAAAATTAACTGAGGATGTGGAAAGAGTTGGAATGATTAGGTGATCAATAGTTATCAATGGCCAAATGTCTTATATGAGTAATTTTAAAATATTTCATATGATTAAATATACATATAATACCCATAAATAGTAGTGAGTAGTTGAAATCATTTGTGAAATTTGGCCACTGACAAGTATTAGTCACCTAGAATTAAAAACAAAATAAAATAGTGAGGCTAAGAAGAATTGAGTGGACAGAAAGAAATGTGATTTTAATGGTGAACCAGGTAATAACCACACTTGATGAGGATGTTTTGGGGACTATAGGAAGCATTCTGTGATTGTGTTGTCATATCAGATATGTATGAGAGAGGTAATCTACATCTAGGAAAGAATCACAAGGATAAAGACACTCATTAAAGATAACATGTGGTAAATTATTAAAACAAATAAGATCTCCAAATATTTTTTTGGCGTCATGTATTTTTTAAAAAGGATTTAAATTATTAATTAATAGCATATACACTTCCTATGAAATTAATAAATATGTTTTTGAAAAATAATATGCATTTTATTTAAAGGAGGAATCTATATAAATTGAAAAAATTATAATTTAAATGTAATTTTTTATTATTGTAATTTCTATGGGAAATATAGAACCACTAGGTTTTTAGGTTTTTACCAATGGTTGATTTTGAGTGGGGATAAATGTGATGCACACTAGTTTACATCGGTTTGCCATTATTTATCTTAATGGAAACATCCAATTGTTCCCACATCCATAACTCAATATAGACATATTTTCCAAAGGCATTTGGCCCATTAGAGTTTCTAACCAAATGATATTTAGAAACTCACATTGGTATATTGGATGGGAGGTTAGGCTCATCACACCATTTTGGGGTGGAATTGTTGCCACCCATGTGCCTGAACCAGTCATCTGACTAATGATTGTCCCCACAGGCCAACACAATATTCTAAAAAATAATATGCCTCCTATTTAAAGGAACATTGTATATCAATTGGAAAAATTCTAATTTAAAATTATTTTTTAATGTTTATTTTTATAGGAATAATACAATTGCATGGTTTTTTCGGTTTGGCTCGATGGTTGATTGTGAGTGGTGTTAAATGTGAGTCATAATCATTTACATAGGGTTACCATTTCAATTATTATTAGAAACATACAATGATTCTCACATCAATAACTAGGTACAGACCCACATTCAAATGGTAGGTGGTCTATTGGGGTTTCATAAAAAATGCCTCATAAAAACTAACATTGGTCAAGAGGATGGTAGGTCAGTCTCATCGTACCATTTTGGGTGGAATTGTTTCCTACTATGGGAATCTCTTGTAGATTTAAGATATGTTTGAGAATCACATTCTGATCCCAAATCAGAAATGGTTAACCTAACAAAATGATCTAGGTTAACATGTAACAATTGAGCTCCACTAACACCACAAACACCATAGGTAAAATTGTAACAATTGGGCCCTGCAGATAGCATAGACAGCCCACCTTGACATGACTATCAGTTCCTATCTCTCATGGTGACACCAATTGCATCGAAGACACATGGCCCCCACCATTAGGCCCACCCATGTGCCTGAAAAGTTCATCTAAATAATGATTGTCCCCACAGGCCAACATATGTTCTTTCCATTGTGCATTATCCTCACTCACACACACATTTTGGAAAATTCCTAGGACAGTCCATCTAATCCCAATAGAGATATGGTTACCTAAAAATGATCTAGGTTAACGTGTAACAACTGGGCTCCACTGACAACACATACACCATAGGATAAGTTGTAACAATTGGGCCATATCGACAACACAGAGACCGAGCCTTGACATGAATGTCAGTTCCTATGCCTCAATGTGCCACTAATTACCCCGTAGACAAGTGGTCCCCACCCTGAGGCACACCCATGTTCCCAATCAGTTCATCTGAATAATTATTTTCCCCAAACTCTAATATATGTTATTTCTAGTGTGTTTTCTCTTCACTCACACACACATTTGTAAAATTCCCAGATGGTCACCCACCCTAAATACTACTCTAGGCCATACACACATAACTATAGAGTTCTAATCAGGTATGTTTTTGAAAAGAAAGGTTCACCTTGTAGACATGTCCCCTATCTTTTATTCATTTAACTATTTATCATTCTAGGGTGTTATATTCACCCCCTAGTACAAAACATCCTCCTTGTAGACCCCATATTTCAACCTAGTCAGTGCACCACACTCAAGGTTGGGTTCCTGCTCTAATACCAAATGTAACAATCGGGCCCCACTGATAGCACATACACCACCCTATGACATCGTCATCAGTTTTTAGCCCACCAGTTGCCCTATAGACATGTGGTCCCCACCATGGGGCCCACCAATGTTTCTAAATGGGTCATCTGACTAATGACTATCCCTATAAGATGACACATATTATTTCTTGTGTAATTATCCCTCACCCACACACACCCTAGGAAACCTTCCAGAAGGTCACCCATCCTAATCACTACTCAAGGCCAAGCATGCTTAAATATGGAGTTCTTACCAGTTAGGTTCCTGAAAATAAAGGTTCAACTTGTTGACATGAGTCGTTACATTTAATCATTTAACCCTTTATCATTCTAGGGTGTAACGTATCTTCATTCATGTGTAGAATAAGAAGGGTATCTCATTATTTAATCTATATGTATTCATCTAAGGTACTTCATCCATTTCTCAGTAATGAATAGTTTCTTATATGTTGAGGCCACATAACTAGGAACTTTAGAATTTTTTTCATGCATGGAGGTGGTTAATATTCAAAGGAGGGTATTGAGCCATTATGAGGCATCCTACGTATCCTATTTGTTACAGGATTCTAAATCCATGTATTTTTTTAAACTCGTGCAGTTTAACATCATTCAAAAAGAAAATATGTATGGGAACTTATGCACTGAATATTTGAGCTCGAGTCTCGAGGAGACGTCCTATGTATCCTAATGATAGATGGAATCAGAATTAACATAGTTATTTCTTTCCCTTGGGATTGGACCCATGGTAGATTGCCTTATATGAGGGATGTTTATATCATTCCACTCATTGGGACTTACATAATAAGATTTTCTTAGATGGTGGAAATTATTGATGTGAATGACATGACCATTACAACTCCCTAATCCCATGTGATCTGTACTTGGGGTGAGAAAAATGGGATAATAAGTAATCATTCTCACTTAATATGGATACTAAGAATATGTACTGGGACATCCCTAGGTATTTTAAATATGGAGCTCGATCCTTAGGAATGCATTCTACATATCCTGGTTATTATTGTAATTGGGTTCATTATAGTCTAATTGGATTCTTAGTCCACTGATGGCTGAGATATATGATCAAACCAAGTGAATTATTGGTTCCACTGGGTTGAAATTCTTGATACATGGTGGGACAAAAACTAAATTGGGTTCTCAATTGAGTTCAAGATCGGGCTTTTGGAAGACATCCTATGTATCCTAGTAATGATAGGAATCATAGTCCACTTAGTTCAATGAGTTATCAACCTGTGGGTGGATGAGGAAAGTTGATCAGCCCATGGGAATGACTGGGTCATAACTGTTGGAATAAAGGAGACATGGAGTGACTTACAACAAAGTGGATTCCCATTTGAGTTTGGGATCAGGACTTCAATAGGATTCCATTGTATCCTAGTCATGGTAGGAATTAGATTACTTGTAATCCAACTATTTGGGGATTACATACTGATGATTACCTTAAATTCAGGACATATCATATTGTGTCGTTGAACGAGGCTTACACACTGAGGCTTCCTATATCCGGATAAATACTTGTTACAGGAATTATATGATCATTGTAAATTTCTAAGCCCATATGATCTCTACTTGGTTTGAGAAACAAAGGATGAAATATGACTAGTCTTATTTGTTGTGGATGTTGGACTTATGTGTTGGGACTATGCTTTGGATGCTTAATATAGATCTCTTGCCTTAGGAAGGCACCCTACATATCCTTATTATAGCAAGAATCAAATTCATCATACTTTAGTTAGTTGGGGCTTAAACACATATGTTTCCCTTATATGTGGGACATATCATATTATTCCATAGATTGGGGATTGTACAACGAGGTTTCCATTCTAGTTAGGGCTTACACAAAAATCATAAACACGTTTTTCATCTTCTAGGTTTCCAGTTTGACCTAGAACTATTTTCCTCCTAACATATGTTGATTTTTTGTTTGACATGCCTTGATTTTCTACTTGATATATTGAAGGATGTCTTCCAGACATGTCCAAAGAAAATTGTATTATCCAATTTTTTCTGAAAGACGTCACATGACATAGATGGAATGGCTAAATGTTGTCTTACGATTGAGGCATAATTTTCTCGAGGAAATCATAATACACGAACAACTTGTCCCGTAAGTCATCAAATAGCATCAGATGACATGATTTAGAGTGAGTCTCGTGACTCAAATGAGTTTCACTAGTGTGCAGAACCTAGCTGAAACACATGGAGGGAATCACAAAAGTTGGTTTGACATGTATTGAAGGTTGGTGTATGTCTTGAACGACTTTTCCATGTGTGATTAGAATAGTTTTGTAATATGTTTGAGAGACATTTCAAGAGCTAGTTGACATACTCAGAGGGATTTTCAATGTTTGGATGGATTTTCTGGAGGATGTTGTGAGTACCAGTTGACATGCCCTAATGTTATCAAGAGACTTAGCCGACTTGTACAGATGTCACCAAATGATATGGGTGACCTATCTAGAGGAAATTGTAAGGCCTGTATGGAGATACCAGAGGGTGTTGTGAGAATTGGGTGGCATGTCTATGGGGAACCATGTAACATGATCTAACATGTCCCAGAGACATTTCATGATCCAAATAGTATACCAAAGGAGCATCAAATGACCTGGGAGACATCTCTTGGTGCTTCTAATTGAATCAGGTGGTTCATGGGAAGTGCATGAGTGTTAGCATATATGTTATTTTCATAGGTATCCCATATTTTATTTATTTTTCAGCCATTTATTTCTTATTCCTTAAATTTTATTTAGTGTTAGATTATATTAAGTATCATGTGTCTTAGAAAATATGTGGGATTCCCTCTACACGACCCACTAGAAGTCTATCATGTGATCTATGAGTGATAATATGAAGTTTCTATAAATGATACGTGATCATTCTAATTCTTCCTTGGATTTTACATGATGGGAATATTTTTTAGTTATGAGATCATCCACACCAAGAAATCTTCTTCTGTTGTTGGTTGAGCCGATGTGAGGTTCCAAGAGTTCATTTTTTTTGTTAGCCATTAATTTTCATACAGGGGTGGAGGATTTATATTCTTCTCGCCCTAGTTATTCGACACTTTGCGTGACTCAATATTCTAGATTCAACAGAGGAATTTAGTGTCACATGTCTTCATGAAGTCCTACCACAGGTAATTTTTGGGGCATCACATGATTTTCTAAAACCAGAATAACATCCCATCAATTCCCCCATTCATTGGATTATATCCAAAAATGGGTATTATTTAATAATTCAAACATCCTAACAAAATTTCATTTTTAGGCCCACATGTATATGTTCCTTCATGAAATCATGGAACCTAACGAGATGTTTTCTCATGATATTTGATGCATTTTATGAAATATTCCCTAATACAATGATTGATTCTGAGGAAGCTCTCATGAGATGAGTCATACATGTCGCTAGGTGCCTGTGATGTTTTGCAGATCACTAGGTGTGTGTTGAATGATTTTTATGACCGCAAGTGTCTCCCTCCTTCTCCATATTTTATTTACATTGATTATTTTACAATATTTGGAGATCTTGTGAGGTTGTATGCATTTTTTATAATTCAACCATTCTCCTCATAGATGATTCATTGTTTGAGTTTTATGGCCATAAAAGGATCCCACCTTTTGGATAATTTCCTCTTATTTCCCAAGGATTTTTGGACGGTTCATAGGTGTACATCGGTTGACAAAATGAATGAACTATGGGAGCCTATCTGGATACCTCCACATATCAACAAATTTTTAGGGTTCCTTTAGATGAGTATAAGTACTTGTGAAAGGGACTTTGTGGGGCCTTCAACTGGCTATGTGCTATGTGTGACCATCCATATGACCTTCTTCTAGTCATGTGATCACATGTATCTTGGGTGTTCACATGGTCTTCTGAATCATAAACACAATTCTCATACATTCATTTGTGGGGAAATAAAACCCATATTAATGTATTTTCTTGCACTTTGGATTTTACAATGCTCATTTGGAAGGTTTCAACAAATCCCCCTCCCCTCATGAGTGATTGCCGTGGGGAAAAGGGATCGGTTATGAGTAATGTGAATGCCCACCTAGGGATTTGGCTCTCTCATCAATCTGTGTATTAGGAATCACTTGGTCTACCGAGAACTATTTGGTATTCAATGGAATTAATTTTAAAAAGGGGGAGTGGAGAGGTATTCATTCACAAGATAATCCATTATCCAGATATCTTATGCCCTTCTACCATGATGTGACCTTGTCATAGGACCCTCCCGTAATAATTTATCTGAAGATCTATTTCTGAGACCTCTTCGAGAGAACCTATTTGAAATATTTACATTTCCCAAACACCCACTAGAATCATTTCACAAATATATCATTGGTAATTATTTTAACTTCATCCATGGGGATGTGATCATCTTGAGGGTTTTGTGGGATTTTATTTCATGATTTCATGATCCTTTGACTATTAATAATATCACATTTCCATTTCAATGTCATGAGATCGTCAGTCTCTGAGTGGTCATGCGTCTTGCCAAGTACATGGCGGGTTTATTTGAACCACAAGATCATATGAATTTATGCATTTCATAAATTCATTATGTGATTCATGAATACCCTATGGAGTCCTGTGATGTGCATGATACTACCATTTTTATCCCATTCCAATAAAAAGATTTTATTTTATTTTCCTTGCATAAGCCTCTTCCTTTTTTTGATATTGATTCTGCATCTCATCAAAGCTCCTCCACTAAAAATAATAAATGATATATGATTTCTAGAAACCTCAACAATAACCCTCAATATACCATGAATTCTGATAACAAGATTCCATAATGGATTCACTCATTTGATCTTCATAATTATCCTTTATCACATCAACTTCATGTATACGGTTTCTTCTTGCTAGAATATTTTTTCATTCCTCCTTCAGACATTAATATACTATCTTTCTACATGTCAATGTCTCCTAAATATATTCTAAGGATAGTTTCCAATAATGTTTGAACGGTCATAGCTCACTCCCATGGGTTGTATTATATGTTGGAAAACTCTCCCTTCGGTTCGGATGGTTATGATTTTGATCATCATTTCATTGATCAGAACTACTAAAATAAAATCATCTATTATTTAAAAAATATAGATAGCAGATGGAGGTCCAAATTGAATCTCCATCCTAGTGGTATTTTTTATGATGAATGGGCATTTCCATTCTGTGTCAGGGAAATCTTCTTAGAGGGTTTTTAATAGTTATCTTCTATTCATATTTATGAAGAAGTATGTTTTTCAAAATTTAATATCTATTTCCATCAATATATTCTTCGATAAATTGTTAACCGCTGATATCCTAGAACCAACTCATTTCATTTATCCCAAGGCAGAGTGGGAATCGACCTAGGAGATATCTACCAACTATGTAGGATCCCCCCTCTCAGATAGATGCATGATGAGTTCCTTCTAACCAAAGATGTTTGGGATGACCCTTTACAGACCATCATATTTGAGAGGGACATGGATGTCATTGTGAAGGAAAATCTATGAAAGGATCTAAATACGTTCTCAATTATGTCTTTCAAATACTGAATCTTCATTTTCCTCTATCGTAGTAGAGATAAAAAATAGTTATACTCCCCCATCAGTTCACAACCTAGTGAAATCATGTAAGTTCCAACTCATATTGGTCCATATTGGAAGTTGGGTATCATAATTCATAGATATATAGAGTTAGTTCATATATCTATTTAATCCTTAGGTTTGGAGGCTTTATTTCTATGTTCTTGAACAAATGTATTTTCCTAGGTGGGGATGCATGTTCAAGAATGTGGGTCAATACGATAGTAATGAAAGAACAGTAAGAGGAGGGATGATTCTTTAATCAGTAAATGCTAACCCTCACATGCCTTTACAAACTCTTATGCTACATTAAACAAGGAAACACCACATATAGGATCAGCTGCCTTTTCTAGTTTTTACTTGGCTGGATAAGGGAGCATTTCCATTACAACGAATACTGCAATTCCACATGGATCCATGAATCCTTATCTCATCCAAGGGTTATGAACATATTTTGGGTTGAAGCTATGTCACTTAGATCTAACATTGTTATAGAAGTATTGATTAGATCTGATAGATTTTATTTCACGAGTTATCCTGCATCTACTAGGATGATCGTTGACCACAGAAGTGTCTCTCTTGATGAAAGTTGATACATGATATCCCTTTATGATGTGGTTCATGTAGCTAGGATAGAAAATATGATCATCTGCAATCCATATACACATTATAAATTTTTTCATCTGTTCAGATGCAACAAAAGAGTCTCCCCTCTTCATTTGGATGGTGTGTGAGGAGAGAGACACCCCAAGATCATCTTGTAGTTTTGGATGATTTGGGAGTCTGAATACATCGATTCAAAGTTCATTCTTCCATATACTGATGCTTCAAACTTTCTAACTTAGTTCTATTCCCCATATTGTGTCATAACCTATCTAGGTGGTGTGATAAGATAACTAGTTCAAATCCCTTATGTGTTGATATAATGGAAAAACAAAGATGATCTCCTCTTCTTTATAAGGTTCATTAGAGATTTTTCGAGACTCAAATATCTAGATGATGAGGTTTGGTATGGATATAATCTATTCATGAAGGTTTATGGAACACTTTGGTGGTTCAACTCTAAATGTTTCAGCCAAATCCCTATTCCCCATGGTATTGAATCAAGAGTTGTGGTCCATCAAAGGTTCCTTAATGGAGTGTAACATAATTATATTGAGAAAGTGTACAAAACATGATGACATAACCTCTAGGAATTCTAAATTGTTTTTATAGTTTGGTATAAATAGTGCAAATCATGCCTAAAGGGTTTGAGTCAGGATGATGATATGGGAAAATCATATCGGGTATAGACCTAAACACATTGAGGTGGTGAGTTCTTCCATGGTACAATTAGGGCTCGCTAAGATTAAAAATACCATTTTCATAGTGAAATATTTGGTTGACAACCATAGGAACATATGCACGAGACATAGGCATGCATCCATAGTCAAGAAAATGGTCCCTTGAAGTCATGTATCCTTTTCCAAAGGCCGAGGAATATTTTCGGTGATCTGAGGTGCTCAAATCATGATGTTTAGTTTATTGAAAGTGTAATATCCATGAAGTGTTAAAAGACCCTAAAAGTTGTTTTACCACATATATAACATATTATCATTATGTGGAGATGTGAAATATCATTACTCTAACTTTTTTCCAAATTAGGGGTGTAGCAAGCATAGCATGGATTTTATCAGGGTCATAGTGTAGAACCTATGAGATTTAATCCTTGATTATTTGTTCCCTAATTTATCTTAAACTCTGGAGAAGAAGAGTTTAGGGGGAAAAGACTTGACTTTTCCTCTTGCCACCTTTGGTGGGTTTTCAATCAGACAAGCTTTGTTTCCCTTTCACCAGTAGTTTAAGGTCTTGTGATTTGGACCATTATGTTCTAGAATTTAAGTTTGTATAAATTTAATCAAAGTGTATATAGTTTTAAGGTAGTGAAACACATGGAACTAATACGGTGGATGATATAGTAGAGCCTAATTATGATACCAAGGGTTCAAGATTACCCCATCACCCTTCTGAGCAGATGATTAAGATATTCTAAATCATGGATTGAGGTTCTCATATCATAAGTAATGATATGAGACAATTATAATGGGAGTAGATCAGAACAAAATGAGGTGTTGAGTTCTCCCACAGTGATTTTAGGGCTTACAAGGATTTGAAAGACCTTTTTGATGTTTGAAGCATTTGGTTGAAAATCATATGAACATATGTAGGATCCATTTTTATACAAGAACAGTCAAAAAATGGTCCCTTGAATCTAGGTATCTTTTCACAGTTCCATGTACAGTTTCTGGTAACTCAAGTTACTTGATAGATGAAGTATTCTCTATAGCTTTATGTGATTAAAAGATGATAGAAACACCCCATACACTAGTTGTCTGGGGTAAGGCTCTCATGGTCCTTTGATAAGGGATGAAATATTGTTGATGGTCTACACAATTTACCATCATGTAGTGAGGACATATTTGTCTCCATGCAGTTTAACATCATGTGGTAACGATGCTTTATGTGTACATTATCATCATTTTTTAGGGACGTTTTCATTGGGAAGTTTTAATGTCTTGTAACCAGAATTTTTTCCTTACAGTTTAATATCATGTGGTAAGAATGTGGGAACCGACATGAAAAATTTTGAATGAAATATTACATGATTATGTAGGACACAAATAGATCTATCCCATACGTAGGAAAATTGATCTTTTGTTTCTCATCGTCTATGAATTTGGGGTTCATTTCTTAATCAGTTGTTGTAGTTGTGCCGGGGATTGGAGATCTGGGTGTCACTACCTATCATATGATGATAGAAATCAATCCATGCATAATTCAAAAATAGGAAACACTCTACACAGTTCTGGCCCATATGTATAGATGTGATCCTTTTCCATTTATTGATGTAGTTAGACCCAGGATTTGAGATCCTAGCATCACTATGTATCATATGATGATAGGAAAGAGGCCACATGTACTTATTGAATACCCATTCAGTTTAACATCATGTTGAAAATATGTTGGATTCTTGATGTGATAAGGGGTATTATGGAAAGAACCAAGGATGGAAATATGGTTTTCACTACATATCCCATAGTTGTAGGAATCAATCCATACATAGTCCTTGAGGAAGGAAATTCCTTTGCATGTTTGGCCTATATGTTGAGAGGGTGTATTTTTTATGTTAATTTGTTGTGACTAGGGATATGATTAAATACCCTGGAATCAGTATGTATCCTATGATAACAAGAATCAAGCCACATAAAGGCCTTCAGGAACAAAAGTGTGGTAGGAGACCAATTACCAACCATTGTAGTCCACTCGGGTGTGGTTCACATGAATGTGAAATTTTATGTCATGAAATGGAAATAAAATTTGTGGTTTAACATCATGCATAGAGGACTCATGGTATCACTTTTTTGGCCTTCAATTCATTACCATGATGAAACTTTCATGATCCATTATTCAATGTTTGTGTGGGGAAGGCCTTACTAAAATTCATAATCTCACATGGGCTATGGTCAGTGTGGGAAACATGGAATGGAGAGGGTTCCTCTCACAATATAGAGGTGATTAAGGATAAGATGGGGGAACTTTGCATCATGTGGTGGCTATACCAATATATAGGATCGAGGAATTTCTACATATCTTATGGAAAATTATAATCAACATATACAGAGTTCTAGAAAATCATAAAGATTTATTTCATGTGACAAAAAAATAATCCGTGTTGTTTAATGTCTTGGGGTGAAGAAGTGGGTCACTCAATGTGAAATGGAACTAACATTGTGGATCTATGTTGTTTTACATTATGTGGTAAAGACATCTGCCATGTAGTTTAACATTATGTGGCAAGGAATAGGATTGAACAATATGAAAGAAAATGAATATTTCATCTTGGCCCATGTCTACAGGTCAGGGTGCCACTAAGTGTCATTTGATGGCAGTAATAAAGCCATATATTGTTCTTGGATGAAGAGATTCTCTATGTGGAGCTAACTCTTACATGGGGATGTGAAAATATCATCTTTCATTCACTCAAATATAGTTCTTGTGTCGTGACTCATTGGTGAGATGTTGTTTCCTGTGGAGTTTAACATCATGTGGCGAGGATGTGATTCATATATTTTAGTCACAAGTGGTTAGGGCATGAGATGTTGTGTATTTTAATATTCTTCTACAATGAACCAAGATGCTAGGTAGTTTAATTTCTTGCTTCCAGTACGAACTTGTTCTATTTAACGTCGTGCAATGAGGATGAGCTCCTAATGATTAATGTCTTGTAACTAGGATGACTCCATACATTTTTACATCATGTGGTAAATATGTTGGTATCTTGATGAAATATATTAAATTTATTTCATGAGAAAATTCTTATTAGGGGGGTGACATGCTCCCCATCCATTGTGGCCAATGAGTATGCTTCATTTTGATAGATCTTATGTATGATGTAAGGCCCTTCACGTTTTCCTTCCAACTTCATAGGCTTATTTTAGGGTGTCATTGGGGTCCTGGGAGATAATAGCATTTCTACTTTGAGGAATTAATAGAGGTGAACCTTCATATTAAACGATTGTTTAACCTGATTTTGATGCACTTCATGTCCATGAAATGTAGGCAACCATCTCTCATTGAGTCTCTCAAAATAATTATGCTAATTCCATGACTTTTCATATTTTGACTGTTTTCTAAAATGGATATCCAGAGGGAAGGAATATGGACTTCTATGGGTAATAATTCATTGGTCCCATATACTAAAGATATTGTAATGGTTTGTGTCGTGGTACTTGTGGTGGTATGGTAGGCCCATAAAGCAGAGAAGAGACCATCCATCCATGACTTCATATCCCTGTTCACCTTATTATGAATTATAATTTATATAATCTTACCGATGTATTATATCTATCCATTTTTCATTTCATAATAGTGATATAATTTATTTTACTCGATGTAGTACTCTGGGTATTGTTTATTCGACTCCGTAGAACATAATTTGGTGTCGTTTTATGTCAATATCATGTGAGGTACTTCAAATCTAGTAATGATATGGGACTTTAAGAACTTGATGATTTTATTCATCCTAAATTATTTTAGGGGTTTTTACATAGCCCGTTTGGAAAAAATTCAATATTAGTAAGGATGTACTCAAACTATTTACCTATGGATAGGGGATATCGCCCCACAATATCCATTATCCAAATAGAAAATTGACAGGAATACAGAGTTGCATGTTGAAATTTTGTGGGTTTATGAATAATGTTTTCATTGATCTAGAATTCATGACATTTCATGGTGAATTCCACATAGTCTTATGATTATGTTTGCAAGTAATAACCTAGCATTTAAATTCTGTGGGAGAGTCTGCTCCCAAAGGAATGAGTATTGCAGGAACCCACATAGACTTATTTCATGATGGTGTGAATCTATCTTTATGTTGTTCATATGATGAGGGTTCCATGAAATCCTAACATGTACAGGGAATTTAGCTCATTTGTTTCAACTTGTACGGTGAGGTTCCCAGCATGTTGTTGAATCCTTTCCCTTCCAACTCAGTCTATCAGGAGAACTCCATTTCGGATATGATTAATTATAGGATTCATACATCCAGGGGTGGATATCGATTCATCATGCTATGGGTGGTGTTGAACTAATTAATTTATTCTATATAATAGATTTTTATTAAATAGAGCACTATTCATTATGAATATGAAAGATTTATTCCTCCTGGTCGGGGTCAGCCAAAACAGTGGTTGCATTAGCCAACACATTATTCATTGGTGCAAGAATTTTGTGATCGAGGAACACGATGCAATGTGGGAAAAAATGGGAAATCTTCCATAAGTCACTTGAAATGTCTAGTTAGAGGGGCCAATTATTCTGTTTTGATGTAACCATTGATCTAATTAATCCCTAGTTATTAGTCCCATTTGATAGTTAGGTATGCTATCTACAGTTGTAAGGATAGTTCTAACCCAGCAATGAGGGATTGGTATTCTTACCTCTTATTCATAAAATCTTCATATAGTGAGAAATAGTAGGGGAAAACTGCTTTGTCTAGACAAACAAATACAATCCCTTATCCAACTCGATTATGCTTTGAGTTTTCTATCCTTTTTCTGATTGGGATCTGGGAGGCATCCCCAAAATACATCTCCCATGTCTGGGGAGTGTTATGGTCATAGAAGACCACCTCTTCTGGGATATCGATATCCATTTTTGTATTCTCCATGTAGGGATGTTCCACAAAAAATCATCTAAGGATTTCTCTTTCACCGCATTTTACGACACAAACCAGATTTCATGTAGTTGCAGAATGACCACCCATCGGTCCAGACACCCAGATAGAATGGGGAGCCAAAGGATATAGATTAGAATATTAATACAAGAGACTATATGGGATTTTTGGTGCGACAAGTAATTCCTCATATTCTTCTCTACAAATTTGAGTACAAGGTAGTTCCTTAAGGTTGTTCTTCTCAACATCTAAGTATCATGTATCACTACCTAGAGTTGTTCAGATGAGATAGTAGAGATTGTTATAACTCCCTAAATAATTTTTCTTTGTGAGGAGGGAACCCAGTGTGCATTCCATTATAGCATCCCACCTTTTTTTTACATTACTTTTCCTTACATTTTAAAAATAGAGGATCTTTAAAGTCTAGTGTCTTCGAAATCAGGAACATAATACATGAAAACAACATAGAAAGTTCTTCTAATCCACTTTTAAGGATTAATTATAGGTTCATACTATATACAATTACTTCATCTTGTAACATGGAGATATACATCAAAATAAAGGGTGAGAAGAAGGCCCATTAAGGGAAGCACGAGAATCTGTTTACTTGTGATATAAATAAAAACTTGATAAAAACATAAAGACATGAGCATTGGAATTATAGGAATATCATAACGAAAAGAACTTGAAACATAAATTTAATATATGGAAATAAAATTTCGTTTATAAATTCATGAACATATCACCAAGTTACAACCCCGAGGTTTCATAAAAATTACCATGGTTATTCACCAAGGTATCGTGAAACCTATCATCTGTAGAGATAAATTCATTACACAATTCATTGGAGCTCTATCAGGGAACAACCTTAATATTTATTTATTTTCATGTGATACACATAGATTGTAATCAAAAATTTCAAAAATAACCCATATAGTATAAAATAATTGGGTTTCATTTCAAAATCGTGACGTTTTAAATGCACTTTAAAAATAAGATCGTTATGTCATTTATAACCCATGGAAAGGGAGTGAGGGTTATATGTTTGTAAATTACAGAATCAAATATATAATTTTTTTTTATTTATAATCACTCATAAAAACTAAATAGTTCTAGGTATTCACATAAATAAAATAAGAGAATTTCATGAGAGAAAGAGAGAGAAATTTGAGACGAAATTGCTGCAGCATAACGACTATATAACTTGGATTTAGAAAATAATAAAAAGAGAGGGGACAAGGGTCACCCACTCATAAATAACTAATTATATACTAGGGGTACAGAATAAAAATAAATAAGATCATTTTATGGAAATTTTAAGGAAAACCCATATGAAAATTAAACTTGAAGGAAGAGAGAATATGTGATTTCTTTTATGAAAATCCGGTAGCCTAACGACGTCACTTAACAATTCAGAAAGTAAATTGATGAGAGAAGAAAGGGCCCATAATAATTTGGACATGAAATGGACAATAATAATGATATATTAGAACATACTTCCATATAATAAAATGGAAACTATAATAAATAACTTAAAGTAAGTCATGACTTAAAAGAGGTGGTTGAAAGGATCCCTTACCTTGAAAAGTAACTTTGAAAGCATGAAGGTCGGGACCTTGGGAGGCTTGAGGGAACCTTGGGAGGATTCTAGAGAGAGGAGGGTAGAGTTTTGACAAACTCTAAAGGCTTTGAGTAAAGAGTAAGTGAGATCATGGGTGGGTTTATTTTGGAAAGGATAGGGAATTGTTTATTATTTAGGTTTGGGGCACCTCACATTAAACTGAACAAAACCACGAACCAGCCAATGGTTTTTTCCCACAGTTTCTTCCAAAGGGGAGTGGAAAAAAATATTTTATAAGGTCAATGGAAGAACTTCTTAAAATAATAGGGTTGCTTTTGTGGAGGTGAGTCACACTCTCAAGAAAAACAATTTAAAAAGACAAAATGTTATACAAGTCTTGGAGGGTCCACTAAAGCATTGTAAAATAAATAAAACACACCAAAAATCACATTATTTTAATGGTAAGACATATATTCTCCAAAAATACAGTTTATAGTATTTTATTACATCATTATTGGGTAATTATGATGTCATAAAACACATTTTATCTTTATACAATATTTAATTTTTAACCAAAAATTTGACAGTCTAAGAAAATTATGAAAAATTCAGTGTTGTATAATTTCGACATCCCAATGCCTGATATAATATTCATTTTATCTAAATAATTTTATAAATATGTTAATTTTCACTTCTAAAATAAAAACCTTCATTTATCAAAAATTCATGGGTTTTGACAAAAAATGGCTTTCCAACCTTAATAAAAATTACAATTGCATTCATAAAATTATATGATCATTTATATTTAATAAACATTAATTAAATAATAATAAAAAAATATTATTTAATCCAAAAAATCCATTAATTCATCAAAATAAATTTCTCAGTAGAATATTTAACTAAAAATAAAATTTTTTCTTTAAAAACTATTTACAAAGTAACAATAATAAAATGAAAGTACATTCATTATTATATAAAAAAATAATGTACATAATCATAATACTAGAGTCTTCTTAGATAAACCATTAAAACACCTGCATCAGACCTCAGGGTAAGGTTCCCAATGGTGATATACTCTTGGGGTGGCTCAGATAACATCGCTCGAGTGGGAATCTCTATCAACATCCATTTCTCCCGTAAGTGGTTCTGATCGAGCTTAATGTATTCAATCATAGAATGCATTTGGTCAAGAGAAAATCACAAAGATGCAACATCCTTTACGAGCTCTATTAAATGGGATTCAAACACGGCAAGTCTACTGGATGAGGCCATCACTTCCTTTGTCTGAGTAAAAAGAATTTGTTAAAGCCCTATATTTATACTAATAATGTGATCACTATTCAATGGCTATATTAGCAATGATCATAATTCAAAATGGTATTTTAAAATCCAAAAACATAAAACAAAAGAAGTGCATGTTTTGTTTAACGATTTCACATATTAAGACATTTAATTATATTAAGAAGGATTTTCATTAACAAAAGTTTATGGCGTTACAATCTTCCCCCCTTAACAAATTTTGTCCCCAAAATTTTAACTCATATCTTATAAAGAGAAAATGTGCAGGTACTTCTTCCTCATAGACTCGTCAAGTTCCCACGTGGCATCATCACATTTGTGGTTCCTCCACAACACCTTAACGAGGTTGGTAGTCTTGTTGTGTAGAACCTTGTCTCTATGATCCAAGATCTCCACCGGCTACTCCCCATAAGAAAGGTCATGTTACAATTGTACCACCTCTAGGTTTAGTACATGTGAAGGGTCATGTATGTACTTCCTAAAGAGGGATACATGGAAAACATTTTGAACTTGTGAAAGATTTGGAAGAAGTTAAAGCTGATAGTCCACTGATCCCACGCGATTAAGGATTTCATAGGGGCCAATGTACCTATGGCCGAGCATTCCTTTCATCCAAAACCTCGTGACTCTCTTCCAAGGTGAAATCCGAAGAAAGACTATATCACCAACATCAAGATCCATGTCCCTTCGACGATTTTCGGTGTAACTCTTTTTCTAAATTTGAGAAGCCTTAATGTCTTGTTGGATGGGGTGGAATTTTTCTGTCATCTATTGTACAATATCAAGCCCAAGAAGATTTCTCTCAGCAGCTTCATCCCAAAAAGTAGGAGTTCTACATCGCTTCCCATATAGAGCATCATAGAGTGTCATTTGAATGCTCGAGTGGAAGTTTTTGTTGTAAGATAACTCAACTAAAGGGAGATGTTGATCCCATCCACCTTTAAATTCCATTGATCATGTTCTCAGCATGTCCTCGAGTGTTTTAATAGTCCTTTCAGATGGACCATTAGTTTGGGGCTGATAGGTCATACTAAATTTCAATTCAGTGCTCAGATCTTGTTGAATACTTCTCTAGAACATTGATGTGAACCTTGGACCATGATCAGATATGATATAAAGTGGAACTCAATGAAGCCTTACCACTTCCTTCATGTAAATAATGACAAGATAATCAAGAGATAAATCTTCCTGAATGGAGATAAAATGGGCAGTCTTGGTGAGACAGTCTACAATAACACATATCACATTGTTTTCTTTGGAAGTTCTCGAGAGACTAGTGCAATGTCCAAAATGATATTGTCCCACTTCCATGATGGTATGGGTAGTGGTTGTCATACCCCTTTAGGAATTTGTCACTCTTCCTTCACATACTGACATACCAGGCACCTTGAAGTGTAGTCAGAAATCCCCCTTTTCATATTATCCCACCAATAAGGATCACGAAAGTCCCTATACATTTTTTTCTCCCAGGATGTATAGAGAAAGTAAAGCTTTGAGCTTCATCCTTAAGCTCCTTCTTTATTTCCAGAATATATGAAACACATAGTCTTGTACAAAATATCAGTACACCTTCTTGATCAGTGTTGAACTAAGAAAGCTTCCCATCCTTCACAGCCTCAAACTTGTTCTGTAAGAAAGGGTCTTCTTTTTTAGCTTTCTTGATCTTCTCTAGTAATGACGATTGAGAAATAATTTGGGTTATGGTGGATGATGTCCCTTCCCTTATAATTACCACATCCAACTTTACTAGGTCATTGATCAATGAATCTTTTTGAATCCTCATAATGTAAAGAACAACTGGGTCTTTCCTGTTTAATGCATCAACTACTTTGTCTGCTCTTCCGGGATGATAATGAATTGAACAATCATAGTCTTTAAGAAGTTTCAAACCTATCCTTTGACTTATTTTAAATTCCTTTTGTGGGGAAATATACTTAAAACATTGATGATCTATGTATATATCAAATTTCTCCCCATAAAGATAGTGCCTCCAAAACTTCATAGCATAAAATATTGTAGCTATCCCCATATCATGGATAAGATAGTTCTGCTCACGAGTCCTTAACTGTTGAGATTCATAAGCAATGAATTTTTCATTTTTCATAAGGACTCACCCATGCCCTTTCAGAGATTCATCGCTAAAAAAATGAATCATTCTGCACTTAAGGGCAGAGTTAACATGGTTTCAGTAACCAATCTCTTCTATACCTCTTGGAAACTTTCCTCACACTCCTTTGTCCTGATGAACTTGAAAACTTTTCGAGTTAACTTAGTTAATGGATTAGAAATTCATGAAAAGTTTTTCAAAAGCATCCTATAATATCCCACTAAACCAAGGAAACTACGAATCTCGGTTATTGTTGTATTCTAAGGCCACTTCTCTACAACTTTTGTCTTTGCAGGGTCAACTGTGATTCCTTCATTGGTAATAATGTGCCCCATGAAAGCAACTTATTGTAACCAGAAATCACATTTTCTGAACTTTCCAAATAGCCTCTTCTTACAAAGATCTTGAAAAATAACCCTTAGATGATCTTCATTCTCCTTGTGACTTTTAGAATATATCAGAATATCATCAATAAAAACTACCACAATGTTATCAGGGTAGTCCTTAAATAGTCTATTCATCAAATCCATAAAAATTATAGGTTCTTTAGTCAGTCCGAAGGGCATAACAACAAACTCATAATGCCCATATCATGATCGGAGGGAATTTTTTGGAATATCATCTTTCTTCACCCTCAGTTGATGACAACCATAACGAAGATCAATCTTAGAGAGGAATTGAGCCCCATGAAGTTGGTCAAATAAATCATCAATTCTTGGAAGAGGGTATTTGTTCTTTACTACAATCTTGTTCAGTTCTCCATAATCAATGCACAACCGCATCGATCCATCCTTCTTATTCACAAACATAACAGGTGCTCCCAAAGGAGACACACTCGTTTGGATAAACACCTTGTCCAAAAGATCTTGGAGTTGTTTCTTTAATTCCTCCAACTCCATATTTTCCATCCCATAAGGGGTCTTTGATATTAGCTGAGATCCAGGTATGAGCTCAATGGAGAACTCTACCTCCCTTTCTAGGGGAGGTCCAGGGAACTTCTCAAGAAATACATCAATGTATTCTTGGGCGATGGGGACATTTTATATCCTCAAACTCTCATTTCCTTCTTCTTTAATGATCAACTCCATAAAAAATGATATCTGAGGTTCTTCTAGACAAAGATCAGGTTGATATATCTCTCCTTGGAAGATAACTGTAGGTTCTCCATTCAAGACTACTTAGATTTCCTTGCTTCTGCATTTGATCATAGCATTATACATTGAGATCCAGTACATCCCTAGTATAATTTCGAATACCAGCATGGGAATGAATACTAGATTTATGATAAAATTGTGCTCACAAAAATAAATACTAGTGTTTCTAAACACTAACGATGCTTGGATAATCCCACCATGAGTCTTGACAGATAACTCTACTTTTTGAAAATATGGATTTGATTCTAAATTATTTGCAAACATGGAGGAAATAAAGGAATGTAAAGAACCAGAATCAAACAAATTACTCTCTAGTTTTGAGAGAACAATAACAGTACCTTCTACCACATCATTTGGAGCTTCAACTTTATCTGTCATGATATAAAACACATTACCTTGCTCCCTTGGCCTTTGTTGAGGTTGATGGTGGTTCCCCTCCACTACCCTTGGACGTGGACAGTGATTGGAAAAGTGACCATGTTGTCCACACTTAAAGCACTGGACATCAGGTAGGGCCCACACCATCTTCCCCTTATCATCTGTGTTTGGAATTTGAGGTTTCACCTCACTACGACAATTCCTTGTAATATGGCCATCTCTTCCACACCTGTTTCATTTCTCGCTCCCGAGCAGGTAATTCCCCGAATGCTTCTTCCCACATTTATTACACGTGGGAAGTTACACTTGATTTCCTCCTCTTCCTTGAACAAAGTTCCTTCCTATGTTGGGCTCCATCGATCTCTTCTTATTTTTTGATTTGTGAGACCACTACATCTCACCAAACTCCATCTCAACTTTCATCGCACTCCGCATGATCTCCTCATAACTATCATAGTCTTGGTTGGCTAGATTCTTTAATAGATGAGGTCTAATTCCACTAAAGAATCTATCAACCTTTCCATTTGGATCCATGACCAAGCTAGAGGTGTAATGTGAAAGCCTTGTGAAGTTCATCTCGTAGCTTCCAACAGATTCATTCTTCTTCTACTTCAGCTCGAGAAACTCCTTCTCCATTCTTGTTCTCATCGATCGAGGGAAATACTTGATGAAGAATATCTTTCTGAACTCCTCCCACTCCATATCTTCAACTTCCACTCTTGTCCTTCGTTTTTTAATCAGTTCGCACAATTCACCAGCTTCTCATTCTAAGCGATAGACAGCCAGGGTGACCTTCTCTTGTTCAGAACAGCAGAGCACAAAAAATAACTTCTTGATAGAGCTGATCCACTATTTGTCAATCAATGGGTCGGTCGATCCATTGAAGTTTGGTGGTCATTGACGCATAAAAAATTCAAAAGAAGGCCATTCTATTCATAGTGATATTGATCTCTCAGCTTGATTCAAGGTATTTCCCATAACTTCAGTTAGTTGGTTCATCATTCACATGAATGTTTCCATTCCATCTTCCATCAGATGGTCGTCAACGCATGGTTTATTGCGGTCACCACCTGCAAGGTTCCACCTATTTCCTGTCATTTTCTAAAAGAATAAAACCTTTGTGAGAAGCTTATTTCATTTAAAAATATTTTAACCATAAATGATTTTTTTTCTTAAAACATCATTCTTATAAAAATACATTTCTCTATAATTCCTTGACAGTGAGTCATAAAAATCTGGCGATTAACCAAACATATCCCCCAGGAGTGTCGTAACCAAGAGTGCAACAAGGCCCATTGTCATGCACCAGTTCCCGTTCGAGTCTAACTCAAATTGGTGTTTTCGGGTTTTACCCTTATGTACATCTGTGCCAGAGCTGCCTCTACCTACTCGTATCCATACATGGATATATTTGTTTGATAAACCACTTACTCATTACTCACCAAAATACCAGGAAGTTTTCTTTTATTTAAAATTTTCTATTGGGTTCTTCTTAAGGTTTTAATATCCTAATTTCCATAAATATATAAACTATCCATTGATACCAACAATGGAATCATGCTTTTTTATTACATAACTTTTCATTACATTTTAAAAATAGAGGATTTTAATGTCAAGTCTCATGGAAATCAAGAACATAATACATGAAAACAACATAAAAAATTCTTCTAATCCACTTGTAAGGATTTATAATAGGTTCATCCTAATTACAATTACTGCATATTATAACATGGAGACGTACATCTAAGGAAAGGGTGAGAAGAAGGCCCAGTAAGGGAAGCAAGAGAATCAGTTTACTTGTGATATAAATAAGAACTTGATAAAAATATAGACATGAGAAATGGAAGTACAGGAATATCATAACGAAAAGAAAATGGAAAATAACTTGCATATGTGGCTACAACATTTCATTTATACATTCATGAACATATCACCAAGGCACAACCCCGAGGTTTCATAAAAATTACCAAGGTTATTCACCATGTTATCGTGAAACTTTCCATCTCTAGAGATAAATTCTTTACCCAATGCATTAGAGTGATATTAGGGTGCACCCTTAATATGTTTTTATTTTCATGTGATCAACATATATTGTAATAAAACATTTCATAAATAACCCATATAGAATAAAAGAATTGGGTTTCATTTCAAAATCATGACGTTTTAAATATACTTTAAAAATAAGATCGTTATGTCATTAATAACCAATGGAAGGGGAGTGAGGGTTATATGTATGTCAATTCAAGAATAAAATATATAATTTTTTTTAATTTATTATCACCCATAAATACTAAATAGTTCTGTGTATTCCCATAAATAAAACAATATAATTTCCTAAGAGAAAGAGAGAGAAATTAGAGACGAAATTTCTGTAGCATAACAACTATATAACATGGTTTTAAAAAAGAACAAAAAGAGAGGGGACAAGGTTAAACCACTCATAAATAACTCATTATACAGTAGGGTTATATAATAAAAATAAATAATATCATGGTATGGTTATTTGAAGGAAATAACATATGAAAATTAAACATGAAGGAAGAGAGAATATGCTATTTATTTTATGAAATATCGGCAGCCTAACGATGTCACTTATCAATTCAAAAAGTAAATTGATGAGAGAATAAAGGTTCAATCTTCATTTGGAAATGAAATGGAAAATAATAATGATATAGGAGAAGATACTACCATATAATAAAATGGAAACTAGAAACCTAACATAAAAGAAGGCATGACTTAAAAAAGTTGGGTGAAAGGATCCCTTACCTTGAATAGTAACATTGAAAGCAAGAAGGTCGGGACCTTGGGTGGATTAAGGGAACCTTGGAAGGATTCCAGAGAGAAGAGGGGAGAGTTTTTATGAACTTCAATGGTTTCGAGTGAAGAGAAAGTGGGATCTTGGTTCTATTTATATAGTAAAGAAGAGGGAATTGTTTATTATTTAGGTTTGGGATACCTCACATTCAACTAAACTAAACCCCAAACCAGACCATGGTTTTTTCCAATGGTTTTTTTAAAAGGGAATTAAAAAAAATATTTTATAAGATCAATGTAAAAACTTCTTAAAACAATAGGGTTGCTTATATGGAGGTGAGTCACACTCTCAAGGAAAACAATTTAAAAAGGCAAAATGTTATATAAGTCTTTGAGGGTCCACTAAATCTTTTTAAAATAAATAAAACAAACCAAAAATCACATTATTTTAATAGTAAGACTTATATTTGCTGAACATATAGTTTATAGTATTTTATTACTTCAATATTGGGTCATTATGATGTCAAAAAACACATTATATATTTATAAGGTATATAATTTTACACAAAAATTTGACTATCTCAGAAAATTATGAAAAAATTACCATTGGATAATTTTGACATCCTAATTCTAGAAATAATATTAATTTTATATAAATAATTTTATAAATATGTTAATTTTCTCTTTTAATATAAAAACTGACATTTTTTAAAAATTCACGGGTTTTGACAAAAATGGTTTTCCAACCATATTAAAAATTACAATTTCATTCATAAAATTATAAGATCATTTATATTTAATAAAAAATAATTTAATAATAATAATAATATATTATTACAATATTATTTAATTCAAAAAATCCATTAATTCATCAAAATAGTTTTCATAGTTGAATATTTAACTAAAAATACTATTTTTGCATTAAAAACTATTCACAAAGTAACAATAATAAAATGATAGAACATTCATTATTATATAAAAAAATAATGTAAATAATCATATTACTAGGGAATTGTTACATAACCCCTTAAAACACCTACATAAGACCTTAGGGTAAGGTGTGCGATGGTGACAGACTCTTGGGGTGGCTCTGATAACATCGCTCGAGGGGTAATCTATATCAACTTCCATTTCTCCTGTAGGCGGTTCCGCTTGAAATTAACATATTCAAACTCTTCTTGGGATTGGAGAAGAGTGAATCCCAAATACAAAACCTCCTTTCCTAGATGTATTAAATGGGCTTCGTATGGGGAAAGTCTACTGGATGAGGCCATCGCTTCCTTTGTCTGAGTAAAAAAATTTTGTTAAACACCTATATTTATACTAATCATGTAATCATTATTCGACGACTAAATTAGCAAAGATCATAATTCTAAATTTTATTTTAAAATTCAAAAACATAAAACAAAATAAGTTCATATATTGTATAACCATTTCACATATTAAGACATTTAATTAGATCAAGAGGGATTTTTATTAATAAAATTTTGGGTCGTTACATCCATGGTGGACACATTCAAGATGAGTGTCCTACCTTCAACAAGAGGAATCATTACTAGTTGGTGCAGTAGATATTTCTTGAGACTTTAGAGGTCTTATTGTTAGTCCTTGTCTCATTGGTAGGTGATTCTCTTCTTCATTTGCCTGGTCAAGGGGAGTGATTTACTGGACAAGTTGGATATTAATCAATAAATTTAGGTGAGGTGCTGTTAGATCGACCAATGATTGTTGAGATTTATAATGGTGGAATCGCTAAAGTAAAACTAGTCTTTTCTATGTCAACCCTAATTTCATGGTGGCATAGCACAATGTTAAGTAAATTCCGTTATGTTACCCCAAAATACCAATTCAGAGGATTCGTCTTTAGATTATGTTTCCACATCTTGTTGGAGACTCTTTGAATGTTCCTGAAGTGGTAACATAGCTATTAGGATTTGACTACCATGTCATCAACATTTAATTCAAACAATATTCCTAATAATGTCATATATATATGAATCATGGCATGATGATATATAGTTCTGTTGTTCTTTATTCAAAATGGCTTGACCTAATAGAATAATATCCCTTAAGGCACTTTGAAGGAAGTGGATTCCTCATCTTCAGAGGACATCACTATTTTATTGTACCCTGAATACTCATCCATGAAAGAAAGGGACTAGAATCCATCTGTTTCTTAGGTCAAGAGATCTATGATCACAAATAAGAAATCTCTCTTTGGGAAGAGAATATTAAGGAATCTAAAATTGATGAAGACCCCAATCTACATATTCCATTTATTGATAAGGATTTTGTTGATGAGCCATCATCGTTATTTCACTTCCTAGAGAACGTTGGATTTGATCAAATTGATAAATTATTCCTCTATACTGGTGTAATGAGAGGGTTCCATCCTCTAAGATTCATTCTTGAAGCCTTGATTCTCTTTAGGTATGCCAAGATGATGTGTATCCACATCTATATTTAGAAAAATAATTTATGTATAGTTCCAATAAAGCACATATATGTGATTCTTTAGACATGCAATGTTAATATCTTTCTATTTGAGGGGCATGGTAGAACTAACTAGTGTAGGTTGTGGGTCCTAATATATTCCCATACATACCTTCCTGAGCTCATCGATGGTGGTGGAGACACTTTCCTCGAATATGGGAGGGGAGTTCCATAGTTCATTCTCTTCCTTATCCATCTATGAATATATGGAGGCATTCTCATATAGAGGCTAATATCTAGGGGGATATCTATCACTATCATTGTGAGATAGGCTATGATAAGAGACTTTTTCATCCCCTACCACCTGTGTCTTTGTAGAGAGATTCTAGATAGAATTTTCTTTTTCCCTGTCATTGGTGATCGAAGGGGCTTTTGCCTATGGGACTAGGTCTATCACCTCAACTAGATTTATGGGGAGAACATAGTCACCATAAAACATACTCTAAAGATTTTCAGGGATAGTCCCCATGTTATTTAGGTATACAACCTATATATCATCATCCGCCATTTGTTGTTTTCCTCCCCTTTGTTGAATAATTCATCAGTTTATGTACAATCACAAGTCTCAATGTGGGAGATGTCACCATGTTGAATGAAAACCTCTCTATTTAAGGGGTATTTCAATCATTGATGAAATGTCGAAGGTACGACCATGTGGCAGTGGAGCTAGGGCCTTTTCAATAGGGAATTATTTTTGGTGGCTTTTTGGATAACCATTTACTCATCATCAGATGTGATATCCCCAAACATATATATTATTTTGATTTTCCTGATAGGTCTTTACTCAGACTTATCATACCCATAAATGGTCATCTTTGTGGAAGGAAAATCATCTTCACTATATCCCCATCATGAGAGGGTTTGAACTAGGATGATATTTGAATGGTCATCTTTGTGGGAGACGAATCCCTTTCACTATATCCCCAAAATTGGAGGCTTCAAACCAAGATGAGATTAACCCCAGATCCTTTTTCAATAAAAACCCATTAGATATTGACATTATCATGTATACTCAAAGCATATAGGGTTCAGATATTTCCTTGAATGATTTATTCTAGATCATGTTCTGTGAATGATATGGAGACATGGAATTCTACTAACATGGTCTCTATTCAATAGACCTTAGCTATAGTGACTTTTTTTTTAAATTCACATGGTCTTTAGAGCAATTTCATGAAGTCCTATATGAGTTATTTTGAAATATAGGGCATATCTAGGATTGAGAGATTGGCTAGGACAATCATCAACTATCTTAAAATGTCATCATTTTGTTCCCAAGGTCGACACTTCCCGATGTGGTGTTTCTCCTAGAAATGTGACTCAGAAGTCATGTAATTTGAGGTAGACGATCCAAGTTCTTTCTTAGTAATTGGGGGATCATTTGTTTTGGTATAATTGGTGGTTTGGACCTTCCGCCTTTACTGGGATGATCAGATAATCAAACCCCACCAAGGCAGTCATGTAAGTAAACTGGGCATGGGTGGTTACTGAAGGGTTCTAAGACACCTCTATTCCACATTTGGGCCTCCTAGAGTGCTTTAATATGGGTAATAGCTACAAATGTGGCCTCTATAGGGATGTGACTGAACTATTGTGTCCAACCACACCTTTGTTTTCCCCTAAATATTCGGTTCTTGTGCGTGCTGCCTCCTTTTCCCCAATTTGGTGCATGTAACTCACAATCAGATGCAATTAATCATTAGAGGAGGGTTCTAGCAAGTGAATCAAATTGATATAACCAAATTTGATCACTTCATCAAATTAGGGTTCTATTTTTTGGGGTATTACCTATGCATCAGATGTTGAAAGGAGGAAATCATCATGAGTTAGAGATTTCTTTAGATAAGAATATGAACCCTCCTCTTATATTTCTTCCTACTTCCAATGGTCGTATCCACCATTGGGAGTAATATATGATATTACATACCTTGTTGTTGGATATTTTTTTGGTCATTGTAGTTTTGATCTATAGGTTTCATGAGCTCGGTAAACTATTCTTCAAGTCATCCAATAATCTAACTTCGACACACACCTGGTCATAAATTTCTCCAAATCTCCTTGTTATTTTGATTGGGTAATGGTTATGTAGGCCACCTACTCTAAAGAGTTATCTAATGCCACCTTTTAAGAATTTACTATGCATTAAAGGATTTCTTGAATATAATTTGGTACTGTTTTTTATGACCTATCCTTTTATAGAAAGGTCAGTAGTTGGGAAGGTTGGTGAGGTTGACCTCATCAGGCTTCTTGGGCTATGGTACTTGAGTAGGTTATTATCCATGGATACAAGAGAAATATTAAGGAATTGTTAACTTTAGAAGACGTGTGCTATATTTATTCTTTTCCTAAAATCATTTGAAACCCTTATTTCTCTTCTCTTTTAGACAACAATGATTTTGTTGTTATTTACACTCAACATGAGGTGTTGGGCAGTTCAAGACATACCTAGGTTGTTGGATTGGCACCACTACTAGCTTGAGAGGGATAAATGCATCTTGGGATTTTCCTACTCTTTTCCCCTATGTTGATGTTATGAGTCGAGTTTTGTACTGGGTTCTCTGAATAGTTTCCTCTAGCTGTTGTTCTATTTATACATTCTCACAGAACCCTCATGGATCATTCATTTTGATCATGGGTGTCTACAACTAATCATGTATTTTACTAGTACAAATTTCCAGCAGTGTCTCCAGTGAGAGAGAGATGTTGAGTTAATAATTTAAACATTTCCATTTTTCTATGAAGTTATAAAACCTCTCGTTTTCATCTTTTTTGTAGTTATTTAGGTCAATTATTTTTTCCCCTCAACATATAGTTGAAATGATAAAGGAATTGACAATGAGGGTCTTCCCATCCTGTAACAAATCCTACTGATAGATTGTTATACCAAATAAAGGGTGGCCCAATTTGACTTTGTAAAAAAACTCATAGTTTTTACCGCCTTTTTATCTCAAGGGACCATCATCAGACCACAATTCGATACAAATGGTGTGAGATTCTATTCAGGGTCTCCCGTATAGTGAAAATTAGAGAAGGTGGGATTTATGAATTCAGGTGAAGGTAATGTTTCATTCACCCATTCAGGATATGGATTATTCTCAGGCTACACATGTACAGGTATCGCTTCCATGGATTCTAATTTAGTATTTATGAACTTGATGACATTAATAATCATTGAGGATACTTTTTTTTTGAGCTGCCTCCAGTCTATAGGGAGCAGTAAGGGGGTCGATGAGGTGGAACTACCTTCATCTCATGTAGATTACGGATTATTTATAAGACTAAATTATCACTCTAGAGAGGGATAAGTTGACAATAAAATGGAGGTAATTCATGATACATTTCAACTTCCTCATTTATGTTGAATGAATTCTTATATTTAAATCTAGTCATATGATTAGATACACCTCTTGCTAGTGGATCAGTTATAGGAGGGATTCTATCTTTCTCCTCCTGAAGACAATTCTTGGTCGGAATATTTCCCCTGAGTAGCTCCTCATTGAGTGGGATGGGATTTTGTAGATCATGCTCATATTGGGAAAAAATTTCCTCCATGGAAGGAACAACAAATATTTTGTGTTGTGATTGGGATATAGGCACACATTTCTCTTTATTTTTGTAGTGTTTCATCGGAGAGGTGGAAATTCAATATTTAGAGGTGCTAGATGTTGGATCCCTCATTGGTTCCAATTACATGTAACCTCATTTGGTGTATACACAACATCCTACATTTAAATTATATTTTCCTTTTTGTGACACTCTACATTTACATCTTGATCGACCATATCTATTGTGTTGAAAACGAAAACATTCACAACGGTATATCAGGGAACGATGGTTGTCTCATTATTATCAATGCAAATTGTATATTATGCACTGCCTATATCAAGTTTTTTATTTGAACCCCTATCCAAATTAAGTAATTTTGGATTGCAACCCCATCGGGGTATGATCACCTTCCCCATATAATCCTAATGTATGGGCCTATGAGTAATGACCATGAGAGAGATTCTGGTCATGATCTCTCAATGAGACCCTAATAGTAGAGGTTTCTCTTATGGTGGGGGGAATTTATGTGATGTTGAACGTCAATATTTACCCCTTCACCTAGAGAAGACAGATTATCTATGGTGATGATGATGATGAAAATTACCACAACCTTGTGGGTTGTGGGTTATTTGAGGTCGCAATTGACATTGATTGTTCAAATTGTTGGGGATCCAAAGATTCCATTTAGGGATATGATGACTCCTAATTCATACATTGAGATATGAATTCCCCCAACCCAGCAGGACAAGGTTGATCTAGAATTATCATTGCATTCCCCAGGACCTTCTCAGGGGATGATGAACCCTATGATGTATATTGAGATACAAATTCCCCCCAATAGAGTGGGTTGTGGACTATTTGTAACTTCTAATGATATGTCATGAATCCTCTATGGAATTTATGATATGAGGGGTAGAGGTGGTGGTAGATATTTCCCTAGTCTTGTGATCTGGATTCTCTCCTAGATGGCTATTATGGCAGCTGCTACTGTAACACATTTGATGTCGAACATTTATTCTTGTGTGGGAGTTGGGTGTGATGGCATCCCCTAATGAGAGTCAGTTAATAAAGGATTTCATCAGTTTTTTTGTACCCTTGGATTCCATTTTTGAAACGAATTCCCATTTCTTCAAGGAACCCAACTCAAATACTTTTTTGGATATCCTCTTCTTCCATTCATGATGTCTGGGTAGGGTTAAAGAAGGGGAATTCTATTTTAATGACTTATTTTCTCATGAGTTTCATGTTCCTCTAATTTCATTAGAGGATAAGACATTACAAGATTCTGTATATGAAGGGTTATGATTTTTTTTGGGACATAGTGAAGTGAAATTATATATATTTTTCCCATCCTTGGATATGCATGTCTGAGGACACTCTGGTAATCAGCTAGTAATGTTTTCTTACAATATGGAGAGAAACACTAAGTAGGGGTTTTATCATGCCTCTTTATTCCTAGGTTCTATTAAATTGAAAAGGGTTCCATATCCTACTAAAAACAGTGCGTATTGATGATATGAATGTGGTAATTATACCCTAGATAAAAGATATATCTATCCTTTAGTCATTTATTAGTATTCCATGTATTTTGGAATAGATAAGGAATTCACTCGTATGTTTTCTCGTATGGGACCTCATAGTCAAAAGTGGAATATGGGAATAACATGGAGGAATGTTTTATTTCATATAACTATCTACATATATAAATGTCATCTGTATCTTTATTATACTTACATGCCTCAATCCGGTTAGACCATGGAAGATTCTTCTAGGGGTCACATGCTGAATGGAGTAGAGTGATGCTGGAAGATGATGGGGAACAAAATGTAGCTAACACCAATGTTTCAAGCACTTCTCCATAATAAGGTATCTATGTTTTAAACACCTATTAATGAGTATCTTTCTATTCAGTGGTAGGATTTTATTTTCTATTGGATATATCATCGTGGGGAGGTTAACAATAGTGTATGTTATCATTTGAGTCCCTATGATCTATCTACACACTACCATAAGGAGGACTATCAATGTAACCACCATCTTTACCTTTTTTAAAGTGTTTATGGACACTTTTTTGTTGATAATGTTTCTATAAAAACCTCAAGGACACTAGCATTCACTAAATTGGGGATATGTGCCTCATTCAACATTATGCAAAGAATCGACTGACCTACCTTCTGGAACTGTGCAGGGATATGTGCCTATTGTATGACAGTTGGCAGAAATTGTTTATAATTGAATGGTGTTAAGGGATTATGATACCACTATTTAGAGGCTACTAGAATATTCCAATGGGGTTCCTCATTATTGATTGGAATATGAGCTTATCTCGAGGCACGTGCAGTCAAACTTGGTGAGACTCATTCAAAACTGGATTATTAGACTATTCTAGATCCTTTGTAATATGCCACTAGTCTTTTTGTAGGAATATGTTTATACCCTGAGGAATGTGATGCTCTCACTTAGTGAGCCCCGACTGGAATTGGAATACAATCCTGGTCTGAATATTAATTCCCATTTGGAATATGTTGATAGACCTCCAGAATGGGAGAAGTGATGTGATCCTACTCTTATATTGTCTTAGAAGGGTTATGGTTTTGTCATTCATCATTGGAAGTTGGAATATGAACCATGATATTGTGATTTACTAGAATATGTAAAGGATATTCATTGAGTTGAATATGGGCCTATCCCAAGGAAAGTGTCATTCTCACTGGGTTAGCCCTAGCCAGACCATGGATTGGAACCCGATCCTAGGCCTTTCGAGTATGACGTTGGTCTTCATTGATTGGAATATGATCCTACCAAAGGTATGTTCCCATCTCACATGATGATCCCCATTTATAAAAGGGATATTATCCCAATATTAGGCCTTCAGAATATACTGTTGGACTTTTTCGATAGGAATAGGAGTCTATCTCGAGGCATGTTCCCCTCTCATTTGGTGAGCCCAGACCAGAACAAGGATACGAGCCCTATCCTAGGCCTTCAGAATATGTTGCGATACTTTTTCAACATTCATGTTCCCCTATCCCAAGGCATATTCCAGAATCACCTGGTGAGCCCCAGTTGGAACAAGAATATTTTCTCGGTTTGATACATTGTCCTTTACAAAAATATGTCGATAACTCTTCGGGATGGGGGAATGAATGTAAAAATTCTCCATAGAAATAAATTTTTCATAATAATCTTAATGTTGAGATACCCTGCCTATAGGGATAAGAATATGTGCATTTACTTTTATCTATACCAGGTCCATAATATGCTAGTGGAGTAATTCAGTTGTTGCTAATATGTAATGGTATTTTAACAAGGTGTGCATAGGGATATAATAATGCACATTTTATGTCCCCTCTATATAATGGAATATATCTTCAAATGAAGTGGTCATATAATCCCACTTATATCCATATAGTGCAACCGTAATTTGATGATCAACTTCATGCACATGGGTAGAGATGTGTGCCTTCCACATGTCTTCTATTAGAATATGCCTGCAGACTTATTTTGAGAGAGCATAGATATAAGCATGCTCATTGATTACTGTCAGAATATGACATAAAACATCATCAGTGGGAGTGGGGATATTATCCTAATAATGATTATATATTGACTTACTTTCCTAATGTTTCATCAATGTTTCCTTTGCATGGGTTTAATAGGTGGTAGTGTGTCGGGTGGTACCCTCACATGGCGACTGATGGGTACTAGTGGGAAGGTGTTGATGAGGAAGATTAACATGATCCATCATAATAATCTACTGACCTAGAAGGGGGATATATTTTAATCCCTAGTCCACCTTCATCATATTCTAAAGTTGGTGATTGTCACTCTCTAAGAATATGCTTCCAAAGAAGTTGGCTGGGGAAATGAGGGTCACTAACTTAGTTGTATATTTCCTTGGATGATGAAGAATAATCTATTTTAGTACATGGAGGCCCTCATGGGAATCTTCAATGGTATAAATTATACCACATATATGCTACTCTTGGACCATTGTGTTCTCCACCTGACATTGAAGTTTCTGTGAAGGTGAGTTTATTTTTCAACATTTGGGTGTTGCATCCACAACTGTCTTGCCGGAATAGTCGTTTGATGATGAAATTATCTCAAACCAGGGTCACGTTGAAGAGGATTGTATCTATAGTCATGAATAAAATAATCAATATGGTCACATATTGGTATAATATCATTGGTGTGATGTTCTTAGTAATATATTCACGGTTGACACACTTGTCCTTTTATTCCCGATCTGGCCATTATACTCATGTGAAATTATCAACCCAAGGATGGACTTATTCAATGAGAACCCTAGTTATAGAGGATTGGTGGTAAGATTTATGATAGTGATATCATCTTTCATTGATATTCTAATAATGTCACATGATACATTATTAACCAATATTTCTATTATTTGACACATTCATATTGGTTTCACCATTTTTGTTTCAACAGGAAAGAGACAACTGCTAGGTGAATTTGGTTCAGCTCGATGGCTGATTTTGAGTGAGGTTAAATACTCTAACCAATAATTTATGTTGGGTTACCATTTTTGTTCTTAACATAAAATTACAATGGTTCCCACATCAATAACTGGTTACATAAATTATTTATAAAGGAATGTGGTCTATTGGAGTTTCAGACCCAATGACACTTAGGGACACACATTGGTTAAGAGTTCGGGAGGATGGTCTCATCACACCCCTTTTGGAGGAATTGTTTCCTACTTTGGTACTCTCTAATAGATTTATCATATGTTTTAGAATCTCTTCCTGATCCCGATACATGATAGGTTACCCTAACAATGTGATCTTAGTCTAACTCCTTCCACGTACAGATGAAAAAAGTGGATATCATTATTGAATCCATCTATATAAATCCGAGTTTATTCATCTATTCTCAATAATGAATAGCTGCTTATATGTTGAAGCCACACAACCTAGAACTTTGGAAATTACTACCACGTAGGGAGGTAGTTGATATTCTGAGGATGGGATTGATCCATTGTGAGGTATCCTACATATCTTATTTATTATAGGAATAAAAATCCATGTAGTTTGTTAAACTCATTTTGTTTAATGTTATGTGTAAAGGACATATGTGCGGGCACATATTTATTGAATATTTGAGTTTGAGTCTCAAGGATATGTCTTATGTATCTTGATTATAGAAGGAATCATAGTGATCATTGTAACACATTGTGTTTTTATGACCTATTTTTTGAATAAATTAAATTTCATTGATTTATTTCATTGAATGCTACCCTAAGTTAAAATTTTGTTATACGATACAATATGTTAATCTTTCACTTCACACGATGGCAACTTGTCTTTCGTTACATGTAACACTGATTTCATACGAAACATCATTTAATTATTATAAATATTCAAAAAAATATAGTTATAACATGGACATTAAACATAGTAATATGAATAGGAATAAGGTATTTTGGAATGTTATATATAATAATTTTATATAAATAAAATATATTGATAATAAAACATATAATTTTTGGAAAAGTATTTATATGTTTGGAAATACTATTTTATCAAATGAACATCTTTTTATGTCATTCAGTGAACAATAATAAAATTAATTTTTGAAATATTTTGAAATTAAATTTCATTAAATAAAATTTATTTTTAAATTAATAATTTCAAAATTATCTTAGGGTGGATATTTGGTATTTTTCTAAAGAACATCATTTCTGAATGAACAGTGGAAAATAATGAATTTTAAATCCAAAACTTATTTTTCATCTAATTTATTTACATTGTTAAATTATATTTTAGTTTATTTTTAAAGTAAAATTAGATCATTTTTAAAATAATTCATCCAATTTAGTTATTTGGAAATAAAATTCACACTGAAATTGAATATTGAAACATATCAAAATTTTAAACATTTTCTCTCAATAACCCAGCAGTCGCGACACATCTGTATGCTTAATTGTAAATTAATTTTTGTCACTTATATGGTTAGAATTTTAAAAAATATATTAAATATTTTTATTCAGAAAAATTTATAATATCTAATAAGGTAATCTAGTTTTTGACCAAAAATATTTTTGAATTTAATTAAAATTAATTATAGAGATTATGGGAAAAACATGTTTACTTAATGGTTTAAATTTAATATTAAAATTACAAATAACCAAGACACATGTCCAAAATCCATTGTGTTGAAATATTTCTAGCAATTACCCTCTTAGATAAAAAATTGTAAACTATTTGAGGCACATTATGTATGGGATACCTCTCAATATTGTTTACCATTTTATATTACGAATAATTTCACTCCTCCCACACAATAAAAGTGAACTCACCTCCCCCATTCTTCACACCTCCCAAGACATTATTCTCATCCATAACCTACATAAATATCATTCAAAATTCCCTTACTTTATCCTATAATCTTCCATTCAAAATGAAATTCGTCCTAGGTTTCCATCTAGTGCAAACTAAAAGGAGTTTCTCAATGAAGAGGTAACATCCTTCCACAATATATTTTGTTTTATTTTCATTTTACACCCCCAAAAATATTTATATCTCATTATTAAATAATAAAATAATTATCCTTAATATACTATGTTTTTTAGGTTTAAGGGGTTTACCAATAATCACTCACACTTCCATAAAATGGGATACACAATCATTGTTCAGGTGTACGATGGACCACCGCCTCACGAACCGATGTCATCTGTTCTTCCATTTCCCCCTTTAAAAATTGGGAATAAGGATTTAATTTATATTTTTATATGATATATATAATATTAATGATTTATTTAAATTTTTCTAATTAATATATAACACATACCTTCATGTTTTCCATTTTGTGTAAATAGTATAATGTCATTCATGGACATGTGGACTACTGCCTCCTCAAAGTGATGTGATTGATTCACACTTTACATAGAATGTATTAATTATAGGTGTAGTGGAATTATTTTATTTATATGAAACAATAATTCCACTTCAATGATATTATATTTATATATACATATATTCCATTTACATTCTTTCTCTTAATACTACAAGAAAATTGAAATAGTGTTTATGTGTACGTATGGCCTACCATCTCAATGAACGGTTTATTTCATTTTATATTTCAATATTTTATATATTATTATGGATAAATTTATACTGAATATATATGATATTTATTTACTTATTATAATTATTTAGATTATTAAATCATGATATAAGTGAAAGAACAAAAAATATAACAAATAAAAATACATTCTAAAAACGAAACAATTATTAACCAAAATGTAATGTTGACATGGATTTGTTAATAAACATGTAATACAAAGTCATAAGTTAATAATATATGGTGTTATATAATTGAATATGGTTATTTAAAAAATTTATAATAAATATATATTTATTATACAAGATATTTGAATGAATAAAAAGAGATTCAAGACACATGGTAAGAGGATTTCAAGTCCCACTTTTATTTATGAGTGGATTATGCCTTATTCAACACTCATTTTTTTATTGGGTATATTATTAAAATGAATGTATTGTTTTATTATTTTAAATTAATTTACAGGAATTTAAATTTCCATTTTAGATATCTATTTTATTGGGTTTTACGGTTCAAAAGTTACCAAATTACTAATGTAGTTTTGTTTCAATTTTTCATCTTTGAGACACATGTTTTATTATGAACCAATATTATTTTATGAGGTGTCTATACTTCCATTTTACATGTTATATAATAAATATACCTATTTTAATGTTATTTTAAGCTTTTTGAAATGGTATTTTCTTACATGGGTAGCTTTATTCAAATGTACCAAATTGGTAGAGTTTATTAAAACAATCTCATCATTTATCTAGATTGTTTCTGAATATGATTCCATTGATAAAATATTATGACAGATATCTAAATAAAACACAACAAATCTCTTAAACAAATTTTATTCAAGATATATTTATGTATTGTTACAATTTTCCACTCTTTGGTACTTAAGGTAATTGAGAAATGTTTTTAAGAAAATATGACCTTATTTATCTCTTCGGTTAGAAATATATTTTATTCAGAAATGTTTTCAAAAATGTTCTTAAAATGATATCTAATGCTCATTTTAAATGAAAATGGATTTTAAAAAAGTTTTGTGGTTTTCAATGATTTTTGTATAAGTTTTACAATCTATTTTCAAGGAAAAGTTATTCTGAAATGTTTTATGTTCTAAAAAAAATTCAAAGAAGAAATGATATATCCCTAAAAAAATTAAAAGATATTTTAAAATTATTTTCCATTTAAGATGACATATTTTAGTGTTACTCACTACTTTCTATTAATATTATCAAAGAGTTCCCTTCACACTCTTTCTTGTAGTGATTTATGTTTTTATGGATTGATTTTTATGAAACCAATTTCTATTCCACAGGTTATTTGTTTATGAAACCTATTTCTATTTCACGAGTTATATGCTTATGAAACTCACTTCTTTTAATGGTTTATTATGTGATGAAATGATTATGAAACCTATCTCGTTTCTATAGGTTAAGATATGATTACATGTTTATGATACCCATTTAATTTAATCGATAATGATATGATTAATTTTATATGATCTTGTGAAACACATTTGTATGATTTAATTATGATATGGGTGGTACTTATATCTCCCTCCAATAAATTTGGTCAATATTTACATCCCATGAGATAGAAAGGTCTAGAATGGGGAGTTAACTGGGTTCAGTAAAGGACTTTGTCTGCTAATATGGTCTTGGGAGTGATCCTTGACTACTAAGATGGCTATGGTAGTAAAACATGACTACCAAGATGGAATTGGGAGTGAACTCATACTACTAATATGGCCTTGAAAAAAATCATCAACTACTTTGAAAATAATTTAATATTATTTTGTATCTACAACAACTTTGGGTATTATATGTATATTATTATTTCATGGATTATTCTCTTGATTACCTATTGATTCATGTCTAATGAACAAAACATTTTTATTCTGTGATTCATTTTAATTATCTTTGATATGCAAGGTTTGATCTTCTAATGTTACGATCACATTATCATAACCTTTTTATCATATGTATGTTTACATATCTCCCTTGTTTACCCTTACTAATCATCTAATATCATCCCTTTTAATGTTTCCTTTAATCAGGTTATGATGTTATGTATTATGTATGACATGTACAAGAAGGGTTCTTATGACAACCCTGCTTTTATTACAAACATAATCATGATTTATTACATAGACTATTCACTTGATACAACATGGATGATCGAGAGGTCTAGTGTTTTTGGGGCTTATTATAATTACATAACAACATAAAAAATGAAATACAACATCTTTATTGAAAACTTCCTTTACATGACCACTACATTCCCTTGTGCTTAGCATTGCATGGGATAACCTCAGGACATGCATAAGAAAAGGGGTGAGCTATAAAGCCCGGTAAGGGAATAAACATGGAATACATGAGCAGTGCAATACATGGTAGACAATAGGCATATCAATAGATTACAAGAGAAACATGAACATAAAGGTATGATAAAGCATGATAATCATAACATGGAGATGTGGTAACAACACTTAACATGGAATTAGCATGATCCAAGGCTCATTGCACATGGAGCATGAGTAAATCCTCATTGCACATGAATCACGAGTAAACCCTCATTTAACTTGAATTAGCATGAGAAAATACTCATTGCACATGACGTATCATGATACTATACTTTACCCAATGCATTGGAGCGCTATAAGGGCACACCCTTCTTAAACATTTCATTTCATGCATAAGCGTGCCACATGGATCATAAAACATGGATTCATATAACATAATCATTTATTCCATGACAAAAGAATGTGGAATTCATAAATGAAACTTTATAATCAATAAGTAAATGTTCATAATGGTGAATACCCTTGATGGAGAAATGGGCATGGTATTCACTACATAATGGAATTGGCTTAGAAAATCGGTGCGATTTCGGCAGCTTAACGGCGTGATGTAAGAATTCATAAAAAAAGGTTGATGAGAGAGAAAGGGGTTAATCATAATATTTACATGTAATATAAAGTAATGAGGTAATATAGATACATGTCCCAACAATTCTAATGGAATTTAGGTTCATGATACCAAAGTATTGCTTGAATATAAATGAGGAGGGAGAAGTTCCTTTCAGAATTTCGGCATAGTAACGAGTATACATGGGAGACATTTAATGAGAGGTAAAGGGGTATCCCATCATTAAAACATAAAGAGGGAAGTATTATATAGGTTCAAAACAATACCGTAACATTCATAATTGAAATTAAATGGGAAAAACAACCTAATGAAAATTAGACAAAAATGAGAGAGGAAGAAAAAAACCCTTACTTGGAAGTGTGCCTCCAAAGGCTTGAGAGAGGTTTGAGAGAGGCTTCTTGGGAGCTTGGGGAACCTTGGGAGGATTCTAGAGATACTAGGTCAGAGTTTGGACAATCTACACAGGATTTTAGTGAGGAGGAAGTGGGAGCTTGGGTGGGTTTATATAGGAATGGTGAGGGAATTCTTTATTATTTAGGTTTGGGACCCCTTATATTAAATTAATCCAAACCACAAACCATCCCATGGTTTTTTTCCAATGGTTTTAGGCAAAGAGAAGTGGTAAACAATATTTTATATGGCCAAAGTTGGAACTTTTTAAAATAATAGGGTTTCTTATGTAGAGGTGAGTCACACTCCCATGGAAAACAATTTAAAAAGACAAGGTGTTTAATAAGTCTTGAAGGGTCCATTAATGCTTTAAAAAGTAAGTCAAAAAAACCCAAAATCACATTATTTTAATGTTCAAATATATATTGGCAGAACACAAAGCTTTTAGAATTTTATTACATCACTATTGGGTCATTATGAAGTCATAAAACATATTATATATTAAAACAGTATTTAATTTTTACCCAAAAAATTGACTGTCTCAGAAAATTATGAAACATTCACCATTGGATAATTTCGATGACCTGATTCTAGAAATAAAATTTATCTTATCTAAATAATTTTCTAAATATGTTAATTTTCACTTTTAAAATAAAAACCGACATTTATTAAAAATTCACGTGTTTTGACAAAAATGGCTTTCAAACCTTATTAAAAATTTCAATTGCATTCATAAAATTATATGATCATTTATATATAGAAGAATAAATATAATAATAATAATAATAATAATTTACTAAAATATTATTTAATTCAAAAATCCTTTAATTTAATAAAATAAAATTCTTAATTAAATAATAACTAAAAACACTATTTTCACTTTAAAAACTATTTACAATGTATCAATAATGACAAGAAAGTATATTCATTATTATATACAAAAAGTAATGTAAATGAATATAGTACTAGAAATTTGATACATAACCCCTTAAAACAAACACATAAGACCTAAGAGTATGGTGTGTGATGGTGATAGACTCTTGGGGTGGCTCGGATAACATCACTCGAGTGGTAATTTCTATCAGCTTCCACTTTTCTTGTAAACGGTCACGTTTGAGCGAGACATGATGGAGCTCAGCTTGGGCTTGGTCAAAAGCAAAGCCCAAAGACACCACCTCTTTTCTGAGCACCAAAAAATGGGCTTCGTATGGAGAAATTCTACTGGATGAGGCCATTGCTTCTTTTTTCTATGTAAATTGGATTTGTTAAAGCCCTATTTCTATACTAATCATGTGATCACTGTTCAAAGACTATAAATGTAACGATCACAATTATTAACATGAAACCAAAGAAGTTGACATTTTATATAAATGTTTTACATAAAAATACATTTAACTGTATCAATAAGTATTTCCATTAATGAAACTTTGGGTCGTTACAATATTCCACCCTTAAGAAATTTCTCCCTCGGAATTTTCTTTTTCCACACTAAAACAAGATTTGGGTAACTCAGCATCATCTTTTCCTCCGATTCTCAAGTCTCTTATTCAAACTTGTGGTTTTTCCATAATACCTAGATAAGGGGCATTGTCTTATTTCATAGAACTTTTTCTCTATGATCTAAGATCTTAACTGGTTTCTCTTCATAAGAAAGATCATCCTCCAACTATACCATCTTAGAAGGGAGTACATGTGAAGGGTCCAGTATGTACTTCCTTAAGAGGGATACATGAAAGACATCATGTACTTTGGCCATGGTAGGTGGAAGTGTTATTCGATAGGCCACAGCCCCGACACGATCAAGAATCTACAAGGGGACAATGCACCTTGGACTGAACATCCCTTTCTTTCCAAACCTCATGACCTTCTTCCACAGAGATATGCGTAGAAAAACCATGTCTCCAACTTTAAACTCAAGGTCTCATCAACAATTATCTGCATAACTCTTCTGTCGACTCTAGGCTGCCTGGATATGTTGCTAAATATTTTTCACTTTCCCCACCAATTCCTCGACCATTTCCTGTCCAAGCAGCTTATGTTCACCGACCTCATCCCAACACACTAGTGTTCTGCACCTTTTCCCATACATGGCTTTATATGGTTCCATTTGGATGCTCGAGTGGAAACTGTTATTATAAGAGAACTCAACCAGAGGAATATGTTGATCCCATCCTCCTTTAAATTCCATTGAGCATGTTCTCAACATTTCCTCAATTGTTTGGATAGCCCGCTCAGATTGGACATCAATTTGAGGATGATAGGCCGTACTGAAGTTCAGTTCAGTATTCAGAGCATGTTGAAGACTCTTCCAAAACATAGAGGTGAATCTTGGATCTCGGTTAGACATAATAGATAATGGAACTCCATTAAGTTTTACCACTTTTCTGATATATATATGTTCTAGTTGATCCAATGAGAAATCCTCCCGAATAGCAATGAAGTGTGCAGTCTTTGTAAGACGATCCACAACAACCCATATTTCATTGTTGCCTTTTGATGTCCTCGTAAATCCGGTGACAAAGTCTATGGTGATGTTCTCCCATTTCCATTTCGTTATGGGCAATGGTTGCATCATCCCCTTAGTCTTCTACCTCTCCTCCTTCACTTGCTGGCACACCAGGCACGTTGATGTATATTCAGCGATCTCCTTCTTCATATTATCCCACCAATGGTTTTCTCGGAGACCTCAATACATCATTGTGTTCCCTTAGTGAATAGAGAAATTTGAACTATGTGCATCATCCAAAAGTTCCTTTTTCAGCTCTGCACTTGATGGAAAACATAGCCTTTTCCCAAATCGCACAATTCCTTCTTCATTAACATTAAACTCTGAGGATTTTCATTTTTCGATAGCTTCCACTTTTTCTTGAATCCCTACATCATCCTTTTGATCAACCTTTTGATCATCCTTTATCCTTTCCCAAAGAGATGGTTGAGCAATAATTTGTGAAAGGATTGATTATTTTCCCTTCTTTATGATTCCCATGTCCATATACATCAAGTCTAAGAGATTGGATCCTTCTCAATTCTCATCATTGATAGAATCGCTGGGTCCTTTCTACTTAGAGAATCTTCCACCTTGTTTTCTTTCCCAGGGTGGTAATGTATTGAATAGTCATAATCCTTGATGAGCTCTATCCATCTTCTTTGGCGCATATTAATATCTTTCTGTGTGAATATATATTTAAGACTCTTGTGGTCAGTATATATCTCACATTTCTCCCCATAGAGATAATTCTGCAATATTTTCAAGGCAAAGATCACCACCACCAACTCCAGATCATGTGTTGGATAGTTTTTCTCATGGATTTTCAACTTCCTTAAGGCATAGGATATCACATTATCATTCTGCATCAGTACACAGCCTAATCCCTTCTTCAAAGCATCACTGAATACCAAAAAAATTTCCCCTCTTGTGGGTAAAGTTAGCACGGGTGCAGTGATAAGCCTCATTTTCAACTCCTTGATGATTTCTTCGCATTCATCACTCCAAGAAAACATTAATACCTTTCGAGTTATCTTGGTAAGAGGGTTGGACAATCGTGATAAATTTCTCTCAAATCGTCGATAATATCCAGCTAACCCCAAGAAGCTACGGATATCTATTACCGATGTTGGCCTCAGCCATCCCTCAATTGCATCTGTTTTAGAGGGATCCACAGATATCCCATTTCTTGTGATGATATTGCCCAAGAATGAGACCTCCTTCAACAAGAACTCACACTTTCTGTACTTTTTATAGAGCTTCTCCTTGCGCAAAGTCTTTAGTACAGTTCTTAAATGCTCATCATGATCCTCATTGGTTTTGGATTATATAAGAATATCATCTATAAAGACTACCAAAAATTTGATTAGGAAATCTCTAAATACTCTATTCATCTATTCCATGAAGATTTATGGAGCATTAGTGAGTCTGAAAGGAATTACTATGAATTCATAGTGCCCATATCTTATACGAAAATTAGTCTTGGGGACATCTTCCTTCTTCACCCTAACTTGATAATATCCCAACTGCAAATCTACCTTGGATAATTATTCTTTTCCACGCAGCCGATCAAACAAGTTACCAATATGTGGTAGAGGATACTTGTTCTTTATCCTGATTTTGTTAAGTTCAGGATAATCGATGCAAAGCCGCATTGACCCAACCTTCTTCTTAACGAAGAGGACTGGTGCACCCCATGGTGAAGCACTTGGGCGTATAAACCTTTTATCCAGATTCTCTTGTAGTTGTTTCTTCATCTCTTCAAGCTCCATGAAATCCATTCTATATGGAGTCTTGGATATTGGTAGAGCCCCTGGTATAAGTTCAGTTGATAATTCAACATCTCTTCTAGGAGGAAGACCAGGTAATTCCTCGGGAAACACTTCAGCGAATTCCCCCAAAATAGGCATTTCATCAAGGAGGGTTTCTTCCTTGGATTCAGTCATCTAAGCCAGATACGTGTGATCATAGGGCAGTAATATCCATGCTTGAGATGATGTAGCTAAAGGAGATTCATCTTCCTCCTTACACTTGTAATGAATCGGGGGTTGATTCTCCATATGGAGTGTGATTTCCCTATCCCAACAATTTATGTTGGCTCTATATAAGTAAAGACAATCCATGCCAATAATTTCATCAAATTCCACTAGAGGGAGTATGAAGAGGTTCGCTGGGAAATTCAATCCACATATTATGACAGGGGAGGAGTTATATTCATGGGACGTAATGATTGCCCCATTTTCCGTACTCACCGACATCTTCACTTCCATGATTTGTGCTGGTGCTGGGATTGTTCTACTAAACTTTAAAGATATAAAAGAATGTGTAGAACCTAAATCAAAAGGTATGTTTTCTATTATTGAATGAATAACTAGCATACATGTCACCACTTCGTTGTTGGGGTTCACTTTGGCAGAAGTTATGGCAAAGGCTCTTCCTTTCTGCCTTGGAGGTTGTTGGTTGCATCTAAAAACCTTTGGATTTGGGAACGGATTTGAAATATGCCCCGGTTCATTGCAGTTTTAGCAATGAACAACATGTTGAGGTTCGAACGGAGTGCTCCTCTCCTCTACCGCAGCCACGGGTGTTTCTTGCCGAGAGTTAACAACTAGGAGCCCTTCTCTTCCACACCTAAAGAATTTCCTCGTCCCCTTGAGGCAATTTCCAGGGTGCTTCTTTCCACACTTTTGGCAAGTGGGGTGCTGGATCTTCTTAGCACCATGGGATTTATCCATTGGACCACCAGAATTGAATTCCACCTTAGGCTTCTTTTCCCCATGATACCACTGGGATTCCCTTATCTCCATTTCAACCTTGAGGGCACATCATACAATTTCCTCATAGCCATCGAAGTCACGTATCACTAATGATTTCCATAGGCTAGGCTTCAAACCACCAAAAAAGCAGTCAACCATGCATTCGGGGGTAACAACAAAGCAGAAAGCATATCATGAAAGCCTAGTGAAGTTTTCCTCGTACGCTTCAACAGATTCTTCGTATTTTTTCTTGAGGGAAAGGATGTCCGTTTCCATCTTAAGCTGGAGGGTGCACGGAAAATATTTATCGAAAAACATCTTCCATAAATATTTCCATTCCAATGCCTCAATCTCCTCCTCAGGCTTTTTATTTTTGATCAACGTCCACCATTGATAAACTTCACCCTCTATACAATAAGCCTCCAGGAGAACCTTCTCTTTTTTAGAACATTCAAGGATGGAGAATATCTTTTCAATGGAGTTGATCCATTGTTCTGCGATCATGGGATCGGATGATCTACTAAAAGTAGGAGGCGTTTTTCTCATGAAGCTCTTGATAGATACTTGTTCTTTCTTAGGGGGGGTTGAACGTTCTTCTTGACACGTGATTTTATTCAAAGGTTGAGTTAGATGAGGGAGAATCATGACAAAGTTCGCGATTCCCACTCCCATTGGATTGGGCATCTCATTAGTATAGTCATCAAACTGATCTACACATCGGTTGTTAGCCCGAGTCCTCCTATTACTGGCCATTGGCTAGTATAAAAGGAAAGTTAGGGGGTAACACAGAAAGGGTAATACAAAAGTTTATGACATATAAATAAATTTTATTTCATTATCTCATGAGTCTATAGGCTTTAATCTATGATTTTCATGATCTATATTCTAATATATATTCTTAGGGGGAATTTTTTTTAATTCCTTTAATAAGGGTTCATACTAAGCTTGAGAATTTATCAAAACATATCCCTCGGGAGTGTCATAACCAAGAGTGCAGCAAGGCCCATTTTCATGCACCAGTTCCCATTCGATTCTAGCTCAAAGCGGTGTTTTAGGGTTTTACCCATAGGATACATCTGTGCCAAAGCCGCCTCTACCTGCTCGTATCCAGATAGGGATGTATTTGTTTGATAAACCACTTACTCAGTACTTACCAAAACTTAGGAATGTTTTTATTATACTTAGTATTGTCTCTAAGTCATTACTAGGGTTTTCTAATCCAAATACCAAAAATAACTAAACCTACCTCTAATACCAACTATGACAACCCCGCTTATATTACAAACATAAACATTATTTATTACATAAACTATTCACTTGATACAACATGGAAGATCGAGAGATATAGTGTCGTTTGGGCTTAGGATCATTACATAACAACTAAAAACATGAAATACAACATCTTTATTGAAGAATTCCTTTACATGACCACTACATTCCCTCATACTTAGCATTTCATGGGATAACCTGAGGACATGCATAAGAAAAGGGGTGATCTATAAAGCCCAGTAAGGGAATAAACATGGAATACATGAGGAGTACAATACATGTTAGACAATAGGCATATCAATAGAGAACAAGAGAAACATGAAAAAAAGGCATGATAAAGCATGATAATCATAACATTGAAATGTGCCAACAACACTTAACATGGAATTAGCATGAGCCAAGGATCATTGCACATGGTTCATGAGTAAATCCTAATTGCACATGAAGAATGAGTAAAACCTCATTGCACTTGAATTAGAATGAGTCAATACTCACTGCACATGACGTATCATGATACTGTACTTTACCCAATTCATTGGAGTGCTATAAGGGCGCACCCTTCTTAAACATTTCATTTCATACATAAGTGTGTCACATGGATTATAAAACATGGATTCATAAAACATAATCATTTATTCCACGGTAAAGGAATGTGGAATTCATACATGAAACTTTATAATCAATAAGTAAATTTTCATAAAGCTGAATACCCTTGATGGAGAAATGGGCATGGTATTCACTACACAATGGCATTGGCTTAGAAAATCGGAGAAATTTGGACAGCGTAATGGCATGACATAAGAATTCATAAAAAAGATTGATGATAGAGAAAAGGGTTCCTCATCATATTTACATGTAATGGATAGTAAGGAGGTCATATAGATACATGTCCCCACAATTGTAATGGAATTTAGGTTCATGATATAAAAGTATTTCTTGAATGTAAATGAGGAGGGAGAAGTTCCTATCAGAATTTCGGCATAGTAATGGGTGTACATGGTAGGAATTTAATGAGAGAGAAATGGGTATCCCATCATTCAAACATAAATAGGGAAGTATGACGGAGGTGCAAAACCATACCCCAAAATTCATAATTGAAATTAAAAGGGCAAAACAACTTAAAGAAAATTGGACAAAAATGAGAGAGGAATAAAAAAACCCTTACTTGGAACTGTGCTTCCAAAGGCTTGAGAGAGTCTTGAGAGAGGCTTCTTGGTAGCTTGGGAAACCGTGGGAGGATTCTAGAGAGATTAGGGAAGAGGTTGGACGAACTCCAAAGGCATTGAGTGAGGAGGAAGTCAGATCTTGGATGGGTTTATATAAGAAAGGTGTGGGAATTCTTTATTATTTCAGTTTGGGTACCCTTATATTAAATTAATCCAAACCAAAAACCATTCCATGGTTTTTTCCCATGGTTTTTGGGAAAAGGGAAGAGGAAAAAAATATTTTATAAGGCCAAATTCAGAACTTCTTAAAATAATAGGGTTTCTTATGTGGAGGTGATTCACACTCCCATGGAAAACAATTTAAAAAGACAAGGTGTTTAATAAGGATTGAAGGGTCCATTAATGCTTTGAAAAGTAAGTCCAACAAACCCAAAATCACATTATTTTAATGTTAAAACATATATTTTCCGAACATAAATCTTTTAGTATTTTATTAAATCAATATTGGGTCATTATGATGTCATAAAACACATTATATATTTAAAAAGTATTTAATATTTACCCAAAAAATTGAGTCTCAGAAAATTATGAAAAATTCACCTTTAGATAATTTCGACATCCTGATTCTAGAAATAACATTTATTTTATCTAAATAATTTTCTAAATATTTTAATTTTTACTTTTAAAATAAAAAACGGCATTTATCGAAAATTCACGGGTTTTGACAAAAATGGATTTCGAACCTTAATAAAACTAACAGTTGCTTTTATAAAATTATATGATCATTTATATATAATAAAATTAATTTAATAATAATAATAATATTTTATTAAAATATTATTTAATTCAAAAATCCCTTAATTTAATAATATATAATTCTTAATTAAATAATAACTAAAAACACTATTTGCACTTTAAAATCTATTTACAATATATCAATAATGACAAGAAAGTATATTCATTATTATATACAAAAAATAATGTACATGAACATAGTAATAGCTATTTTTTACATAGCACCTTAAAACAGTCGCATAAGACCCAAGGGTAAGCTGTGCGATTGTGACAAACTCTTGGGGTGTCTCGAATAACATCACTCGAGTGGTAATTTCTATCAACTTCCACTCTTCCCGTATACGGTCATGTTAGAGCTTTACATGATGGAGCTCAGCTAGGGCTTGGTCAATAGCGAAGCCCAAAGACGCCACATCTTTTCCGATCTCCCACAAATGGGCTTCGTATGGAGCAATTCTACTAGATGAGGCCATCGCTTCTTTTGTCTGAGTAAATTGGATTTGTTAAAGCCCTATATTTATACTATTCATTTTATCACTGTTCAATGGCTATAAAAGTAACGATCACAATTCTTAACATAAAACCAATGAATTTTACATTTTATATAAACATTTTACATAAAGATACATTTACCTAGATCAAGAGGGATTTCCATTAATGAAACTTTGGGTCCTTACAGTTCTAGTCATGAATAACCTAGTAGTAGATAATATAGATCACATATGTACTTGTTCTTATGTTTCAATGTTTCCAAAGGAAATAACTAATATGGTCTTTGGGTGTATTTTTGTGTAATGTATTACGTTTTCCACAAAAATGATGTAATGTTAATGTATGTTAAATGAGATTCACTATAATCATAGATTTTTCAAATCCTTAGGACTGACCTCAAGGTAGATTTTCTTATATGGGTGATGTTTATATCATTCCACTCATCAGGACTTACAGACAAAAAATTCCATGGATGGTAGAGATTCTTGATTTGTATGACATGACCATTAAAACTCCCTAATCCTATGTTAGCTACACTCAGTGTGAGAAACAAGTGATAATAATTAAGTTGTCTCACTTTATATGGATGTCAGAATAATGTATTGGGATAGCCTTGGGTTGGTTTATTATGGATCTCTGTCCTTAGGAAGGCATCTTATATATCCCAGTTATTTAAAGAATCAGAGTCATCGTAATTCCTTTGTCTCCTCAGTCTATCAATGGATGAGGTACATGATCATCCCATGGGAATTATTGGGTCTCGATGGTTGAAATATCATAGACACTATGGGACATACACTAAAGTATGTTCCAATTTTTTTTTTCAGGTTTGGGCCTTATGAAGGGTTTCCTACATATCCTGGTTATGATAGGAATCATAGTCCTCAATATTAAATGAGTTCTCAATATGTTGGTCGATGAGGAAATATAATAATCCCACTTGAATTATTGAGTCCCAATTACTAAAATACAGGAGATATGGTAGGACTTACACTAAAGTTTATGCCCATTATAGTTTGGAATTCGACCTTAGAAAGGATTCTTTTGTATCTGGGTCATGACAGGAATCAGAGACCCCATAGTTCAACTAGATAGGGATTACACCTTAATGTTTCCCTTATATGTGGGATATATCATATTATGTTTCTAATCAGGGCTTACACACTATGGTCACATTATCCAAAAATCACTTGTCACAGTAATGATGTGACCATTATGAATTCCTTATCCCACCTGATCTATGCTCGGTGTGAGAAACTGGGGAAGGAAAATGATCGGTCTCATTTCATTAGGATGATAGACTTATGTTCTTGGGCTTCCCTCTGGATTCTTAATATAGATTCTAGTCATTAAGATGGAATCCAAAATATCATGGTTATTACAAGAATCAGATTCATCATAGTTAGGCTAGTCAGGTCTTACACACTAATGTTTCCCTTATAAGTAGGAAATGTCATATTTTGTTGTTGATCAGGTCTTACAAAATATAGTTTCCCTTTTGTTCGGGGCTTACACGCTAAGGATGGACAGGATTATCAAGTACTAGGATGCCTGTTGGACCTGGCCTGCTTTCCTGTCTGACCTGCGTTGTTTGTATGCTCGACTTTCCTGGATTTTCTTCATGACATGTTGGAGGATGTCTACCTAACATAGAGAAATAAAATTACATGATCCATTTGGTTTGCACAATTATTTTTTCATGTCTTGGATGAATGTTCTAAAGGTTTTTGTATGACCATGGATGAATTTTCCAGAGGATATCAGAAGACTCGGCCGACTAATCCTAGAATCCATCACATGGTCTTGGTTGGAATGATTTAGTGTAATTAAAAACATATAACTGAATTTACTTGGTTTAATTGTGAAATATGTTTGAAACAATTGGAGGGAGTAATGAAAGTTAGTTCGAAATGTCTCAGATGGTGTTGTATGTACCGACTGATTTGACTAACTTTCATCATAAGAATTGGCTGACATGTCATGTTGATGTTGCAAGATCCAACTAACATACTCGGAGGGAAATGAAATGTTTGGTTGGCTTGTTCGAAGGATTTCATGAAATCTAGTTGACATTACCTAGTTCTATCATGAGACTTAGATGACATGTACTGATGTGTCCATATGATCTGGGTGACATGTCTAGAAGACATTTCAAGGCCTCGATGTAGAGCCTAAATTAGTTTTCAAGACATGGGTGGAATGCATTAAGGGCACCATGTGGCTTGATCTGACATGTTTAGGGGACTTCCTGTGATCGAAATAGTATAAAAATGGATCATTTCATAATCTAGATACAAATTTTAGTTATTTTACATGACTCAGGTGGTTCAAGCGAAGCACATGAGGGTCATCGTATATGTTCTTCACACAAGTCTCCTTCCATATAGTCTTTATTCCATCCATTTATTTTATTTGACTTATATTTTTTCCATGAAACATTATTTGAATTCTTCTATGTCTATGAAATTTTTTTGGATTCCAATCATGTGACCCACCAGAAGTCCTTCTTGTGATCTGTGAGTGATCACATGAAGTGCCTAAGTATGCTTTATGATTACTCCGATTGGTCCCCTGATCTTACCTAATGGGAATATTTTTCGGTTGGGAGATCAACCGCTCCAAGAAATTATCTTTGGTGCCTTGGTGCACTGATATGAGGTTCCAACAGTTCCTTCATATGTGTTACGCTGCATTTTTTATGTTTGGGTGGGTGATTTATAGGCCTCTCCACCCTGGTCATTTTCCTCTTTGTGCGGTGCTCTAGGATGGAGTCGATGGAGTACTTTGACATCAAATTTCGTCATAACATCCTTCCACAAGTCATTTTGGGGGTGTCACGTGATTTTCAATGACAATATGACCATCCCATCAATGCCCCATTTATTTGATTATATCCAATTAATGGGGTCTTATTTAATCATGTGGAAATGAACAAGGGAATTTCATTTTTGTTAGTAAAATATGTCTACGTTATTTCTTGAGATCTGGGTTCTTATCAAGAGGCTTCATGTGTTTTTTTAAGCCTTATCGGGGATATTCAATGAGACAATCATGGATTTTTAGGAATTTCTCCTGAGATGAGGTTGACAAGTCATTGTATTCTTATAGAGACTTGTGAATTACAAGGGGTGTGCCACCTGATTTTTATGACCACAATAGGCACCCACCTTCTCCACTTTTTATTTTAGTTGTTTAGTTAACCAAGGTTGGGGATCTCACAAAGTTTTATTAATGATTTTGAAGACAATAATTCTCTCCATCGGTGATGCTTCATGTGACTTTTAATATCACAAGTGGCTTCTAAATCATGGATATTTACCTCTTATTTTTAGAGTAATTTTTGATGGTTTATCGGGAGTCCATAGACTGACAAGCCCTGTGACATGTGAGAGTTATTTGGTTGCTACTACATTATAAACTATTGTCTAGGGATCATTATCAATAGAAGGACATGTCAAAGGGACTTCTTAGTGCCTTTTGCAGGCTATGCACTGTATGTGACTATCCATATGACATTCTTCTGGTCATGTGATCATGTGTCTCCAAGTGGTTCATGTGATCTATAAGATCATTTCCACCTTACTCTTCCTTTGGTTTGTGGGTAAAATAATACTCTTATTAGGGTATTTTTATCCTCTATGGATTTTTTATTCGCATTTGATAGGAATAAACAATGTTTGATCGGGTAATAAAAAAATATTTTAACTAGTATAAATGTAATTAATATGTTAAATAAAATAGTTGGAAATATTTTAAAACATGATTACAATTATATTTGTTCTTATAGTATTTTTTTTAATTTTTTTCTAAATATCTCAATAGCTAAAGTACATAGTAACATATTAATTTAACATAAATGAATCATCCATTTGGATTAATCTCTCTCTAATAAACTTTTTTAGACTTTGAAATAACTGTACTATTTAAAGGTCAATTTGAGTCATATAGACAGTGGATTGAGGATGAATGGTACGGGGGATGGTAGAGTAAGGAAGTATAATATAATAACCTATTAGAAGGGAAGGTATAGGTAATCGAGGAAAAATAAACACGGGGATGAGGAAGAGGATGAAGAAATAATGGATTGAGGAAAGGGAGGTTTAGTTGAGAATGTGGGAGGTATATCATGAAAAAAATAAGATATCTCACATCGTTTCAACCATTAGGGAAAAAATAAAACACATAAGGAAGAAAAAAATTATGAAACAATAAAAGATCCTTAAAAGTGAATCAAAAGTCACATACCTTATGTTTTGAATGTTTTGATTTGTCTCAGATGTTTGCAGGGGATAGATGACAAAGTATTGGTTCCATGATAGTTGGAACAATGTGAGAAATGGGGTCCTCTATTAGGGGTTTATTTAAAATATCATAATGGTTTTATCAATGTTTTATAAAAATCACTGATAAATATATGTTTTATTAGGGATAAAATTAAAAGAACAGATAAAAAAACCCATTATTTAGGATAAGATTTTACTGTGGAAAAAAGATAGGTTTTTTGAGTTCTTTTATATTTTAGTGCTGAAAAAACCTATATTCATCAACTCTTTTGGGAAAGCGCTAAAAAAATATAAATAAAATTTTAAAAATATTAAATGAAAATATATTAAAAATGAATAAATAATAAAGTTTAAAATTAATTAACATTATTAGTGAATAGATTATTTTAAATGCATAAATATTATTAATGATTCATATTTAATAAATAAAAATGAATATAATTAGAAAATATAAAAGTAATGAATGAGTTTTAATAATTTTAAAAATTATTTAAAAAATATATAATTAATACATATTAAAATGAAATAAATACAAATTGAATGTTTACATTACAACCGTATAAAAAATCTTATATGTCAATGAATAAATATATATTCATAAATATTAAAAATCAATAAAATAAATAAAATATTAAAATAATAAATAATATAACTAAATTATTTATAAATAAAAGTAAAAAAATAAATAACATTATTAGTGAATAAATAATACTAAATAATATTAAATGGATTAATATTATGAAAACAGTGAAATTAAATAATTAAAAAAATTATTTGATTGCAAACATCTTTGAAAAATGAACAGGTGTTATTAATTATATAGTTTATTAAAAAATTAAAAATTAATATATGTAAAAATGAAAATGAATACATAATAATTATTTAAATTACAACCATATAAAAAACATTAAATGTTAAAGAATAAATAAGTATAAATAAAAATTAAAAATGGATAAAATTACAAAAAATATTAAACAATGAAAATACTAAAAAATTATTAAAAAAATTAATATTGTTAATGGATATATAATATTAAAAATGAATAATTTTCAATAAAAAAATATTAAAAATTAATACATATTATATATCGAATAAAAATATAAAAATGATTAAAATCTACCAATTAAATACATAATAAATATTAAATATATTATGATAATAAATTAAATTATAAATTAAATTTAAAAAATTGAATAAATAAGGGAAATATTATGTGTGTATTATATATAAAGTCTCATTAATTACGTATATTTAAGAATGAGATTAACACAAGATTGATATATGTTTTTTTGGAAAGATGATTGATGGTGGGAACAAAATGTTTTGATGAGAGCTAGCCAGTCTATCTCTTTTAAGGTGTGAAGGGGGTGGCATATTAAAATGTATTAACATCTAGTTCATCATTTTCATTTTTCATAGAAACTACCAATGGATACAACATCCATAATGGGGTACAGACCTGCATTCAAAAGGTAGGTGTTCAGTTGGGGTTTTAGACCTAAAAATGATTAGATACTCACATTGGTCATGATGATGGATGGTCGGGCTCATGCCACCCTTTTTGGGGGGAATTATTACTTACAACAAGACTCTCTTATATATTTAAGATATTTTTAAGAATCTCTTCCAAATGATGGCACAAGACCGATTACCCTAACAAAATGATCACATGTTGAATCCTTCCATATGTAAATGAGGTTTTATTAATAAGACCATTTGTATGTAATTGAGGTTTTTTTCATGTATTTCCCATAATTTCTTAGAAATGGGTAGTTTCTTATACATCGAATCCATAAAACTAGGCACTTTGGAGTTTACTTCCATCCAAGGAAGTAATTTATGTTTCAATGGTAGGACTGAACCTTTATTAGGCATCCTACGTATCCAGTTTATAATAGGATTCAAAACCCATGTAGTTTGTTTGAGGTGTGCAGTTTATCATCATGCATAAAGTAAACATATATGGGAACTTAGGAACTAAGTATAGAGCCTGATCCTTAAGAAGGCATCCTATATATCCTATTTATAGTAGGAATCTGAGTCATTATAATTCAATCATTCCCTCTAGACTTGCCCCATGGTTGATGCCCTTGTATGGGGGATTTCATATCATTCCCCTAATGAGGGATTACACATTACAGTTTCCTTTATATGGGTCCATTCATATCATGCCACTGAATGCCAATTATATACTGGGGTTTTCCTTACATGGGGTCATTCATATCATGCCATTGAATGGGGTGTCATGATCTGACCCAATAAGGCTCATACCCGAACTACACCAAGTCGAACTCCATGGGCCATGGATTGGGGAAAACATCTGAAATACATAAATAATATAGGATTCCTTCTGATATGTACTTATACTCACACACACAAACATCTCTATTCAAAATTGAAGAGGAATAACAAAAAAAATATTCAAAACTAGAGTGATACTCACGCATTTAAAACCTATAGTAAGTAAAATAGTTTGACAGCCTAAACTAAAAAAAATAGGAAACATATATTCAAAATAGAAATATGTCCCAACTTGAATAAACTAGAAAATTAATTGATGATAGATCCCAAATCTAAACCTCTAATATTCAACCACCATATACGATCCAATGCACCAAGGAATCCCTATGTTCCTCTAAATCTCTATATACTATTCCAATTTTTTCATAAGAAGTGACAGAAGGGGGAAAATACTAATCATGGGTGAGTATATACATACCCATTAATATTATAGGACATATAAAGGGGAAGATGTGAGAGAGACAATAGCAATAGACATGTCATCCCACAAGATGAGAGTAATGAAAATCCAACAACAAGGACACACACACACACACACAAACATATATATATATATGTATGTATGTATATATATATATATTATCATCAAAATAAACCCAAAATATTGTGAAAGTGGATCTCTATCTCATATCCCAAAACATGAAATAGTGATAATAGTTTCAAAGGTCTATAAATGATTCCCAGCATCTCACAAGTCATTTGAGTAGAAACATCCATATCATGAAAAACATTTCTATTGTGCTACAGAGTTGACGAGAAGACTTTTTGTTAGCAGAACCATAAACTAGTACAACAGAAGGGTTCCACTCATATAGTCGATAGAGGACCCATTTCTTGCTTAGTAGGAGGGTGCCACTCTAATATATAAAGACTCTTGCCCTGATACCATAGGGGGGTTCCACTCTGATAGTCGGTAGAGGAATCATGACCTACCTCATGAGAAGGGTTCTACTCTATTGGTTTAGGAACCATGCCTTGATACCACAAGAGTGTGCCACTCTAATAGATAGGTAGATGAACCATGTCATGTCCTATCATAATGGTGCCACTCTAATAGTTGAGGACTCATGACCTGATACCATAGGAGGGTTCCACTCTAATGGATAGATAGAGGACTCATTCACTATACCAGAAGAAGGATACAACTCTAATAGGCAATCACCGATTTTCTTATAATGTAAGAGGGTCAAACATAGATAGATATGAGGGGACCCAAGCCCTACCCCATAGGAGGGTTCCAATCTACTGTCTGAGGACCCATGCTCTAATAGCATATAAGTATGACACTCATATAGAATATATAGGACCCATTCCCTTCCCATTAGGAGGGTTCCAATCTAGTGTTAATGTACCAATGCCCTGAAACCATAGATGTTTTCTACTCAGATTGTAGATAAATGAACCATTCCATTCCCAGTTGGAGTTTGCCACTCTAATATCTCTAATGATCCTATCCTGTGACTACCATCGTCGATCATCACCTAACGACCTGTCACACTATAAAAAATATCTAATAATAACTTAAAATCTACTAAGAATTACACCATCTCATTCTACATGAATAAACTCTCAATATAGGTTACTCACTGGCCAAAATCTGAGTCCAAATGATGAATATACAGGAGGTATAAATTTCCTCCAAATGAAGTAGGGGTACATGAACTGAAAGGATACCCACACACCATGTGTTCCTACTCCACTACATGGCCATGTCCCCTCCATTACATGTCCATGTTCACATATATCCCAAAATCACATGCACGGGGACTACATGGCATGCCTCAACCCCTTGGGATCCCACCCATGACCCTATCCATGTCTGTGTACCTTGGTCATGTCCATGTACCTTATTTGTGTCCATGTGCTTGGAAATTACCATGTTCTTCAACTACCATAGTATATGATGGGTCAAAAAAATCTAGTCACATGATGTTTTGGATTCCCACATGACATGTGATACGTAGAATCTCATGGAAACCCTAGCATCACATGTTTTTGAGGAACATGGTGTGTGTTCTTCCTAACCACAAGGCGTGTGGTTTAGTTTTTATGATAAACTCAAATCTATTATGTGCATCTTTGATCCACACCCAAAAAATAAAATCATGACTTAGGTTTACTCAAAAACTAAGGGGAATCCTCTATTCATCGATTTAATCACTCTGGTGGACGGAAATTTAATATTTGATGGTCTCTCTATAGCCTGTATGCACCTCACACACCACCAATGACATTTCATTATTTTTATTGGATATAGGATCCAAGAGAATTTCAGCGACATCTCATAGTTCTTCCCCATTCATCTTTAGATGGAAAAACTGTTCAACACTCGTGAATCTATTGAAAGTATGAAGGTTCAATCAAGCTCGATCCCATCTACAATTTTCAAACCGTGTCCCCCTATACCTATGGTTAAAAAAATGAATAATGTTAGAGTGACAAAAAAATGAAGTTTAAACAATTGTTTCCCAAGAACTGTCAGAAAATGGATACAGATCGTGATTCTCGGGTTGAGAAAAAAGGTCAAAATTGAATTAAAAACATTAAACTGATACATGGGAATAGGCAATCACTCATGATAAATGTAGATCAATGGAAAGGAATGGATCATGCAAAATATTTTAATCATATGGGGAATAATCCTAAAATAATGATCCCTAAATCAATTTGAATTTTTTTAATGAATAACATGCTTGCTAACATAGGGTAGAAGTCGTTTCATATGTTGTGCCTTGATTTTCATGTATTTGGAGGCCTGTTATCATCTGATCTTGATTAACCAAATCTAAAGAGGGGTGGAACCTTCTCATAATTATCCTAAGGTTATGTTTCTAACTCTATTAATCTTCTATACTGGTGTACTAATATAGGAAATGGAATTAGGCCATTTAATTTAAAATAAATAAATTTAAATATATATATTTTAATTAAATGTACCCACCAACGTCTGTTTTATCTGGATAGCCCCCAATGACCAACTTTTGGGCATGCCTATGGTAAACCTTTCATTCTGGATGCATTTTTGGTCATAGATTTTTTATCTGATACTACATTATAAATATATTCCATTATTTTTGAAATAATTTACTTGTGTGATATAAAATATTTTTATAAAATTATTCTCAATAACACTGGCCCTCAGAATTGCATGTCTTATCAGTTTATAGCTCAAAAAATATTTCTAGATATATTCTAATGTCTTAAAGAGAAAAAATGGTTCTCTACATTATTCCCACATTCAGGTTTTTTGTCCTCAAAAAGAAAAAATATGCAAAAAATGTAGGATTACTGAGCCTATATCTTTCTCTCTCACTCCCATGAGCTCTCTTACTAGCTCTCATGATTCCGAAACACACAAAACAGTGAAATGTTTAATCAACACAGGTTTCTCTCTTGCATATCCTCAATCACCACTATGTTCTCTAAAAAGGTGGATCCATCCTCAATGTTTTTGTCAACACAGTCAATGATGTGTGTGGGGGTTATTCATGTATCTCCATATAAATGACACATGGATGATATTATGACATTATATTAGAATATTTAATGCAAGTTATTCCTCTTGGACAATTTAAAATGAATTAAATATGTTTGTGGAGTTTGTAGAGAATAAAGTCAATGGCCTTATTCCATGGAAGGACATAGATTATTTTTCTACATTTTTGATAAGAAATAGTTTAATTGATATGGCCTATCCTACTGACCAATTTACTAGGTGTAATAATAATAAAGATATTGAATAACTCTGGAGAACACTTGATCGATTTTTGGAAAATCATCATGCCTTATCATTTGGTATGATTTCTTGAGTTTCCAATCTGACTCAGTTTATTTCTAACCACTCACCTATTTTTGTTTCTGTTTAAGCCAATATATGAGGGAATAAAAAGTTATTCTTATTCATTATATAGACCGAGGATCCCAATTTTTCCATGTGGTTCACATTTATTACACAAAAACCATAAATGAAAGATTATGGGTTGGTTTCCAAGACTTCCTTAGGTGTCCAATGTAGGACTTCCATGAATGGTGTAATAATATCCCTTCCAAAATTTTGGGGATGAATACAATAAATGATGAAATTTAATGTATTGATTTAGGCTTTAGGAATTCTAGTATGAATCACTATTCATTTATCTGTTTGAAAAAAAAATCAACTATCCGAAAAGCTCTGGGAAGAGAAGGCGGTGGACCATGATATTTCTAGAGATTTTTGGCTTAAAAAAGGAGATCATAACTCAAATTATTACCATGAATATATGAAAAATAATAATATATCATTTATCCCAAATATCTATATGTTAGATGGCTCATATAGTAATGACTTGGAAATATTGGAAGGAACGATGGAATATCCTTTCAAATCCTTGCTTGTCAAACCCAATCTTCTACGCACACTGAGTACCCATAAAGACATTCAAACATACTTTATTTTATTCTCAAGATGGATCTAAATATGATAAATTTTTTCCTTAGAAGCATCCCACAGTATAAAGATGTGTGTGAGGTGGTATATTCCTTGAATTATGAGAACTCACCAAGGCCTTCTAGATTCCAAGGATCATTCTATGTGGACTCTGAGATGTCCTCAAGTTAGAGCCTCTAGAGATCATCCAATATTTCATTAAGGGGGTAGTCTTCCAATGGTTTCTTGGGCTAAAACCATGGTTCTCATTCCAATAGTCAACAATCATTCTTCTATCAATCTATTTTTACCCAAAAGTATGTTCAATATTTCGTATAAGGCTCTGAATGGAATAGTTAATAGTAAACATTATCTCCACTTGTAAAAATGGGTATCTGAGAAAAAATACGACTTTATTAAAGGTGGGTCTATTCAAGCGGCTATCGGCCTAGCTCAAAAATGGTTGGAGAAATAAAATTTAAAACTCTCGGTTCTAACAGTATAATCCTGGTTGATATGGATAAGTAAAATAATAGAGTGAAGTGGTGTTTCATCATCAATGTTATGTCGAAGGTGGGTTTCTTAAACAAAGTTGTTGAAATTATTTTTAGATGTAGTACTTATATATGTCTCTCCATTAATCTCATGGGAAAGAAGTGAGGATTCTTTAATTCAGCTAGGTGACTCAGGTAGGTAGATCCCCTTTCTCTGATCATTTTCACATGGGTTCAATATTCCCTTTGCTGATATATCACAAGGAGAAAATACAACGGTATAGTTATTTGTTTATAGTGAATGTCAAATATTAATGGTAGTTTCCATCTTCATTTGGTTTATGATATATTGATATTTTTCAATGGTAATAGCCAATCTATCTGAAATATTAATAAAATTTTCGAGGAGTACACCAAGTGGAGTTTAGAAATTATAAATAAAAAATAAAAAATAAATGCCTATATTTATACAAAATTCATAGTGAGAAGAGTTAAAAAGATTGTGGACACTCTAGATGTTAACATAAAACATTATCCATTATAGTACCTGAGGGCCTCAATTTCACCATGAAGGGTCCATATTCCTCACAATAATAGGATGGTTGGAAAAATATCTAGTTGAATCCAAAATTTTAAAAACCACTTTTTTTAATTGGAAGACACATCACTCTCATTAATTATATACTCAATTCAATTCCCATGCATGTCATTTCTAACCTCTAGGATCCCGAAATACTTCTATGAAGAATAAGGAATATCATGAATTAATGTATTTGGGATTCACATGATAAGGGGCGGTACCAATGGCATCATGGGATAGGATGAAAAAAGATTTCTAAGTAGGGGTATTCATATTAGGAGTATAGAAGAAACCATGAACTGCATGTTGGATAGGTTGGTTTAGGATGCAATGGTGGGAAGATCCATGTGGGTTAGGTTCATTTATATCGTGTATGGATCAAACCTGGATGATCTAAATAGATGGATCTTAGGGGTTTGGAAAAGAATCCATGGTCACATTATAAACTCTGGAAGCACTAAAGATGGATTATTGGTCATAGAGATATTAAATTATGGTATCAAAAACTGGATAGGTATGTTGTTCGGATTATCAGGTTATCTAAATCCTAACATCTATTTCTCTCAAGCAATAAGGTACCCTTCTTTTCTCCATTTATTTTTGATTCTGCACAAACTTGACATCTTTAGCGATATTATTCTTAATAATGATCCAGATAAATTTTTTTCACGAATTATTTGTCTCATATTTTTTTCACAAGGCGTATCATTCCCTAAGGTATGGTTCGTCTATCTTAGATGAAGGGGGAGGCATTATTTGGTGTCTGATACTCCCTTAAAATTTATGCTTCCTTGTATTGTCTATCAAGGCTCGTGAAGTTCCTACTAATGAGGAAGTCATGTGTAAGGGAGTCTTCTTAGATTCATGGTGTTCATGCTATAGGGACCCCAATATTGAAACAAAAATTCATTTATTTTTTTAAATTCAATGGGGGATGTGGTGTGAATAAATATTAGAGTAATGTTTGGTTTCATCCTCCATAATGGAACAATCAATTATTTCCTTCTTAAATAGTTACTGGGTGTTGCGAAAAACCAAAATGTACAAAAATACATGATGGTTCTTCTTGTTTTAGGGTGTGGGACCATCTATTCATCTTGGAATAAGTATCAACATGAAGGTTACTGAATCTCTTGGATGGTAGTGGGGGATAGATCTCAGAGCATGGAATCCAAACTCGGGCTACAACTTAAGAATTGGTTCAAAACCCCCTATTTGAGAACTCTCATGGCTATTAGAATAATCCACAACTCATTTTTGGGTGTGAATAAATAATAAAAATGGGTGAAATGGGACCCTCCTTGACAAGGTATAAAAATAAATAGTAAAAGTTCATTTTTGGATTATATCATGCGGGGAGGAAGGGTCGTTCATTATCCCATGGTATCGATTGTTGTGTCTTTAACTACTATCTACGGTCAGGGGGACTCCCTTGGGATGGAGGCCCATGCAATGGTAAATTGTATTCTTGTCTTCTGAGATAGGTACCTATACTTAGATTCCATGGAGACTAATTCCATGATCATCTATAACTTTATTTACAAGACTACCCCATGCCTTGGTCCATCATCCACTTCATTCAATTAATTAAGATTCTTATGAATTATTGGGTGGAGGTTCATCACACTCAGAGAGAGTGTAATAAGGTGGTTTATTTTCCTAACTCCCTAAGAACCCAAGTTGATCACTTCATTTTGTTCTTTAGTTTGGCATCCCTTCCTTCTGAGTGCGTGGATTTGGTGAGAACTGATGCCCAAGGATTACATTATTTTCATCCTCTATGACTTTTATTTTGTGATTTACATTAATGTGTATCTTAATAAAATTTCATAATTTTGAGGATGACACATGGAGAGGTAGTAAGTAACATGTCCAACCCTCTAAAAGATCTCTAATGGCCTGATGAACCCCAAAGATATCTTTCCACCCAACCCAAATCATTGTAATCCTCCTAATAAATATACTCTCTGGAAAACATGTTCTCCCTTCATAAACTCCAAGGGCCTGAAACATCGATTTGCATAATCTTTATACCTTCTCTAGGCTATAATCATATGATCATGGATGAATTAGACCTTGAACATCATCACCTGCACCATCTCCTTCTCAAGAATATATGTCTCACAGATCTCAAACTATCATAAGGGTAACCTGAAGGTTCTCCCATATAGGGCCTCAAAAGCATTGATGCCAATAGTATAATGGTAAATATTATTTTACAAAAACTCTTCCAATGACAAGTGATCATCCCAGATCTAGCCAAATCCTAACATGAAAGACCTTAACATATCCTCCAGCACCAGGATGGGGCACTCATTTTTCTCATATGTCTATGGGTGAATGGATGTACTCATCCTCATCTAGGTCCTAAGTTCCTTTAGAAGACCCCTCCACAATAGTAATGTGAACCACACATCATGGTCAAATATAATCATCAAGGGAACCCCCTGAAGGTGAGTAATCACGTGCTTATGCATCTACCCCAAACTCTATAAAGAACCCTATTACCTAATAGAATGGAAGTGCACTGATGTATTAAGTCTTTCAATTATGACCCATAAGGAATCATGGCCTCTCTCTATTTGTGGAACCCCTATCACAAATTCAATGGATATTCCATCCCATTTCAACTCTGGGATCTCAAGGGAAAAAACCCAAATAAAACCTAGTTCTACTCATCCACCTACAGATAAGTGAAGCACTGGGAGACGAACTAATCCATTATCTATATCATGAAATACCTCAATAAATACCATTAAAGGTATCCATATATCTTCCCCACACCTGGATTTACATCCAAAAAATATGTGTGTAACATCCTCATCACCTCCAATCACACTGTGACTAGGACTACCATCAATACTTGGAAAAAGATAACTTGATTACCTCCTTTAGAAAATCTATCTGGTGATTCTTCGGAAGATATACGGTCATGTATGGCCTAACTTTAGATTCCTCCCAAATGGGACTCTCTCACGTGTTGGAGGTGCAGAAGAGTTCACACCATCGACTAAAATAAAACTATACCCTCATTTTCAACCAAGGTTATCTACATAAAATCAAACTACTTAGATGCCCCATACACCAAATGATCTTAGAACTTCCTACAAAGGGCATCTTCCACCACATTTTCCTTCCCATGAGTATAAAATATCTTAAATTTATAGTCTTGTAGGAACTCCATCTCGTTCTTTTTTCACAAGTATAAATCTCTCTTCTTGAATAAATAAATGAGACTCTAATGTTCTAAGTTCACATCAAAGTGATCTAATAAAAGATAGTGCCTCCACATTCTCAAAGAAAATACTACCGCTACTAGATCTTGGTCATTATTCATGCAATTATTCTCATGGGATCTCAACTAACTTGACCCATATTCAACAACTACCAACATGTACGTCAACACATGGCCGAGCCTATTCCTCAAGGGATCACGGTAAACTGCCTACTCCACACCCTCCTTTGGTAGTCTCAAAATAAGATAAATCATTGACCTCATCCACAACTCCTAGAAGGCCCTCAAAACTGCTTAGTCTAGGTAAAAAACTCAACTTTTCACATCATTTTGTTCATATGGTATAAAATACTAGAGAAGAATACTAAAAAACTCCTATAGTGACCCTCTAAAAGAAGAAATTTGTGCACCTATGGAATGCTCTTGGGTAGATCCTAGGAAAGTGCTATATGTATCCTCACTGGGTCAGAATATAATCCAAGCTTTGAAATGGCATGCCCTAGAAAGTGAACCTCATGGATCCAAAACTAACAATTTGGGAGATTAACAGAAAGATGTTTCTCCTAATAAAAATCATTGAATATCCTCATGTGCTTTGGATTCTTCTACTCTGACATAGAGTATATGATTATTTAATTGATGAAGAAAAATTGGTCCAAGTAAAGCTGGAATATCCATCTTAACAAATCCATAAACATACTGAAATATTCATCACATCGAAAAGAATTACAAAGAACTCATATTGTCTGTAGGGACATCAGAATGCCAACTCCGGACTATCATCATCGTGAACACTCAATTGATTGCAGCCGTACCTAAGATCAATCATCCAGAACAAACTAAATCCTCAAAACTAACCAAAGAAGTCATCAATACATGGAAAGGGGATCTTTTAATTATCTTGGCCTAGTTTAGGTGATGATAATCCACAAAATTTATCAATGTCCCATATGCCTTTTTAATGAAGAAAACCGCACCTACCCAGGGTGATACACTAGGTCTGATAAAACCCTTATATTGAATGTCCACCAACTACAACAAAAACTCTATAAGTTTAGTAGGGTTCATCTACTATGTTTAATAATATGTCACGTAGTCGTGGGGTGAAAGTAGATTCAAAAAATCCATCTCCCACCATGAAGGTAGTCGTAGAACGTCCATGAGGAATACATACATAAAATCCTCAATGATTGAAGGAATCTAGATTCTTCATGAGCTATCTACACTAAGGGATACACTCACCAAATGTAGGGTAATGTCCTGTAGTCTCCCAATCACAAAACATGATCACCCCACGATGATATCTGTCTATTCCATAAGGGATAATTTTTCCATCAATTTTAAGACATACGACTCATCTACGGTGATAATAAATATAGGATCAGTCCATGAAAAAAAATCCATACCCAATTTGAAATAATATTTTCCCATCATGATAAAAAAAGTTCCCACAAGATACTCGTTTCACCGAGATATAGCCCATGCTTCTAGTAGATAAAAGATATAGAAGTGGAATTCTCTACCAGAAACTCAAGAAAAATTTGTTGGGATAAAGACTCAACTTGGAGCTCTATCACTCACACATAGAGTAATGATATGATGGAATGAAATGATCATGTGTATACTAATACTCAATAATTAGTTTAATAAACAAATATCACACCTCTAATAATCTCATGTGATGTCGAGTCATATGAGTTCTTAGACTTCATCTATTCATGACCTTGACCACCAACTCCTTGATCCTAACATGGGGTGCCTAGTGGTGTTGGTTGAAGGAACTCATAAAGTCACCCCCAACTATAGCTTCTCCTCCTAGATCTCCACATACTCCTCTTTTATCTCTACCTCCATAGGGTCCACCCTACCCTTTCATGGGAGATCCATTATAATGTAACTTCATCTATAATGGTGGTCCATCTGCTATCAGCTTTCCCTCCTCAAAACATTTGGTGGGGAAATCAGGTTTCGTGTGATCTCTTCCATAACATTCATATCACCTACCCACCTCATTCTTATATATTCCTCTACACGGTCCCTATTATTCCTGACCACGTGGCCGAGTCTGATCATGGGAAGGTCTCTTATATTAAGATCGAGCTGACTGGAACTTACTAGATGTTGCAGTTGACTCAGCCATATAACGCCCACTTCTAACTCTATATTCTTGGATAAACAATGATATGAATCTCTCCATCACCAATCCCTACTCCAACACCCCATCATAAGAGGGAATAGACTGGGTAACAATATAACATGGATATCTCTGTGGATACTCTGCACAAAATTCCATGCCCAAATGTAGCTGTCTATAATCATGTTGAGGGAGTACCACATAAGTATTGTGACCCTCAAAACATACTCATAAACAATCATAACTCCCAATAGAAGGTCCGGAATATCCTGAATCTGAACCGAGAACAACCATGAAGGTAGTACTTCTCATGAAACAGACTCTAGAAGTCGGGCCATGAGCATTTTGAATCATCATGCATTTTTGTAATTATAATATACCATTGTACCTATACTCCATGAAAAAGTATGGATACTAGTGAAACAATATGACAAGTTGGTGTATGGATAATCTTGAAATAATGGATCACTGAATCTATCCATTCCTCCACGGCTTGGAGATCTAGATCACCACAGGACCTCAACGGCCTCTAGTGCTAGAAGTCATGGAGTGTGTTATGGCTGCATGCATTCTTAGCCTACATTGCGGGTATGATCCTCTACTGGACAAGAATGGGTCCACTGCCCATTCCCTTAGAGGAAGAATCTCTCAAGATAGACCCTAAATTAGGGAATCATCACTCATCAAATCATCATCACGATCCAGAATCAATAATATGGGTAGATATATTCGTGGAGGCATCCTAAAGATTTAATCAAGATGTAACCTGGTCATATGATCACATATATATGCAAATATAACTCAATAATGATAGTAAAAAAGACTCAATCCTATTTGATTAATGTACCATTGATACCTTCAATCAATGTCTTGGTATGTTGAGTCAAAATTAAGGTAGTCATAGTCCTAATATATAGATAAATAAGTAACCACAACAACACTTGGTTCCCTGTACTGAAATGCACACCTGAGAATCATTGACACTATTTCCCAAAGTTCCAACCAAATCCTCATATTAGGAAAAACCCAAGCAACGTCTTAAGGAATGAACCACTGTTGATTAAAATCTATCACTACTTGACCAAATGGGGCTCAATCCACAACTACCCTAATCCCGAATCCAAAGTCCAGGGGCTAGTGACAAGCATCGAAAGACATAACTAATACAGGAAGAATTTTCCTAAGTACCTATATGCACTCAATAAACCTTTTCCATGCATAAGTGAAAAGCAATAATAATAAAATATTAATCAACTATAGTAAAAATCATGCAAGTAAAACCTCTAGGAAGTACCAGAGTATGATAATGTAAAATGAAACAGAAAAAGGTAAAAAAATATAGTCCCAAATAGAATGATTTCCCAACCTTGAAAAATAAGAGAAGTAAATACTAAGATATATAGCTCTAAATATTCTCTCTATGACAACCATACATGGTCCAATGAACCAGGGTATCCCTATACTTCTTTTTCATTTCCGTCATCATGTCCTTTACCTACATGAGACAAGACACATGTGGGAAAAGCCTATGCATGGGTGAGTTTGATAATGGGGGAGAAGTTAGAGACATGATAAGAATACAATGCTCAACCCATTATAATATAGTAACAATAATCCATCAACATGAATATATATATATATATGTATATTCTGAACAAAATATTCCCAAATGAGAGTGAAAGGGGAACACCATATCAAATCCTATCCCGAGAAACAGTGCCGACAATTACAAAGGTCCTTGAATAGTTCTAGAAATCTCAAACGTTTATCTAATACAAACATCCTAGTCAATACACACTTCCCTAATATGTCGCACAGTAAAGGGTAATAATATCAAGGCAGAAGATCTATACCCTCTTTCAATAGGATTGTGACACACAAATAGTAAATAGAGGACCCATTCTTATCCCAGTAGGAGGGTGACACTTTGATAGTTGAGGACCCATTCCATGGTACTATAGGAGGGTTCTATACTGAAAGTTAGTGGAGGACCCATAAACTACCCTAAAGGATGGTTCCATTCTAGTGGTCTTCGACACATTCCCTGATACAACTAGAGGGTTCCACTCTGATAGATAGATAAGGACCCATTCCCTATCCCAAAAGGAGGGTACCATTCTAATAGTCGAGGAACCATGCTCTAATACCATAGGAGGGATCCAATTTAATGGATAGATAGTGGAGTTGTTCCCTATCCTAGTAGTAGGGTTCCACTCTAATAATATAGAACCCATGCCCTGTTACCATAGGAGGCTTCCACTCAGATAGAAAATATTGGACCCATACCCTTCCCATCAGAAGGGATCAACTCTAGTGGTTAAATACCTATGCCTCGACATTGTAGGTGGATGACACTAGGATAGTAGATAAAGGACCCATGCCCTGCCCAATAGGATGGTTCTATAATATTTGGAAAGGACCCATTCCATTATACCATAAGAGGGTGCCTCTTAGATAGAAGATTGAGGACCCACGACCTTTCCAATATAAGGGTGGAACTCTAATATCTCTCATGATCCCATATGATCAATTCCTTCATTGAGAATCACATAAAGAATCATCACACTCATAACATCTCAAATCATATCTCAAAATCCACTATGAAGTCCACTATAATTTTCTAAGTGGGGATAACACAATATATGATTTATGCGGGCTAAAATATGAGTCTAAATGAAGGAGATATGAGGGGTACAGGCTTACTCAAAAGGAATTAGGGGTACACAACATGTAAGGGGTACCACACAATTTGTGGTCCCACTATGCTCCCTGGCCATGTATCTTCTAGTGCATGGACCACTTCCCATATATCCCTACATAGTGTATAAGGGGATTTCACGACAAGACTCGACCACCTGAGGTCCTGCTCATTCCCCCTGGTCATGTCTATGTACCTTGGTCATGTCCACTTACCTTGTCCATGTTTGTGTGCATTGGTCATGTGTGTATCCATTCCTATATCCAGGTACTCGAAGAGTACACTTAAGGTCACTTGGATTGGGTCACATGGCGTGCGGGGTTCCCACATGGTTTGTGATACTTATAATATCATGGAAACCCTAGTTCCATATATATCGGAGGCACACACCATGTGTTCTTCCAAAATTCAAATAATGTTGTTGATAATTTCCCAAAAACACAAATCTATTCCGTGCATCTATAATCCATTCCATCTACATATAATCAGGCATCAGGTTCAATTGAAAACAAATCAAAATCCTTTGTTTGTAGATTCTATCCCTCCAATGGTTAGAAATTAGATCTTCAACAGTCAATCTGTGGTCCTTTCATACCTCATGTTCCCTTCAGTCCATCTCTTTCTTTGTATCAGATCCCATATCAATGAAAAAAGCATGCACATCCCTCGGTTCATCCCCATACATCCTTAGATTTCAAATCCATATGCTACAAAAGAGTCCATTTTTTATCTAGGGGTTTGATTGAGCTCGTTTCCACTCGTTAATGTTGAATCTTAGCCTCGTAGTCATATTATAATGAATGTGAAGAAATGTAGGGTTAAAATTACAAAATGATGGTGAAAAAATTATTGGATAGTCGTTCTTGGAGAATAGATAGAGATTAGGATTTCTGGGGTGAGAAAAATGGAATAAATAGAATAAAAAACTTTAAATTGATACACGAGATTAGGAAAAGGCTCCTAATAAACACAGATCAAAGGAAAGGAATTGATCATGCTCATTATTTTAATCATATGGGGACAAATACCTAAAATATGATCCCTACACCAATTCAAATAAATTTTTGATGGAGAACGTTCTTTACAATGAAGGATATAAGTTTTTTAGTTTGTTACGCCTTTATTTTCTTGGATCTGAAGGCTCATTGTTGTCTGATCTATATTCACCAACAATAGAGAGTGTTAGAACTTCCTTCCAACAAGCTCATGGTTATGAGAAAAATCCTAGAGATCTTCTTTAATGTCTAACTTATAGAGTAAACAAAATTAGTTCATTTAATTTAAAATATATAAATTTAATTATTTATTTTAATTAAACATTCCCTCCAATGAGCATTTTATCCAAATGCCTCATGCCATCTTACATTAGGGTGCACCTTGGGTAAAACTCACTTTTCAAATTCAACAATAGTCTCATATTTTCTATCTGATACTCTTTTTAAGAGTTATTCCATTATTTCTTAAAAACCATATACATGTGATATAAAATATAAAAAATATTTTTATAAAATTAATTTCTAGAACAATGGGCCTTGGAATCACACATTGTCTCAGCGCTTGGCTCTAAAAATATATCTAGATATATTAAAAATTATGATAAGAAAAAAATAGGGTCTCTAAATAGGTATTTGTCACTAAGATTATCCTTTCTAGGGGAGATTAATGATGAAAATGATATAATAATCACAAATCCATAAGAATAAGTGATCCATGCTTGGTGTGTGAAGCAAGGGATTTAAACTGATTAGTCCCATCACAAAAGAATATGGGAGTTATGCACTAGGAATTATATTTTGAGGTGTTTGGTATAGATCATGGGCCTTTGGAAGGTTTCTTATATATCTTATTTATATCATGAATCAGAGTTCTTATAGTTCACTATGCTTCTTAATCCACTGATGGATGAGGCATGGTGTTATACCCATGGAAAATTTGGAGCACCATGGGTATGAGTGTCAGAGACATGGAGGGACTTACACTACGGTAGATTCTCATTGGATATCGATCCTTAGAAGGTAAAACTATGTATCCTATTTTTAAATGAATCAGAGTTCTCATAGTTCAATTTAGGGGGTATGCTTGAATATACCCACCAGACAAGGTTATCATGTCACGATGTTTCTTCCTGACATATCCATATTGTCTTCCTAACATGTCTTGGATGACTTCCTAACACGTCCAAGCATTTATAGACCTGTACTTGTTTCCTAGTGGACACAATTGAAGTAAATATCATAATCTAGTTGACTATTCATGGGTATGTCACATGATCAAGTTGGAATTTCTAAACAATATCTCATTATCTAGTTGACAAATCCAATTGAAATCACACAACATGGCCAACATTTCTTGGGGACATCAAGAGACTTGGATGGAATTCATGGAGGGTGTCTCATGGCCTCAATGACCAGTTTTGAGGGTGTCTCAAGACTTGGAAACTATGTTTGGAGGATATTTTAAGACCAAGACAATAATTTTGAAGGGAATCACAAGACTTGAATGACATGTCTAGAAGATTTCCTAAGACCTGAGAGACATGTCAAATGGTATTCACTAGAATTGGGTGGTAAGCCATGATTATTCTTCATGACTTGGAAGACATTACTATAAAACATCACAAAATCTAGCTAGAAACCCCAGAGGACTTATCAAGACTTTGGAGACATGTCAAAAGGGCTCTGTGAGACTTGGGTGATTTCTTGATGTCGTTGCATGTCTTATATGACATGCATGAAGGTAGTCACATGAACTTATTATCATATCCAAGGGACATCAGAAGATCTGAAGGACATGTTCAATGGGTGTCTCATGACTTGGGTGAAATTCCCTGGTGTTGTCACATGATTTGGGTAGGTCATGCGAAGCCCATGAAGATTAGTGTATTTGTCTTCACATAAATATTACATATTTTTACTCTTTTTTAGTCCTTATTTCATATATGAATCATGTTTTTTAATCCATTATCT